>BTCW01000015.1:47602500-48122500 GCA_033239725.1 Echinochloa phyllopogon
GCTGGTACACAATGCAAGATGTTGGTGCGAGGTAAAGCTTGACAAAAATGAAGGCGATTTTGGAACTTAACCTAAACAAAAGGAAATGGCAATTTAGTGAAGAAGAAACAATATATGAAACAAGAATGCCGGTGAGGCAATTGACTAGCATTGTTTGTAGTAAAAGGGAAAATATCTAGTGCTGTAGTGGTATCTGTCAGCCTCTACTAAGGTTGAAGACCAAACTTTGTGTATGTTAGCCTGCAAATTGTGCATGTGTCCGGCCACATGGTGAATTTTGTTGTCTGTAACATCTTGTGAATCAAACTGCATAAATCATGTTGATTCTAGATTAGCAATTTCCACCGCACAACAGCACAAGCAGAATCAATAAAAAAGATTAAAGCTACAATTTTATTTTCTGGCCTGCGAGTTTATTTATTAGGGAGTGGTTCCTCGGGGGAAAAAAAGATTATTAGGGAGTCTGGTGGGCTGTATGGAGTAGGAAGGAGGCCGGACGCCGGAGGGGTCAGGGACGGAGATACGATACCTAACCTTACTGCGTTCCCTCTCCCGCGGAGCTCGGGAGGGAGCTTGCGCTCGTTGACGGCGTCCTGTTGTCCGGGGTCGACGACGAGGCGGATGGGTCGGCGCTCCAGGAGGCGCGCGCGAGGAGGCGGAGGGCCGCGGCGGCCGGCACCGCCATCGGCGGCGGCGATCGAGTTTTACTTGAGTGGGCCTGGGCCGCCTGGCTCCATCGATGATCGAAGCGAGTAGTATTGGGCCTCTGATGGCCTTGGCTTGCTGGGCCATCCGATCCAGCAGCAGTTCCATCCAAGTAGCAGCAGCGAAATTGGACCATGCATCTTGTCCAGTGATAGGTTTGCAATGTGTGTACTGGATTGAACTGACAAGTACTACTACTGTGTGTGATACGGAGTACTAGTTGTTTGTTATCAGTCAGGTGGGCTAGCTAAATTGAGCAATTGGGCCTCCAAGCCTACTACATACGTACGCGCAGCTCATCTGCTAGCAGCTCCTCCGATCCCATCCTGTATATATTGTGGTTGAACGATTCCTCCGGCCGGGCCGGGCGAGCCATGGGAGGTGACCCGACAATTTCTCCCCGGCGTCTCCTCTCCTCCACAAACTAACCTTGCTTGCTAGTGAGGAATAGGATTGCTTCTCCGATCCATGGCCATGGCTATATAGCTGATACACCAACTCGAGGCCGGCCAAGAGCTAACGCGTGGTGTGTAGTACGCAACAACATAACTAACTAACTAACCCCAGTGATCGTAGCTCGATCGATCCATCATCTAGTAGTGTATAGCTAGCTAGGCGGCGCGCAGGTACGGTAGCTGGAGAGAGAGAGATCGTCGTTGATCGTAGACGTCCGATCGAGCTAGCACCGGTACGGCACGGTCGGTCGGTCGATCGAGCTACTAGGACGACGGCAATGGCGGAGGC
Source organism: Echinochloa phyllopogon (assembly GCA_033239725.1). Classification (NCBI taxonomy): domain Eukaryota; kingdom Viridiplantae; phylum Streptophyta; class Magnoliopsida; order Poales; family Poaceae; genus Echinochloa; species Echinochloa phyllopogon. The sequence continues at coordinate 47,603,950 of BTCW01000015.1, forward strand.
GGCGGACATGGAGCGGATCTTCAAGCGGTTCGACACCAACGGCGACGGCAAGATCTCTCTGTCGGAGCTCACCGAGGCGCTGCGGACGCTGGGCTCCACCTCCGCCGACGAGGTGCAGCGCATGATGGCCGAGATCGACACCGACGGCGACGGCTGCATCGACTTCAACGAGTTCATCACCTTCTGCAACGCCAACCCGGGCCTCATGAAGGACGTCGCCAAGGTCTTCTGATCAGCCCTCCATCGCGCATCGCATCGCATCCTGCTACATATATATATATATATATATATATACACCATCAATAATTCATTCAGCTCCAACATTATGTTGCTCGATCGATATTATCAATCAGCTGGCTCGCGGCTCTTTCATTTCATTCTTTAATTGTTTGGGGTTTAATTACTAGAAGGTCGTCGCTCATTTGATTCTGCGGGTGTCGCAAGATTTTTATCTTCTTTAATTTGCTTCCAATCCATTATGTTCTTTTGGATAAGCAACTTAATTTTGAGCAGGCCACAGCAGCTTCCTATGTAATTCATTATTCGATTCATTGGAGAAACGATCGATGTGTATCGTTTTAATGGGATTTGATCCATTGTTTCTTTTCTAATCACATAGCTTTAGTTTTATATATCTTGTTTCTGTTTGCATAATTTTTCTTTTGTAATAATTGTATAAGCGAGTAATCCAAAAAATTGTTTGCCTATGTATACATTCTACTGGTAATTTCTCTTGTAAAAAAAAGGCAACACCTAATCCAAAGGCTTCATGCTGAAAATTCATTTACGGTTCAAAAAAGATCCCTTGGAAGGGATGGTGTATGCTTTGACTGCTCCAGCTGTTGAAATATAATAAATAGATGGAGACATATAGCAAATGAATCCACTAGATAGATGCTGGTGCCGTCGGATTCGCAATATCACACACGTACTGCTGGTCAATCGACATAAGTGAATCGAATGCACTGTACGTACGTGTATTATATATTGCGAGATACTGTACTGGGGAGTCAGCATCATTCCTACCCTTGAAGAATTGAATCCATATATATATATTTCCTGCACCACGGACACTGTACTGCTGCTTCTGCACCCTGCTGACTGCAAAGATATGATGATCATCAGGTAAAGCAAGCAAATTAAAGCATGGATCCATCATAGCATTATTCTGGCCGCCGTTCCCTCGCTCCTGTCTTTCGGCCGACGAGGAATCTCTGCGCGCTACCTCTAAAAAGTCTCTGCATATATATATGTATGCACAAGTCCGAACCCAACGATCCATGATATATGTGCATGTTGGTTGTGGTGTCTGACCTGCCTCTGTACTGTGAAATTCAAAAAAAAACTATGCAGGAATTGAGCTCATTCAGGAAATAGTGGTCAGAGTAGCCATGCATATATGGCCGTGTTTCCTTCCAAAACCGAAATATTTTTTTTAAAGGGAATCCTACACGCGTGAAGTATTAAATGAAGTCTATTTATAAAATCTTTTTAGGGATGAGTATAACTTTGCGCGAGGAATCTAATGAGCCTAATTAGTCCATAATTTCCTACAGTAATACTACAGTAACCGTTCTCTAATTGTACGGTCAGAGGCTTCATTAGATAGGTCTCGTGAATTAGTCTAAGGTTGTGAAGATAATTTTATAAACTGAATTTATTTAATACCCTTAATTATTGGTCAAATGGGAAAAAAATATTTCTATCCCCGACAAAACACGCCATAGTTGAGAGATATTGAGACTAGCTCCTATTCTTTAGTCCACGATCCCATCCCATCCATCCATCCATCATCATATCTATATATATCCGGCCTGGTCCAGCTGAAGATTCAGATGCGATCCCAAATAATCTGATAACCACATGGCCGGCCGGCCTGCCGTTAAGTTGCAACCACGCACTGCCGACTGAAACATATACTGTACCATTGCTTTCTACCTTTTGAAAAAGAGGTGCACTTGTTCCACAAGAATATTCGCTCCCACTCGCATGCATCCCTCCTATAGCTATATATCCTCTCCTTTTCAAGTTCTCCTGCTGACCGTTGGATTGCTGCATGGCTGCTGGATACCCTTACGCAGATCAATCACTCCCAAGTAACCACTAGGACTATGAGCGCGTTTGGTTGCCTGGCTAGCTATCTCCCAGCGAGGCTCCAGCAAGCCAATGGGCCGACGTTTGGTTAGCTGTATTCCACGTATTAGGTTGGTCAGGCTTGCATTGGCGCTCCGTACACACTGGGCTTGGCTCCTGCGACCCACCCGCAGCGGTTCACTTTAGGATTGTATTTTACCGGGTGCTCGACAAACCCTTGATTTACCGAGTGTCAAGCAGATGTCACTCGGTAAACGATGGACACTCAGCAACTTAGTGGTTTGCCGAGTGTCAAGAAGCCGAGAATCAGCAAACTCAACTTTCGTCGGGTGTCAAAACATTGACACCACTCGACAAAGTACACACACGTGCACAACACGTGCACCTTCCGTTGGCGGCCGTTTGGGCCATTAGCACTTTGCCGAGTGAAACCACATGTTTGTCGAGTGTTTTTCTAAGACACTTGGTAAAGTCACCTATTTGCCGAATGTCTAGATTTGACACTCGGTAAATAAGATATGTTTTTTATTTACTAACTTTCCTGCCCTCGGTACTTTGAAATTTTGAGAATTTAAACTCGCATTATACTTTAAAATTTTGAGAACTAAACTCACATAATTTGAAATTTAAACTCACATATGTTAAAAATTTGAAATTTAAACTCATGTACTTTAAAAAATTAAAATTTAAACTCACAAAATTTGAAAATTTGAAGCTTAACATCTCTGGCCGGGCGCGGCCAGCCACCGGTCAGCCGCGGCTAGAGGCTTTGCCGACAAAACACTCGCCGAGTGCCTATGCAGGCTTTGCCGAGTGTAACACTCGGCAAATCGTCCGTCAAAGTCAACCGTCGTTTGGCCCGTCGTCTTTTGCCGTCCGTTCAACTTTTTTTTTTGGCGAGTGTCGGCCCTGCACTCGGCAAACACTTTGTCGAGTGCGTGACAAAAACACTAGACAAAGATCACTTTGCCGGGTCCCTATTTGCCAAGTGTTACACTCGATAAACTCTTTGTCGGATGTTTTTGGGGTTTTGTGGAGTGTCGCGCCTGTTTCCCGTAGTGATCTATATCACTAGTGTGTACTTTCGATTCACATGCAGGAAGCAACATCATATTTCTAAGCATCAGAGATATGAATATGATCGAGCCTTGGTTAGGACGGCCGGGCAGCCTGCGCACGTTCCATTTGTCGCAATATGGGCCTATGGCTGGGGGTCGAGTGCCAGATATTATTTCTTATTATTGTAACAACTTGAGGTATTGATCGAAATGCAGCATGATGCAATGCATATATGCTTGATTATATTTGGCGTTTAAGTCACAGCTAGTATGGTGAAAGGAGAGATTATTATTATTGTACTGGCAAGCAGAAATCGATGACAATGTGCGGGTACGGCGGCGTTAGCGGCGAGAGCGCAGCATTGAGAGGGCCGGCCGTGTTTCTGATACACGCATGTCGATCTCTCTGTCATCAGAGGAATGAATCGTAGATACATGTTAGTTTTCTGTCATGTCGCTCGCCAACATCGATCTACTATACCATGCTCCGTGTCGATCTACTACTTTTTGAGAAGGAAGCACCAAGTGTACGTCTACCGGCGGCATGCACTCCGGTACGGTGGTGTTCGTCAGAGTCACCGGCCGGCGCTCGATTTCTTAAGCTGTCGTTAATTGGATCAAACATGCATGGTATATAGTATGTCTCATTTGTGTGGTTCATGTATATCCACGTATCTTGTATGGGCCGATACCCTTTTGGAATGTTGTTTTTATTAATTAGTTTGCTTCTTATTAATTTCTTCCGTTTTGTATATCAACGGTCTTCTTATCATTGTTCCTAAATAGTCTCGATCAATAGTGTGAGTAGTACTTGAAAACTTAATTTGATTCACGTACGTACGTACGTACGTACTATAGATCGACATACGTTATTATGTTATAAGAGCAAATGAAATCGTAGGTGTGTACGTACGTGTGCAGTGTACATATACTTGCTCCATCTAATTAACAGCACGGGTACTTGCATAGTATTCCATATATATGCAATGTGCCGCTTCTTTCTCGACCGGCGGTTACCTTCAGCATGCATCTACCTGCCGGATCGGATCCGTTGCATGCATGCGATATATAGGTCTCTGTCGGCAGTGCAGTGTCACGTCGCAGACCAATGCAAGCATATGAATCCAAGCGCGCTGTCGGAGTTTGAGGGGATGCATATGCATGCCGGCCGCCTCGTCAGCTACCTCCATCGCTCTCATTGATTTCTCTCCCTTGGACTCTGCTGCATCCATGGCATTTTGGCATGCTTGTTTGTAACCCTGCCCTGTACCCCTGGATACTCCGGCCGACTGATCCGATCAGGGCTCCTCACCATTTGCTTTATCATCATCATTCCTGCGTACGTATATATCACTACCGATCAACTTACTAATTTGTCTCAACTCTAGTGGTAGCTAGTGACTGCATAGTACGTACAGCTGATGGATGGATCTTCAGCTAGCTACAATCTATCCTTGACTTTTGAGCCAGCCAGCGCGTGCACCAGCGACTAATAACCAGAAGTAAATAGTATATATAATAAAGCATATATAACATTATTGTATATATCTTAAAGGTTATGATGCGCTACTTAATCCTGCACAAATGGGGAGCAATGGGGCCAGCAGATGTCTTCTTATGTCTAAAATATTATATTTGAACCCCAGTACCGTGCAAAAGCTGTGGAAGAACGGTATGATGGCCGGCAGACATGATCACTCATCTTTATTTGCATGATATCATCATTGCAGATGCAAAGTTCATACTTGTAATTAACTATATACACGTACAGGAGCCCACCTCTTTCTGTGCCACTAAATATTACCACTAATCGATCGATCAAAGGTGGATTATCGAGTAAAGAGACCAAATTATTAAGTGCTCGATCATAACCCATAATTAGTACTTATATATATACTGTACGAACCATTCCAATTGACTGATTACGCCGGCCTCTTATTATTACGTCCATACCAATAACACCGGTAGTGTACGTTGCAAAACATGCATGGCCGGGCAAATATACTTCTCAAACTCTGCAGCTGAACAATGTAAATATGCATATGCATGTAGCAGAGAGAGTATAGAAGAAGAAGGAGGAGGAGACCAGGCAGGCGCGGCACGCGCGCACAGTTATGATCGACCGGCGACCTGGAAGATGATCGAAAAGCGGCCAAGGATGTGACGCACAACAACCAGACAATGGGCCGGGCTGGCCGTGCCACGGCACTACGTAGCACGGCTGATTAGTCGTGCCGTGCCACCTAACGTCGTCGTGCCGAATTTCAGATCCAGGCACTACACTAGCGGCTAGTGCCGTACCAAAAAGCACTGTAGTGCTCGTGCCGGCACTGGCACTAAGATGAGAAACACAATCATATATCTAATATAACAGAATTTCATCAACAATAATTCAAACACAACCTCAACTCCAAAAGAGGAAGGGAGCTAAATGAACTATGATTAGGGTTGAAAAGGGGGTCGGCCGGCGCGGCGGCTTATATAGCCCCTCCCCCAACGGTTGGATGGAGCGGAGGTGGAAATTGGGCGTCCGTCGCGCCTCCTCTCGTGCCGCCGTAGTGCTGATACCAGGCCGGCCAATTAGTCGTGCCGTGCCCGTGCTAGTGCCGCGGGCTGAGATTGCAGCCCAGGCACGGCACTGGCACTAACACGACACTGACACTAAGGCTGTCGGGTCGAGCCGTGCTCGGGCCGTGCTGAATAGGGCCGGTCTAGTCTGACCCGTTTGGCCAACTGTAGGTGCTGCTGCGCACGCATACATACATACACACATGTATGCATGGATGATCATATATATCGACAGTCGACAGGCGCTTGCTAGTGCTGCCACATCCATCCATGACTTGTCGGCCTCAATAACCTACCCACCCATGGATCCATATCGACATTAGATTACATGCTTCTTGCATTGCTAGATCCATCACACTCAACTAATATAATTACGCATTTGAAATCATGCATGCAGCACTCGATCGAAAGAATATACATACAATTCTCTAGTAAATTGATTCTCGTTTCTCTCATAAAGGTGAACACTACAGCGATTTAGCTCTTGGCCGGACTGCTCAACAGATCACATGCCCCGTACGTGAGATGGGCGCATGAATATATGCCGGGCCCCACGGCATGATGCATATATATGAGGTTACTAGGCAAGACGATGCTATGGCAAATAATAAAACACTGCACGCATGCAGAGGCAGGGACGTACTGGATCCATGTTCATTCTTCCTGTTCCAGGTGTTAGCTACATACAGTAGTTCAAATTCAGGAGGACCACTGGCTCAGTGATATACTACTAGCTACTCCGTCCGATCCATCAAGCTAGCCGGCCAATTCAATTCATGACTTTGTCGATACCTAGTTGTTGACACTAGCTTGTTCATTAGTAAGCAATTAAGGATTATATATATATATATATATAAATCGTTGATTGGTGGATCCAGCATTAGTTTAAGCTTCTACAACTCGATCGATCTATACATCGATCGGTTAAATATAATAAAGGCAAAGGCAAAGCGCAATCGATAGATTTAACAAGCTACCGACCTTGCAATGTGAGGGGAGGGGACCATTTCATCACCAGGGGGTTCATTAATCTTATTAGCTGCTTGTGTTTCATTCCAGACAGATGACGGGCGCATGCTGCATCTTTCACTACCTGTACTAGACAAGCTCCTATATATGTGATGATCTATATATCGACAATGCAAAAATCAACGAATGATGATATATATATTATATTCATCGCCACTCACACACCCGTACGTCCAAGTTGGTCGATCGCGGTGTCGATGAGGTAAGTTGTTGGCTTGGCTCGGTGTTGTTGTCGTGTTAAGGTTGCTTTTTTTTTAGAAAACGGTGTTGTTGTCGTGTTAAGATTGCTAAACTATAGCTAGACCTATCTAATAGCCTAGTATGTAGCCGCCTAGTTGTACTCTCCAATAAGATCCGGGTAACTATATATATTTTTCATAGCTAGCTAGGTGTACACATATGACTAAGCAAAGGTATCTCTCCAACAGTCCATGCATGCCAACCAGCTACAATGTTGTTTTCATCACGTCATACTTTTTCTTTAGGGGAGGAGGAGAAAAGCGAGACAAGCTATACCTACTAATAAGTAATAACAGGCCGGCCGGTATTACAATTAATAATAATATTTGCTGTCTGTATACATGTACGTTAAGCTTTGATACCGTAATTTTTTTTTGATGCCCGGCCTAATGATCGAACATATTAGCCTGATGGAAATAAATGAAGGGTTGTTATCATATTTAGCTTGACCCGGCCGGCCACCCGGGCACTGCGCACCCGTGTGTGTGAGTGTGAGTGCGTCGTGCAGCAAGCAGGAAGGAGGCTTTCGATATCATAGCAATCCATGGGGAGAAGGAAAAAATACTTGAAAAGAAAAGAAGAAAGGATGGTATGTCGCGGCTGCGGCGAGCAGCATGTCCCTGGAAAGCAGGAAAAGCAAGGCAGCACCGCTAGACTGATCGATCGTCGCGGACACTACGTACAGATCGATAATAAACAAATTAAATTAAGACATGGTTTGGTGATGTGCTGAAAAGACACTGTAGTGGCCAGCCTGCTCTCGATCGCTAGCTTTAATTTGACAGGCGCGCACGCTCTCTTCTCTCTCTCTCTCTCTCTCTCTCCATCGATCTGCAGCTAGATAGCTCGCTGTTATATATGTTATGTTATGTATATATATGTGGTGGTGGTCCAATGCAAGTCGATCAGCATTTCCATTCCTCCCGCCGGCCTTCCTCTCTTTCATCTGCAACTTTTCTCAACGCTTTTGCATTATATTGTTTTCTTTTCCCCTGCTTTTCATATCCATGTAGTGGGAGAGGCACATTTCACCTTTTTTTAGTTAGTTTATTATAGTTTTTTCGCCTTGTTTTCAGCATAAATAAGATTTATTAAAGCGGTTTCCTTTGGCTATAATTCATGCAGTAGGATATACTTAATTGTTTAACAAACTCAGCTTGCAGCTAGTAGCTGCTACTTTTTTGTATATGTATGTAGTATCAGAGCTCGCACCAACACTTTGTTTGTTTGAGAACTCTCTATTATTTGTAACGACGACGAACTTTCTGGCACTAAGAAACTTAAGTGTGGACATATGTTGCTGCGCATGTTCATGGATTGCAACAGCACATCAAGCATCTGTCTTGATCACTACAGAAGACTAATAATTCAAACTACAGGAGATAAAGCCATGAATGTGTGCAATAATAATCCATCTCTATTAATTATAATGTGTGTATGAAGTATGAACACATCGCACTACGTGTGTATATATATAGCTTCGAGGTAGTCTAGCTAGTTCGACCGGTTAAGTTGTATTCCAAATAGTTGGGATGAGATTAGATGTGGATCCATCCTAGATAAAATTAAGAGGCCAGTTAGCGATTAACTAGTGGATATATCCAAACAAAACCTAAAGTCCGGTGCCCTATCTGCACTGCACCGCATTCTGCGGTTGTCACGTATCACTTGTGTGAGCATGCTTGCATATCCTGAAGAAAAACAAGCCAGTAATAAACAATAAGATGCAACAAAAAATAATAAATAAACCAATAAGGTCGCAATAACAATGTATCAATGCATGCAGGTTATAGCCTAGAAATATATATATATCATAAGTATTAAAGCTAGCAGCTATTGTTGGTCTAGTTACTTTCCATCATTCGGGTGACTGCTTTTGATTACAGATCGCTTTCTTTCTGTCAATCCGGTCACGGCCGCTGCTAGTGGAGTGGCGCCAAACGATGGATCGGATCCATCCATGGAGATGCCATCAAACAAATCAGTCCACTAGAAGCTTTGCTGCTGCCGCCTCTTCAGTCACTCTTTGCAAAATAGTAAAAGCGACGCCACACTACTGAAACCACGCAATCGCCAATAATCAACATTCTAATATGTCACTTCACTTACTAGCGTCCAAATACCACACTTTGATAGATAACACTAGCTAGCTAGGGACTGTCTGCTTCAATTCCGTGTGCTTGGTAAATATTTATTTTATAGAATTGTGCTATTTATTATCTGACTATGGATTTAAGGGCAAAAACTTGTCGTATTGCTACGAGCTTCATTCTATGCTACACCATAAATTTCTAGTTTTGGGATGTGAACGAAACAAAGTAATTTTTATGATGATTTATTCACTACTGGTTTGTCGATGATGGCGGTCGTGGTGGCAGATTGGTGAAGCGGGTGCCTCCTCACCATGCATTAATTGTCAGTGGAGGAATGCAGGTTGAGCGGTAATGGCAGGGCATCGTGTTTGAGATGACTGCAGTGGATCGAGGCGGTGGCTCCAGCAACATTGAGGTACGCTCAGATCCATGTTTGGTGATGGTGAAGAAAATACTACGTGTGGAGGGGAACTAGACGATATATATATAGGCAAACTGATTGAGCTTGTGGGACGGTTGTGCTGGCTTCATTCATGGAAACACAAGGAAATCGAGAGCGGCCCGTGTGGGTGCGAATGGACACGAACCCTTGGTGAGTGATGAGGTTGGTGATTAGGGTTCTGCTTGATTTGCAGGAATCCGCAGTGGATCCAATGGCCAATAATATGACAGATCTAGGTACGTAGGAGAATCGGTCGTCACATAGGTAGGTAGGTCCTAAGGAATGAATTAGATAGACCGACAATGTAAACATTGACTTTAATATAGAGATTCATCATGAAAAGTACTTAATCCATTTCGTCACATTTTTATAGAACTACTAGCTAGTCAGAGTTGTAACTCTTAAACTGCTTAATTCTATACATACCCGGCCTAAACAACTTATATTTAACAAATGGAGTAGGCGTCCATTTGGTAATAATAAATAACAATAATTGACATGCCTAAAAATGACTAGTCTTATTATGTCATTTGTCCCTGATAGTATATTGATTGTTGGGGCAAAGAATTCGTTGGGAAGAGCCATGAATAATTTTGAGGCCGGTAGCTAAAGGCAATGGTAGCCATCATCGGACCCTTTTTTGAAACAACCGGCAGGAGAGCTGCCAATTATATTAAAAAGAAGAAACTCCCCCTTAGGGAGAGTTGTACAGATTTACAAATTATACACACCACACACTATGCTTAAAGAAAATTCCTATTGTCCTCTAGTGAGGGTACACAAGTGCTTTGCTCCTGCCATCGTCCAATAGTTTATGTCTTCTCGGAGTTTGGAGAAGATTCGTATGCTCGCTGCCTCCTTTCGATCAAAAATTCTCGCATTACGCTCCTTCCAGATTGCCCAATTGGTTAGCATTATCAGCGAACACAATCCTTTCCTCGAGTTGCAGATTGTTTCCGCTAGTTGAGTCCACCACTGATGCAACGACTCTGCTGGAGGCCATTCTCCCGGATGGATGCCCGGAATATGTAACCAACTCGAGGTGCTCTCCAAAATTCTCCTGGTGAATCTGCATGCTACAAATAGATGCAATGCGGTTTCTGGCTCCCGACGGCAAAGAGGGCATGTTGTTTGGTTCGGCCATCCCCTGTCCCTTAATCTGTCTGATGTCCACAGTTTGTTCAGGATTGCAAGCCATGAGAATAGCTTACAGCTTGGTGTCGCCCAAGGTCTCCAGATCAGTGCGTCGAAATTTGTCAGCACTGCGCCTAGGAATTGTGCATTATATGCCGAACTGGCGGAGTAGCTCCCATCGACTGTGAACTTCCATGATATATCGTCCGTCATTTCTTGCCTGAGAGTGACCTCCTGTGTGGCTCTCCAAAGAAGGATGAATTCTTCAAAATGTTGTGCCGAGAAGCCTGCATGTTGAAGGTTCAAGTCCTTTATCCAATTTTGGTTGTTCAAGGCATCATGCAGTACCCGATTTTTCTTTTTGGAGATTGCAAAAATATTTGGTGCCATGTCTACCGGTCTCTGGCCTTGTATCCAGCCACTGTGCCAGAAAGAAATTTTTGTCCCATTGCCCACAAGTATGTTGGTAGATGCTGCAAACAGGAGCTTGTCTGTTTTGTTGCATGGAGTGTCCGATCCGAGCCAAAGTTTTTCATCCTCCTTCCATTCTTGCCATAGCCATCTTAGTCTTAGGCTCCGCGCAAATCTCTTTAGGTTTAGGATTCCCAGTCCCCCTAGCCGAGTCGGCCTTGCTGAACGAATCCAATTGACCTTGTATTTTCCTCCAGTTATGGCCGATGAACCAGCCCAGAAAAAACGCCTCCTCTTAGCATCAATTTCCTCTAATATTTCTTTGGGAGCATCGAGGGCTGTGAGAAGATATATGGACTGAGATGTCAGCACCGCTTTAGTGAGCGTCAATCGGCCTACCGGTGTGATGTTTCTTGCATTCCATGCCGTTAGCTTGTTGATGGCCTTGTCGATGATGGGTTGGAAATAAACTCTCCTTAGCCTACCTGTTGTGAGTGGCAGGCCTAAGTACTTAACCGGGAATTGCATCCTTGTCGCAGGCAGGTCACTTAGAACATAATCCAGATCAATGCCTCTACAGCGAATTGGAACCACACTGGACTTTTCGAAATTTGTCATTAAACCGGAAGCTTCCCCAAATCTTCGTAGTAGCTCAGTCAGGGCCCCGATGTCCTCTTTGATTGGGTTCACGAAGATTGCCGTGTCATCAACGTACATGGACACTCTTATGTTCAGGATCCTCCCCCTCAGCTTGCTGATGAGCCCCTGTTCTGTTGCTAATTGCAGCAGTGCACGAAGCGGTTCGATGGCGATGACAAATAGAAGAGGTGACAGAGGGTCTCCTTGCCGCAGCCCCCTGCCCAGCTGGATTGGTCCATTTGGCACCCCGTTCAGGAGGACACGAGAGGAGGAGGTGGAAAATAGTGCAGCAATCCAATCTCTCCATCTGGTGGGGAAGCCAAGTCGTTGTAACAACGTGAGTAGGTAATTTCATCGCACGGAATCAAAAGCTTTTGTTATGTCCAATTTCACGAAGAGTGCGGGGATTCTGTTTCGATGGAAGCGACTGGCCATATTGCGTACTGTTAGGAAATTATCATGAATACTCCTTGTCTTGATGAATGCACTTTGCGTGGGCGAAATTAGCTGTTTCATGTGTGGCGCTAGTCTTAGAGCGAGGGCTTTTGTGATGATCTTGATGAAGGAGTGAATCAGGCTGATGGGACGAAAATCGCCGATGGCCTCGGCACCATCTTTTTTTGGCAGCAGAACAATGTTGGCGGTGTTAATTAGTGAGAGGCTTGTGATCCGCAAATTGTGGAAAGCATTTGCCGCCTCCAATATATCCAGCTTAATTATTTCCCAACAGCTCTTAAAGAAATTCCCTGTGAAACCGTCGGGCCCAGGTGCTTTGTCTGATGGCATTTGAAAAATGGCCCTCTTCAGTTCTTCCTCAGTGAAAGGCGCATCCAGGGTATGCAGGTCCACTTCTGGCAGTTGTATTTTGATCCAATCAATATCTATAGTGCACTGATCCGGTCGGCTCATGACATTGGTGAAATGCTCCTGTATGACTCTTGCCTTCTCCTGATGTTTAACTGCCCAGCCGGCTCCATGTTTCAGTCGTTGAATATGATTCTTGCGCCTCCTGCCATTAATCTTTTGGTGGAAAATTTTGGTGTTGGCTTCTCCCAATTTCATGTTTGTGATTCGCGATGCTTGCTGCTTCCTGGCTCGCTCAATTACCGCTAGCCCCAGTACTCTGCGTTTGAGTTTCTGTCTTAGGGTACTCTCGCCCATTGAGAGCGTTCTGCTCTCTTGTGCCATGTCCAGTCGAAGGATAATATCGGAGGCCATTAGCAACTGCATTTTTGCATCTGGGAAGAAGCTCCTGTTCCATTCCTTCAATTGTTTTGCCACTTCACCAAATTTATGGAAAAGTCGATGGAAAGGCTCATGATGTTGGCTGGGGGCTTGCCATGCATTTTGAACTGTTTCAAAAAATCGAGGTAGTTTGGCCCAGTAATTCTCGAATTTGAAAGTGCACCAACGTCGTGGGCCACTTTGATTTGTTAGGAGCAAAGGGCAGTGATCCGAATGAGACGTTGATAAGGCGTGAAGGGCATGGGTGTTGAAGTAGGCATCCCAATCCTCCACTTGATGAAGTGGATCTCGATTCCTTGGCGCTTGGCGAATCCCTTCTTGGCCGCCTCCGCACAATGTCTACTGTGCTTGAACTTTATGAGGAAAGCTTCAGGGTGGTGCTCGGTGACGGTCACCTCATCTTGTCGCAGCCTGAACTCGCCGCGGATGGCTGCGGCAACTTCAGCGGCGCCGGTGGTTGGCGGCGCGCGCATGGCCCAGGAGACAAGGGCGGTGTTCTCCCAGTCGTGGAGGTCAGCATCGATAGCGTAGGAGGTGGGGACGAAGCAGTCCTCCTCCTCCGGGCGGAGCGCCGGGTCTCCTACCTGCAGCATGACGTCACCCTCAATTCGAGGTGGAGGCGGCGGAAGCTCTTCCTCTGCGTCGGGCGATGCGCCGCCCTCCCAGATCTGCTCGGCCGGGCCCCGACGGCTGCGGCGAGCTGCGGGTGGCGGGGCCTTGCAGGCACGCTCCTTGTGGCCCGAGCGCTTGCAGCGGAAGCAGCGGATGGGGTCTCGGCAGTCAGCGGCGCGGTGACGGGAGCTCAGGCAGACGAAGCACCTGTCCAGCGTTTTCTGGCGAAAAGCTTGCAAGGCCGGCGAGACGGGGATGTCGCGGGTTGAAGTGGGGCTCTTGGAGTGGAGTGAATGCGTTGTACTCCTCCGTAGAGCCGGTTGGTGGTTCGACCGGTGACGCCCTTGAACACGAGTCCAGCCTGGTCCACCTCCTCTGCGGCGTGCGGCTGGGGGTGACGCCGCGCCGAGCTATGGCGCCAATAGGCCTGCCGCGGAGGTGACCGGCCATGCGAGGTGAAGTAATTGCTCCTGGCCGGGACAGTAATGGCGGACTGCAGGCGAGGTCGCGCCGGTTGGGCGCGGCCGGGGTGGGGGCTCGTGATGCGCCTTGACGACTTCTGCGTAGGTGCGCTGCACCTCCTCAGGCGTGTCGGGCACCATGGACGCTGCACGGGCGTGGGGATGGCCGGATTTGGGCGGCGGTGGCGGGGTTTCGGTGTTGTACCCATTCAAATCCAGATCTGGGTGGTGGCGTGGTGTGCGTGGGCTGCTGCGCGGGCTGCTTGCCGCGGATGAGGATGTCCACGAGGCGACGGTTACACTGCACGGGGTGGCTGGACGGCGCAGGAGCTTGAGATTGGGCGGCGCGGGCTGGGGTGCCGGCGCTGACGGGGGAGGGGGGAGCGGCGTGTGCGGGTGCGGGCGAGCGGCGCGTGCCTGCGGCCCCATTTCTCCCATCATCGGACCCTTGGTCCAGTGACATATATATGGTTTGCTCTATTTAACGAGGAAATTGATATCCACGGTGTCGACATATATATGGTTTGCTCTATTTAACGAGGAAATTGATATCCACGGTGTCGACATATATATGGTTTGCTCTATTTAACGAGGAAATTGATATCCACGGTGTCAATATGGGTTCTTCATATTTCAACTAGACATACTTTTCAATAAAGTATGACTTTTCAACTAGACTCCGGTCCATTATTGAAGAGAAAGATGTACATATATACGGTGGAGCAGCGCTGGCCCTACATATATCATCCAGCCGCCGTTCCACTGAAATGGTATACACATACTCCGCATGTACTCGAGAATTATATTTGAATCACTCACTTTTATGCATGATTTGTGAAAGTCCGACCACACAGCTGGGGCTCAGTTACGGTGGGTGAACACCTCGATCGATCCGGCAGTACTAGTCCTAGGTAGTATAGGCTGTAATAAAAAAAAGAGGAAGTGGACGTACGACAAGCAGAAAAACAGTGACAGTTGGAGTGCCACGTCCGTCCGTCTCCGTGGCCGGGGCGGGCCCACATGCAGTAGGTCGCTCGGACATTCCCTCCGATCGATCACCTCACCTGCCGCTCTCCTCGATCTCCACTCAGCTGCTGCTGCTGCCCTTCTTCCCCTTATATAGCAGCTCAATACCCCTTCATTCCGAGCTGAATACCCACTGATCGAGAGGTGAGAGCTGACGATTCTTCACTCTTCTCTCATCTTCTCGATCGGCCGGCCGGCTCAGCTAAATAAGCAGCTAGGTAGCAATGGCGGACGGCGGTGAGGGGCGGCGGGTGTGCGGCATGCCGGAGAAGGCGCAGCTCCATGTGGCGATGCTGGCGCTGCAGTTTGGGTATGCGGGGTTCCACGTGGTGTCGCGGCTGGCGCTCAACATGGGCATCAGCAAGCTCGTCTTCCCCGTCTACCGAAACATCATCGCGCTCTGCCTGCTCGTCCCATTCGCATACTTCCTAGAGAAGTTCGTCTTGCTAGCTAGCTTGTGTTCTTCTTTCTAATCAACTTGTTGCTGATCGATATATATAATGGATGGATCCATTGATGATGATGATCGAACTTGATGCGTGCAGGAAGGACAGGCCGCAGCTGACCCTCAACTTTGTCATCCAGTTCTTCCTTCTCGCGCTCTGCGGGTGAGCATATATATATCCTAGCTAGCTAGCTAATTAATTAACTGATCGATGAACGAATGAATCGAATGAATGCATGGCGCGCGCTTGCAGCATCACTGCGAACCAGGGCTTCTACCTCCTTGGCCTCGACAACACGTCCCCCACATTCGCCTCCGCCATCCAGAACTCCGTCCCGGCCATCACCTTCGCCATGGCCGCCGCGCTGCGGATCGAGAAGGTCCGCCTCGACCGCCGCGACGGCGTGGCCAAGGTCGTCGGCACGCTGGCCTGCGTCGCGGGGGCCTCCGTCATCACGCTCTACAAGGGCCCCACCATCTTCGGCCCCTCCAGCGGAGGCGGCGACAAGCAGCAGCAGGTGATGATGATGACCGGCGGCGGCGGCGAGATGAAGAACTGGACGCTGGGCTGCGTGTACCTGATCGGGCACTGCCTGTCGTGGTCGGGGTGGCTGGTGCTGCAGGCCCCCGTGCTCAAGAAATACCCGGCAAGGCTCTCTGTCACCTCCTACACCTGCTTCTTTGGCGTCATCCAGTTCCTCATCATCGCTGCCTTCATGGAGAGGGACGCCGACGCATGGAAGTTCCACTCCGGATCAGAGCTCTTCACCATCCTATACGCCGTGAGTACTCCACTCGATCCTTAATTAATTAATGGCGATCGTCCACATATATATACTCTAGAAAGTAGCTAGTATATCTATAAAGTGGCATGGTACGTGCAACAACTAAGATCGCTAGCTGTACAAATTAATTTTGCTATATATTCAGACTTTCATCGATCAAAAGCTTAGCATGCGGATCGATCGGTCCCTGAATAATTAAATTAAAGCAACCTTATTTGGACTGTTCTTTGTGGACACATGAATCAGGAAGCATACATGTCCCTAATTAACATACTAGTTTTTTGCAGCAGATAGTTTATATATGCATTCGATCTTAATTAGTCCACAAAAAGTAAGAAATCAAATTTGACACTGAAGGGAGTAATCTATTTGATTTGCAGGGGTTCATCGCTTCGGGCGTGGCGTTCGCTGTTCAGATCTGGTGCATCGACCGCGGGGGGCCGGTGTTCGTGGCGGTGTACCAGCCGGTGCAGACGCTGGTGGTAGCAATCATGGCGTCGCTCACCCTCGGCGAGAAGTTCTACCTCGGCGGCATCATCGGCGCCGTGCTCATCATCATGGGCCTCTACTTCGTGCTCTGGGGCAAGAGCGAGGAGAGGGCGCGCATCGCCAGGGACGCCGCCGTCGTCATGCCGTCCTCCGCCGGCGAGGGCGCCGCCGCCGGCGGCATCATCCGGAGCGCCGGCAAGCAGGCGTCGTCCATGACGAAGCCGCTCCTGCTGCCGTCATCCACTACCGAGAACGTCTGATATTTATATATATATATATATATATATATATGATCATCATCCATCGATCGTCGATCCACCGCCACCAGCAGCAGCAGCAGCAGCAGCTGTGTCGTTAATTATTAATTACCGTAGTAGTGTGTTCTTTTCTTCTTGTTGATTTCACTCACGCATGTATGACGCATTATTATTATTATTGGTGTGCTGAGCGAGCGAGCGAGACGACCACAGCAGGCTCAGGCTGCGACTTTGATCACGGCGTACGGCCTCTGCTTGCTGCTTCAATTCGTACTGTACGCAATTAAGTAGCTAGCTAGGATTGTTTGCTATATATATGTGCATGCATGGTCGGTGTGTGTGTGTGTACGTGTACGTCAATGTTAATTAATTGGTGTGTTCATGGAGCCTTTTTGCCTTGTCTTGTGTGCTATTAATTAATTCCTATGATTCTCACCAGTGCGTGCGTGAATTAAGGTTACCTATGTACTCCATAGGATATAACCGTGTTTATTGTTCTTCTTTTTTTAGAGGGCCTCCTCCAGTTTAGCCGTGCTCACGATCAGAGCTCGTTCTAGACACACAGCTCAGAGGGCCTCCAATTTAGCATGCAGCCCAAGGCCCATAACACGGCAGCATCTCGACCACTCGTCGCTGAGACTAGGCCCAACTGCCAAATGGGCTACAGCCTATCTGGATCTCTAGCACTCCAATCACATGGCGGCCGTCCTATCCATCTCGCCGTGGCAGCACGCATGGAGGGCCAAGGACAGCAGCGTATCTCGGCAAAGGCCCAAAACCAAAGGCACCAGCCCAACAGCCCATTCCTTCTTCTCTCTCTCCCCCCTTTGTAATAAAGAGCAGGAAAAAGTCCATTTTCCACCTTTTAAATATCATACAAATTGATTTTCAACCCTCAGCTACAAAACCAGATATTAAGGGCCATCTAATAACTACTCCCTCCGCCCCAAAAAAAATTATTATAGAAATTTTAGGATAGACCAACAAAAAAAGTAAAATAGTCTTGATTGCTTCTAATTATTAGCCATATTTAACACTAATTAGTTATTACGTGCATATGCACCCGCTAAATTTAGTGATAGAATGATTTGTTTTTTGGACAAATTTTGAAGCCTAAATTGCCTTCGTTTTTTAGGACGGAGGGAGTATAAAACCGGTTATGGACCCTTGTTCAGACTGATCTGTTTCTTCACTCACTGGGTGGTGCTGGTACAAATAAACGGTAATCAACACGCAACATACACACTCCAAGTCCAAAGATAACTTCTGGTGTTGCCCAAGAAAAAACCAATGAGATGAGTGGCCAGGGCCCTGTTTAGTTCCTCAAAATTCTCTCTCCAAACTTCACTATTCACCTATCACATCAAATCATATCAAATATCTCTCCTCGTGCATGGAGCCCTAAATGTAGGTAAATAAAAAAACTATTTACATAGTTTTGATGTACACGACGAGACGAATCTTTTGAGCCTAGTTAGGTCATGATAGGACAATGTTTACCACAAACAAACGAAAAGTGCTACAGTGTCCGATGTGACTTTTCTAGCAACTTTTCACCCATCTTTTCATCAACTAAACACAGCCCAGATCAATTCAAAGGAGCAGCCAGTAGTCAGTACCACACTAACATCCAATACAGACTGCATTCAGACCCCCACAAGGACGACATGTACCAAAAAGCTCAGGTATCCACCATCCAGCATGCAGACAAGTAAATGAGTAGTAAACTAGCACCAACCTTTGCCTTCAGGGATTCACAACAAACCAATGCAGTAAGGTCAACATGATAGCAGGCCAAGTGTTCCACAAAACAACAAAAACAAAGACATTTCCCAATTCTAACTCAGATCTGCAGATGAACGTACTGCTGCCCGATGAAAGACTTTCAAGTGGTCCAGGAATAGCCTAATACTGTATCTAGTACTGTCAAGATTTCACCAAGCTCTGGTGAAAGGATAGATACTTGGGCCTTGTTTAGATGGAGAATAGGGAGCGGGGAATTGGGGGTTTGTGGTCACTTCGTAATCATTGCGCCACTGTAGCATTTCGTTTGTAGGTGTGAAAAATTATACAAAAATTGATTAATTAGGCTCAAAATGTTCGTCTCGCAGAGTACAACAAAACTGTGCAATTAGTTTTTGATTTCATCTACATTTATTACTCCATGCATATTATGACATTTTGATGTGATGAGAATCTTCTTTTTGCATGGTGAACTTTGGGGTTGGAATTTGACATCTGGGCTTGGTCATGTTTACAGCCTTAGAACAAGAATCGATCCAGATTTTCAGTGATGCATTTATTGTGGCCTGGTGGGGAGCTGCTTAGGATACAGTACTAAAACAAAAGTTTGCTTTATGGTTGTCTTGCATTCCAAAAGGGATAAACTGTTTTTGTTTGCTTGGTATTTTAAAAACAACACATTAATATCAGGTGGGCATACAATTCCAAGCTTATTTACTTGAACAAATGAAGCCAATAAACTGACTGCACTGAGATACAAAAGTGGGCAATTTAAGCAAAGTAAACTCTTCTCTTCTTCAAGGCGTGAGAAAATGTTGACTATCACATTCACACAGGTCTTAAAATGAATACCTTTGAACCTACTCCAAATGCTATAACACACCGCACGCACGCACGGACCAACTTCCAACAAAGGTCCTTCTCAGCAAAATGAAATAAAAAGAAAAAATTATGTAACACGGCCCCTTACAGTGATTCATTACTGTCATCACTTTCTTCACACAGAGGTGCAGATTGGATTATAACCCGAGCTCCAGAAGGAAGCCTGCAGTTTCAGAATCGTCTATTTTGTCAGTATTTAGAAACAAAAACAAAACCAGTAGATGAATATATGAGAACAGTGAGAGGCAACTCAACTTTCTTCGATCTTAATCATGTCCTTTTCCTCATGGAATGACTCTACTCCAGCCGAAGATAGTTTACCCAGTGGTGGATCGGTCATCCTATTGCTCGCACTCTTTGATGAACCCAGTGGCGAGGATCGAGCACTATATTCTTGTCGACTAGAGCTGTTCCTCACGTCAGAAGCAGGGGAGAGTATTGTTCCATTTCTTGATTGTTTACACGATATAATTCTGATAGTCTGTGGGAGACACCTGAAACTGCCTGACTCAATAGAGCTTTCTGTATCACTTTTGGAATGTGCTCCTCTATAAACCCTGGAAAGCATTCAAAGGAGGCACAGGGTCAAAAATCAGTACGCTCAGAGGTACCAACAAAGACTGAAATATATTTTAACAATGGAATTGTTTGAGCGATGTAACCAAACGCTGAATATTAAAGTGATACTCTGCACATTTCTAGCTTCGATACAATTTAGTGACACTGCAGATACAATGTTCAGTTTGACACCTAAAGTAACTGCACAAAGTGATGACATGATTTGTCTACAAGCATCTTAACCTTGGAGTCTCTTATCGATATCTCTAGTTATCCATATCTCTAGTCTAGGAACTATCGTAACATAGAATGAAGAAAGACATAAGAAATTAACTTCAGTCTGCGACTAGTTAGCACCCAACACCCTAATGTGACTAGTTAGCACCCAACATTCAGTGTGCCTAACCAATGACTTCAGTGAAATAAAAAAAAATACAGTAACCACTGATCAGAACATAATGAGGCTTCATAGGCTACAATATCAGGATAAAATCATGCATTGTCATTAATGGCACCATAGTGCAGATTAGAAGTTCAGAACAATCTGTGGTAGTGTTATATGCTGTACCTATCCTCATCATAAGATGATGAGCGCTTGAGTGTGCCGATTCCTCTCCCAGACTCATCCTGCTTCTTGGTCTCGACCAAGCTCCCGCTGAAACATTCAGACTCTGGAGCTCTCATTCCAATCGTTCTTGTGTTACAAGGGATTTTGTCAAGGTGTCGCAATGTGACAGGAGTGGAGAACACTGGAGAAGGGAACTCAACTTGTGTAAACCGAGGCCTGTACGTTGGGATGATCCCAAAGCCTCGGTGTTCTTTCACAGATATAGACCCACAAGTGATAAGCTGCATTAGCAAATTGGCTGGCTTGAGTTTCACACCCATTGGGCCAAACATATGCTCCTCCTCTAGTGTCCTAAAGCTGCTTCTCCTGCTGGCTTCGGCTCTTATCAGGGACTCCAAGGTCTCAACTCTGCCACCTGGCGAAGCATCAGAAGAACACACCGCTGGTGATTCTCGAACGATTTCAGGTCCCTTTGGGGACACCAGCGATCTCCTTTCATGGCATTCTTGAATCTCAGCATCTGACGTACCAACCTCCATGGACATTCCTGACAGGCGAGTATCCTTCTCAGGAACATCCCTCTCGCTATCATCTGTCTGTGTGGCGGCGTCCTGAGCGCCGACGGGTTTGCAGACTCTGTACTCTGAAGGTCCTGGGGAGCTTGCCTCTGATAATGGAGCATTTCTCCCTGCTGCATGCTCAGGGGACTGATTGCCAGATGAGCCTGAATGTGTAGTCCGGCATTGGTCATCCTCGTGGTTGGTGGAAGCAGACGACGACGGCAGCAATGGCGATTGTGCCTGTTGCTGTGGCCGTGGAGTAGCAGGTGGAGGTGAGATCTCCTTGACAACGGCGGATGGAGACGAGGAGGAGGAGCATCCTTCTTGCGAACCCCGCGAATGAGGGGACTCTTCCTTGGGGTGCTTGTTGAGGTCCTCAACCTTTGGGTTGCTGACGCCGTTCTGCTGCCGATCTGCTCAAACAACAGAGGGACAGATTGAGCTAAGATCCAATGAACACACACACACACACATTCTCGGGGTGAAATTCTTCGTTCCTGTGAAACCGAAACCGACCAATGAGGGGCAGGCAATTCGTGGGAAGGGTCGGGATACCTGGCGGCGGCGAGCGGTCGAGGAGCTCGGAGCCCTTGAGGATGTACTCGTTGCCCTGCGCGGGGAGCACGAGATCGTCCTCGGACAGGTCGTGCCACACGAAGCCATTCTTGTAGCTCCTGGCGATACAGAAAGGGATCATGAAACCAAGCAAGCAGCAGGTAGCGGCAAAACGAAATGATGGGGAAGTGCAGCAGGGCAGTACCTCTTGCAGGACCAGGAGTACATGGAGGCCATGCTCTTCCCCCGCAGCACGTTGAGGCGGTTAATCACATCTGCAGCAGCAGCAACGCCATTAACGCGAATCGAATCGAAACGAATGAGCTCGCTGGTGGTAGTACACTAGAGACAGCGGTTATGGCTGATTTGGGCCCCGAAAGGCGGCGCCTTTATTGGAGGAGTCATGGAGGAGTGACTCACTAACCTCGCAGGTAGAGGCCTTCCTCCGGGGATGCGAGCGGCACCTCGATGAAGTGTGGGTGCTCCAGATGGCGGTTGCGGCAGAGGTAGTAGACCACCGCCACCCTCTTGGCCGCGGCGGGGGCCGTGGGTGGGGGCGGCGACCGCGCGGGGGTCTGTTGGTGGTGGTGGCTCTTGCCCGGCGGCTCGACCCAGACCTTGTTGCGGCCGGGGCTGGAGGCGGCGGCGCGGCGCCGCGTGGGCCTCCCCTCCATCCCGCCGGCGCCCTTTGCCCCGGCTGGAGGAGCCAGTGGCGGAGCAATGGCGCCCCCCTGTGGATCAGATCACAGGGCGCTGGGCATGGGCAGGGAGAAGAAGAAGCAGAGGTCCCGGCGGCGAGTGGGACGAATGGAACCACGAATTGGGGAAGGATCAATGGAATCGAATCGAATCGAGAAGGAGCAGAGCAGAGCAGACGGGAGTAAGGTTTGTTCGGGAGGGAGGGGAGGAAGAGGACCACCAGAGCAGCGGGCGAAGCGAAGCAAAGCAGGCAGAGGTGGCGAGGAGATGATACGAGTGGAGGATCCTGCGAAGCGGAGGGGAGAGAGCTGGGGCTAGGCAATAATGGAGCAGGAGCAGCATGTCATGTCTCGTGTAGGGGAGGGGAGGAGTGCAGGGACGACGACACGACCGACTGTTGCAGTGAGTATGATGATATGGAGCGGGGAGGGGCTCTCTCCTCGTGGCTACCACCACCAAACCAACAACTCGGACAAGATTCCGGACGAGAGAGAAAGATGGTGACCGGCCGAGTCGAGTGAAAAAAAGGAACTAGCAGCGTGACCGTGAGCGTGAGGAGGAAGACGATGGCTTTTTGGATGCTAATAATGGTCGGTTTGGGTCATAGCTGAGCGGCTGCTTTCTGCTCCCCCCGGCGGCAATCTGCCTCCAGACCGGAGAAGAAAGCCTCCCTTTTGCTTCACCACAGCACAGAGAGCAGTCTCATGAATCCGAGTGATGAGTACACTCCAGCACTAGCTCTTGTACGACGTACAGTAGTACTAGTAGCAGTAGCTCTCCTTTTCCTTTTTTCCCCTGTAGCCGGGGGCTAGTGCAACAGTAAAATGTGGTCACTCCTCTGCCTGCGGTGCCGTGCCCACCACCCTAGTCTTGTCCTGTCCAATTCATCAGGGCCTCATGTGGGAGAGAATGGGACGCCCATGTGCCTGTGCCAAAACCAAAAAGTCCAGTCCAGGTTAACCCAACTACTACTACTACATACATATTATTATACATACATGGAGCGAGGATGTGGTTCGGTTCTTTCTCCGGCGTCCTTCGATTCACTGAAGGTAAGGCAAGGCAACAATCCCTGTTGTTCTGTTGATGCCACATGGTGGGCAAAGCAGATGCAGTCAGTAACAAGATCTGATG
This sequence comes from Echinochloa phyllopogon, assembly GCA_033239725.1. NCBI lineage: Eukaryota > Viridiplantae > Streptophyta > Magnoliopsida > Poales > Poaceae > Echinochloa > Echinochloa phyllopogon. Next base: position 47,627,677 of record BTCW01000015.1, read on the forward strand.
GCCAATGCCCAATGGGATACCAAACACCACCCCTGCCTTGCCTTTTCTTTCCTTCGTTTGGTGCCTAGCATATCAGGCAACAGCTTTTATATTAATGAAGTAGGAGTAGACCGTAGTAGGTTGGGTTGGGGAAACTTGAGGAGCTTTGAGCTTTTGCATTCCAAATCGTGCCTGCCTTTTCACGTGATTAGTACGAAGCAGAGGCACCCCCTTTAATTCAAAACCCTGATGGAAGGAAGGAAGCTCATTGCTGGTAGCTTAGCGTCAACTGTGAACTGGACCCTCCTCCCGCGGTAGCCTATCATTATTCCTCAAGCTTGGAAGCAAGTAGTAGGCCATGTGACGAGGAACAAGACAACGGATGCAGTGCCGACAAACAAACCCGAATCAGAAGAAGAAACAATTATATCAGAGATCGATAGACAACATAAACTAGATCTAAAAGCTCTCTAGCACCTAATTTTCTCTGCACGCACATTGTGTAGTAGTGTTGTGTTATGCAAGAATTAATCAATATATATATTTGCATGCCAAACAAGATCACCGCCACTATTCTTTATTATTGACTATAGCTAGCTAGTTGTACTTGGTTTACATTTACTCCAGTTGACGAGTGATCGATCCCACATTCATTCGGAAGCATAATGGCTGGATACTTGTTCGATCAAATTAAATGCTGCTTCTAATTAACGGACCAACGGAACGAAGGAGATCAACACAACAAATTAAATGGATACATACTTGTTCACATGCTCTAGTTTCTTCCTGTTTGGTTTGGTGTCATATCATCACGTCTAGCTCACTAACGTACATATTTGATCTTGATTTTCAAAGGGCGTATAGTTGGTCTTGTTTGAAAAATCTATCCACCAGTAGGAGTAGGTGTAGGAGTAGAGTATATGATTTGTTTATTTATAATCGGAGATGAGTCAGCTCAGTTGATGGAATGGAACTACCGAATATATACCAATCACAACTCACATGGGGATGCTTACAGAACCTCTACATGTCCTGCCTGTTGCATATTTAGTTAATTATTAGTTCTTGCCGGTTACAAATCATTGACGCTCGTTTTCATCTGTCTGGAACAAACAGCATTATTTGCATTAGTTGATCGATCGAGCACGGCTTTAGGCTGAGAACTTGCATGCAATGCAATGCAAAGCAAGTATCTGCATGCCCGTTGCGCCATGCGTTGAGGACTACGAGCTAATAGCATTAGCAACCATATACAATATTTTCAGGACAAGTAGCTAGTCAACTCTGGTTGTGCCTGGGCCCTGGCGTAAGCATAATAAACAAATAATAAAAGGAACAGTAGGTAACTAGAATGGTATTGGTATTATCAACCGCAGACTGCAGTGAAGTACTTTCCATTGAAAAAAGAATGGAAACAACGTGATACGCACGGATCGATTAATTACTAGGCTGAATATAATCCTTTTCAGAACCGAGAATTACAAGTATACAACATGCATGGAATCTTCGTGAGCGAGGTTATGGCCCATGTATGTGTCGGTAGTAGCGAGCTTAGTTAGCCGTTAGAAGATCTGAAGATGATCAGTGCACAAGATTAACAATTTATTTTACTGCATCTTCTTTCCAGAAGCGAACATATAGGCCGGATGCATGCATGCGTGAAGAAATATGCAGTGGACCGTGGAAGTGAAAAGATACATAGATACTCCCCCGTCCCACGATATAAGCATATTTCAAGCATTCAAACTCAAGAAATAACAGAAGTGTCAAAAGACCTCTATACCCTTTATTTTACACTAACCACCAACTCACCACCCACCCCACCAACCCATTTAGTTTTGTCCTATCTCTAGAAATACTTACATTTTGATACAAAATTTGAACCATAGAAATGCTTATATACTGGGACGGAGGGAGTAGATGGCCCGAGACGCAGATTTTGTCAAGTAGCTGTCGCGGAGGATTTGATCGCTGTTTTTCCCCATTTCCGTGAGGAAATTTGAGGAGGAGGCCGGGCCGGGGACATCACATATTTGTATTTGCGCGTAGCAGCACACACATTTGTAATGTATACGACACACCAGTAGATACGCAATCCTCTTGTGTGTACTGTGCTATGCCCACAATATTCAGTTGGCTAGCGTCATGGGCCTTGCGAGCCAGCTCGTCGCGTGTACGTAGGCGGGCTTCAATCAATGAGCCGAGCCTCTTGTTGATGTGCTGATTTATTGTGGGCCGCGTAGTCTGTCATAAGGTCCAATTACTATAAAGCACGAAATCTCCAAATTTAGCTCAAAGTGCTGCGTCATTTCATTTTTTTTCTAAAAACAATGGAACGAACAAATTATCGAGCCTCTACATGCTAAGCTGTACGTGACTACGTGGAAATAAGGAAAAAGAATAGAGCTGCACATTTTTTTTTGTTACCATAATGGCAAGGCACAAGAAACTTAACGCTTGCGCGACGACGCATCACGGCAAAAAAGAAACATTTTTTGTTACCCTTTTTTGCTGCGTTATAAATCCTTGCAAGTATCATCATTGGAAGAAAAAGGGATGACAACAAAAATCCTTGCAAAATCGGTTCCAAGAGAAGAGAAGCTTCTGCAGAGGGCCAGACGTCCATGGCGCGGGTGACGCGAGGTGAGCCACACCACACCCACACGCGGCACATCACAATCCATTGGGCTCAGCTGCCTCGCACCTCACCTTATCGCCAGTCACCCACCCACCCCCAAGTGAAGAAAGACCCTCCCAAACTCCCAAAGGCCACCGCCGCCGCCGCCACCGCTCGCCATGGCCGCGCAGACCTTCCTCCTCGCGCCGCCCGCCGCCCTCTTCGCCGCCCCTTCTTCCTCCGCACGCCCTTTCCACTCGCTCCGCCTCGTCGCCGGACCCGGGGGTGCGGCCGCCGCTGCTAGGGCGCTCGTCCTCGCCGACGCCACCAAGAAGGCCGTCGCCGTCCTCAAGGGCACGTCCGAGGTCGAGGGCGTCGTCACGCTCACGCAGGAGGACGAAGGTGCGTTCCTCTTCTACCTCACCTCCCCCAGCGTCGCGTCGGTAGTTGGCTCGCTGAGCAGGCACCTCTATTTCCCCCTTTGTTAATTACTCTTTGGTTTGTACTAGCAATTAGCTAGGTTCGTGTCACGCTTACATAAAAAATTGAACTTGCTTCTACCACTACCTAACGATTGCCTAGTACAAAGACTGCTCGAATTTGCCCTGCACCTGGCATCGGCCAAGGAAAAAAAACACACCTTCATGCCTCCTGCACACAATCCTACCTTCATAGACACTTTGTAATTCAATTCGAGGACAGTTTCACTGTTTTGATGCAAATGTATGTTCAAAATCCATATGCATTAGTCTCGACTTCACTAACTCAATGCCTCAAGTGTTGGGTTTCGCTCCTTGACTGATGTTACCATTACTCCCATGCAATTCCTGACTGGCATCTTATCAAACACATTACCCCGATGCAACATGCATTTTGCTTCTGAATTGTAACTGGCTGTGCCTTCCCTTGCATCTCTGAATATTTCTCTTGTATAACAGGACCTACCACAGTCAGAGTCCGCATCACTGGGCTTACTCCTGGACTTCATGGCTTCCACCTCGTGAGTGTTGTTCTCTTGTTTAACTTTCAGTTTCTACTTCTTGCTTTGTAAGGATTATCATACAATTCTTCCTTTTGCAGCACGAGTTTGGCGACACCACCAATGGATGCATATCGACAGGTAGTAACTGTACACTGATCTTAATTATGCCTACAACTGTTGAACGTTCGTACTTAATGTGCTACCAAGTGTTGCCTGCCTTCAGTAATCACTGTTAAATTTCCATCTAGCTACTTTTGTCATATGGTGCTATACGTTGCTTTTCCTTCTTCAGGGTTCAGGAGTTCATGCTATAGTTTGATGCATCTTCAATGTGCTGAAAATAAATTGAGTTGTCTAGTTGCTCAAGCTACCAAATATATTTTTTTTCTTGTTTGCCTACAAATCAAATTTTTGTATTTCAGGTCCACATTTTAACCCGAACAAAATGACACATGGTGCGCCAGAAGATGAAGTCCGTCATGCGGGTGACCTGGGAAACATTGTTGCCAATGCTGAGGGTAAGGCCTGTAAAAACCAGCTGTACACTTGTGATATTCATTTGCAAATCTCTTATTTTAGATGATGACTTATGTTGTGGCATGTTCGTTACATTTGTGGTGATATAGGAGTAGCTGAGGCAACCATTGTTGATAGCCAGGTATATTTAAAAGATCATACATTTGCACTATATAAGCTGTACTTATGTTACCTCTACATTTCAAAATTCAATTACTTCTATACAGATTCCTTTGACTGGCCCAAATTCAGTTGTTGGAAGAGCGTTTGTGGTTCATGAGCTTGAAGATGATTTGGGGAAAGGTGTGCCTAGTTTGAGTTGCATTTGACATTTCCTGTTTGGTTAATACACGAATGGTACTTATTTCTGCGTGCATTGTGTTTAGGTGGCCATGAGCTTAGCCTCAGTACTGGAAACGCTGGTGGAAGACTGGCATGTGGTATGTTCTCTCTGCCATATTTATGAATCCATGAATGTAGACATCAAACTTTGTTGCAATCACTACCAATTGGAGTCAACCCTATATGATGGTAAAGTTAAGGCACTGTGACAAGTTTAGACGAAGTGTTTGTATTTCAGTTGTTCAGCCCCATCGTTGTAGGCATTGTTAATATTTCCTCTGTACACCTGCAATATTTCAAGCACAAGTTATCTGATCGCTGTGTTTCTTGAGCAGGCGTTGTTGGCCTGACTCCATTGTAGGTCGCTCCCTGGATTGCAGTTGAAAGCTTCAGCGTCACAACCATGGTGGCCAAAATCTTGAATTGAATCGTGCTATTGGGACAGCACCTTTTTTGTATTACATGGATTTGCACCATGCCTTTTAGGTCGGTCCTATAAAACAGATAATGTCTAGTTGAGGAAATAAATGTTGCCACATGTGTCCTAATAATCGATCTATGAAGCACTCACTATCTCTATCTCTGTGTTTTTGAACCTTGCCGTGCTCTGGCTCATGTACCACAGCGTTGGAGGCTTTGAACACTCGTGCCCCGCCTGGATGCATATTGGTCCTCGAATCCGCTTGAAATGTGCTATATTTGTAACTGCTGTCGTGATTTCCCTTGAGGCATATATATGGGTCGTCTTTGCATCTGCATGAACCAGGCAATCGCCTGCAAACACACATACTCCCTCCATACTGGTAAAGAATGATGTTTAGGACAACGACACGGTCTCCAAAACGTAACTTTGACTTCTTATTCTTACAAAAATATTTATCAAAAAATAATATACGTATGCTTTTATAAAAATATTTTTTAAGACAAATCTATTCATATGGTTTTCACATTTCCAAACTCAATGGCTTAAAAATTATTCATAATTTATATTTTGACTAAAATCTTGTTCAAAACATCATTCTTTATCGATGCAGAGGGAGTACTACATTATACGAGTTGCAAGTGCTTAACTTGGTTATACCAGTTGCAAGTGCTTAGTTTGGTTGTGCCGAGCAAACGGAACAGATACCAGTAATAATGCAGAAATTCTCTCCCAATACTATACGGATCGGAGACACATTGAGCCACGTCTATAAAAAACACTATCCATTCGAGCCTGTCAAGTTTTGATCGAGCGGCCGTAATGCCAGCGTAGAGGCTTTTCCAGCACCTTAGTCAACATCCGCCACATCACTGGAGCTATCCCAAATCTTCCGTAGCTGTAGCATTTTTTCCTCCCAAATCTTCCAATTTCCCATCGTCGCACAGGCACAGCTGCATAAGGAACTCCGTTCTCCTTTAGAGATCTGCCAGGGCAAGAAAAAATTTAGCACCTCACAGGAAGCCTCACCAAGACCCCTGTCCTTGCAGATTAAGGGTCAAATACCAGTTCATCTGACAAGGTATGGGTATGCTTTATTCTTATATGATAAGGATGTTGCTTTTGTTTTGTCAAATCTGTAATCCGAATCTTATCTGCAGTAACAAACAGCCATAATTGCTATATGAAAACAGTATCTCTGGTTGTGGGATGATCATTAGTCTGTCCTACTTTTCTGATATTGCGCAAAATCCCATTCCACAAGTAGCATTCATACGTGGATCATCCAAGTGGTGCCAGCGATGGGATCGTAAGGTCTGCTGCTAGGATCGCCTGTGTCTCTGACTGCGAGCAAGAAGATCACTAAGGTATGCAAAATCTTGTTGGACACAATGCCAGGTAGCTATTGATTTTATACGTTGCCGTTGGTCGATTTTGTATTTGGATCGTTGCATCCACATAAAGGGGGCTCATGGGTGGTATGAGCCACAGTATTTTTTTGGGTGCGATGGAATTTGATTACAGATACGCATGGCCAAATGTTGTGAAAAATAAATCCAAGTAGACAGAGCATTACGTGGAAACAATGCTTGAATGATTCTCTAAAGTAACATTGGTTCTTGTTACCACCTCAACCTCAGTTTGGTGCTATTAGGAATACATATTGTCGTTTACTCTGCATCTTGCTCCTGATACATCAAGTGGTGTTAACACCAAAATTTAGCACCAGGAAGAGGCTGACGTGTGGGCCGGATTTGGTGGAAGGGCACCATTCGGCTAAGGGGTTTTCTCTGAAGTATTCGGCAATAACGCTCTGCGGTCGGGAACGCGTCGTCATTCGGCAGAGGCATAGTTCCGCAGGCAAAAGCGGTAGCATTCGGGAAGGTGTGATGACGTGGAAAAACATAAGGAAAAGGCCGGTTCGAACAAGGAATGCAATATGGGCACGAAGATTCGTCATTTATTTTTAGAAACAAGTATTGTAGTCGTGTCCGACTAGGAGTTGTATCAAGACCTGGGTATAAATATAAACCCATGGCATCTGTATCATACAATCCAATCAATCATACAACAAACCGGCCCCGTGCCAACATCGAGTCCTTTAGTCGAGTCGTCGAGTTCTTCGAGAGGAGTCATCGATCCGTCGACCTCCGTAAGTACCGGCAACCTTGTATCATGCTTAGTATCATGCGGTGGATTTAAGCTTTGATGCAGGTAGTCTTGTTACCATGCTTAGTATCATCCGGTGGATTTAAGTTGTGGTCTCAAGAAGGTTCCTCTGTTAGGTCATAAGCCATGCGGTGGGCTAAGATCTAGTATGGACCAAGTTATCGGCTCTGTTAGATTTCGGCAAGATCTAACAGATTCATTAAGTTACCCCGTGTTGCTTTGTTTTTACTCCGTGCTTAACTCATGCAACACCCCTTTGCCCAATCTAGGTCGGCTAGAATCGGCTCTACTTCACGATGCGATGACTTTTTCCCTCATAGCCGAGTCCGAAACCGATCTAGGTTGCCACGTGTCGCGGGTTCGAACTTGTTGGTATCGTGTAGATCTTGACAGAACCGGGTATCATGCGGTAGATGCAGGTTTTTGGGTCGTCTTAGAGCTAATCATCCGGTGGATTAGAATTCGATTCGATCTGATAGATTTATCTTTATCGATTAAGTTTGTTCCTTCGCCGCGGACCCCGATTCGGCTAAGCAGCCGCATTCGGCTGTGCTCTCACGAGTGAACGTGTTCATGGGTTTGCATTGGACAATGAATGCTTTTAGCCTTTCACGATTAGATTGTATCATGCGGTGGATTGATCTAATCTGATTGGTGGTGTGGTCTTGAACAAGTCGTATCATGCGGTGGATTAACTTGTTCGTTATCATGCTTGACGGGTGCTGCTTTCGGCCTATGCATTCTTGTTTACTGCGGATTTATGGTCATGCTTTCGCCCTTTTTATTTATCTATCATGCTTTGTTTCTCGTTAATCGGCTATGAGTATGCGTTACAATGTTCATTCGGCTAAAAGCCGATCTTTCGTCACGCTTACATCACGCATTCGGCAGTGCGCTCCCTGCGTGCCTTGCCGATTGCCGAATGAGGTTTCAACTGCCGACAGATAGCTTCTCTGTAGCTATGTGTCGTTCGAAACTGGCTCCATAGCCGCAAATATGGAACTGACTGGTATTGCCCGGTACGTTCCAGGTGTTATCTAAATATCTTTCATCCCTTTGTCAGTTTCAGGAAAATTGACTGGCACGCTTCCGGATTCAAAAGCCCGGGCCACGTGTGAAGCCAGCTAATTCGGCTTGCTGTGTGCTTGGCGTGAGGTACAGATTTTACGTCAACACACTTTTTGGCACGCCCGGTGGGACACACACAAGTTTACAAGATGCCTGAGTTGAGCGACATCATGGACGTTACTTTGGAAGAATTGTCTGAGGAGCATCAACAGATGGTAAAGGCTGCTGCTGACCAATTCATTAACAAATGTTTACTGTCTTTCGCCAAGAACAGGAGTGGTGCACCGTTTCTCAAGTCCGATTTGCCAAGAGTTCTCCTTCCTGGACAGTCTGATTTTACTGAAGAAGAAGAGAGGGAGAGATTCTCGGGCTTGTTATACAAAGCTTTGGGGGAAGCGATGACCAATCACAATGCTGCGTTCTTGAACAGCTTTCGGCATATAATGGTAAGCATTTTTGGTCAGCATTTGGATATACCCTTCGAGCAGATACATGGGCAATTGGGCGGCCCGACATACTTCAATGTTCAAGCACAAGCTCAGAGGCCACATGGTAAAGGAAATGCTGATGAAGCTGGAGGTTCTGGTACTAAAGATACAAATGGTCAACCGATTCGGCAAGATCCTCAACCTGCATTGCCGAAACCTCGTACATATGGTGATATGGCATTCGGCACCACGGAAAATCCGCCTGCTTCTGCTTATAAGATATCCCCTCTGAACAACAGGCTGCAAAGGGACATGTATGGAAACGGATATTCAGAGTTCATGGATTACAATGCTATCGACGCTCTCCCGAATCCTGGGTATGTTGGTACTGCAGGCATGCTTGCTGGAAGACCAGGGAATCAAGATACCAGTATTGACCTCATGGTACAAAAAATGACCGATGTATTGCAAAATCAATTCGGTCTGAAGCCTAAAAATCAGGGGTACATGTACTCATCTCCTTTCCCAGAATGGTACCAAAGGGTATCATTGCCGAATAGAGTCAAAGTTCCTACAGAATTCACCAAATTCTCGGGACAAGATGATACAAGTACTGTGGAACATATAGCTCGATATTTGATGCAGCTTGGAGAAGCTTCGGCAGATGAGGCTTTCAGAATCAGATACTTTCCTTTGTCACTGACGGGTCCAGCTTTTACATGGTTTGCTTCTTTGCCTGCTCAGTCGATTTGTACTTGGAAAGACCTGGAGCAGAAATTCCATGCTCATTACTACATTGGCAGTACCGAGAAAAAGTTGGTTGATTTGACCAGCTTAAGGCAGAGGAATAATGAAACGCCTACGGAGTTCCTCAGGAGGTTTAGGGAAACAAAGAGCATGTGCTTTTCTCTGAACATACCTGATGACCAGCTGGCTGGTATGGCTGTAGCTGGCATGCTGCCTGCCATTCGGGAAAAGCTATTCGGGATGAAATTTGATGATCTGGGCCAGTTGTCACACAGATTGGCCTTAATGAGTAACCAGGCATATGGTTTCAAGAGATGCCAGATTTGCTAAAAATAATGATGTAGCTGACATCTATAACCAATTCCTTGAAAGAGCAGATCAAGAAGATGAGTATGAAGATAGCGAGGAGATAGCCGCAGCAGAGATAGTGTGGAGTAAAGAACCAGTCATGGTGAATCAGAGGTGGATTAAACAGAATAAGGGTACCTATGATTTTGATGTAACTAAGGCAGATAAATTATTTGATTATCTTGTAAAGAAAGGCCGAATTAAGCTACCAGAGGGGCATTCTATGCTTCGGCCTGATGGAGTGAAAGATAAGAGGTACTGTGGATTCCATGATAGAAATTCTCATTCCATCAATGAATGCAGGGTTTTTAGAGTGAGGATTCAGAAAGCCATCCAAGAAGGGCATTTAAAATTCGACAATAAGATGAAGTTGGACAGTAACCCGTTTCCTCAGAACATGGTTGGGTTCTCAATCAATATGGTGAGTACTGCCGAATCTGGAGAAAAGAAAAAAATGAGAGTCCTGACGTCGAAAGAAGCAAAGCAGAACGGCTCGGTCGATCCTAATCGGCAAATCACGATCGAACAGATTCGGCAGGAAAAACCTCGCTTCCCGAATAGCCGATTTGAAATTGGGAATTCTTCTAAACCCAGAATCACATCGCGTATTCTCCTCAATAAGTGGCAGCGTCAGCAAGAAAAAGAGCACTACCAGAGACGTGAATACGAGGAGGAGAAAAGAAGGCGCGAAGAAGAAAGGTTTGAGGAAGAACAAGAAGAATATGTCCGAGAACAAGAACGTGCACATTGGGATTGTGTTTTCTTCAGACACTGTTGGAACGAGGGTTTAAAGCTGCCTACGTGGAATAACTGTCCTGAGTGCAATAATGGGTATGTCGAACATAGGCAAAATGTTGCCATTCGCCGATCCGTCCACGAAAGAATTGGAAGGGTACATCCTAGTGATGATCGGCGTCTAAAAATATATAAGAATGATGATCAACCAATGAAAAGACATGCTGATTATAGATGGGTTGATCATGAGGAAGAAAATCGTGAGTATGTTTGGCAGAAAGGACAGTGGTGTACACCTGGTCTAAGAAGGAGCCAGAAGAGAAGAGTCCAACGCCTGAGGAATCAAGAATTGAAGCAAGCAGGAACCAGGATGAAATCGATATGGCGTCCAAAAGACAGGCCTGACGAATCGGGTCATTCGGCTCCTACATGCATGGTATGTTTCTTGCCGAATGAATTCATGGCTCCAGCTAATCAAATTGTACAGGAAGAGATATTGTCAGAAGTGGATGAAGCCGAACGATATGGGTTAATGGCACAATTGGTATTGAATAAACAAGCTATTTTCGAGAAGCCAGTCCAGAATCGGCACATGAAGCCACTGTACTTAAAAGGATATGTCAACGGGAAGCCACTAACGAAGATGTTTGTTGATGGTGGAGCTGCTGTTAATGTGATGCCATACAATACATTCAAGAAACTTGGCATGAGCCCTGGAGATTTAACGCCAACAAGCATAGTGTTGAATGATTTTGCTGGGAATCCTTCGGACACCAAAGGATGTGTACATGTAGATCTGATGATTGGGTCCAAGATTCTGCTTACAACCTTCTTTGTTATTGAAGGCAAAGGGGCATACAGCTTGCTACTTGGAAGGGATTGGATTCATGCGAATTGCTGTATTCCATCTACTATGCATCAACAGCTTATTCAGTGGATAGATGATGAAGTGGAAATTGTCCCAGCAGATGATTCGATTAGCGTGGCTAATGTGGAACCGGCCTTCTGGGAATATCAAGGCATAGATTGCTTCTCAGGTAAGGACTGGGGAGAAGGTCCTGTTGAGCCAGTCAGCAGTGATCAACAGCCGATCAAAGCAGTCGGCTCTTTTAGCAATTTTTAATGGATAATCCAATCGATGGAACTGACGGGAAGCTAGGATATGGATTTGTGTCGGCTGATAAATTAGAAGAAGTAGACATTGGAGATGGTGGCAAACCAAGGCCGATATTCATCAGTGCCAGCTTGAATTCGGTTTTCAGGGAGAAGTTGATTGAGTTGTTAAAAGAATACAAAGATTGCTTTGCTTGGGACTATTCGGAGATGCCTGGTTTAGATCGTTCCATTGTTGAGCATCGGTTGCCGATCAAGCCTGGTTTTAAACCTTACAAGCAACCACCCCGGAAAATCTACAAAGATGAAGTGTTGGCCGATGTAAAGAAGGAAGTGGAAAGATTAATAGCAGCAAATTTTATTCGGCCATGCAGATATGCAGAATGGATCTCTAATATTGTTCCTGTGTACAAGAAAAATGGGAAGATGAGAGTTTGCATAGATTTTAGAGATCTGAACAGAGCTACACCCATGGATGGATATCCAATGCCTGTTGCTGACTCGTTGGTTGATGCTGCTGCTGGATATAAAGTGATTAGTTTCATGGATGGTAACGCGGGGTACAATCAAATTTTTATGGCATTGGAAGATATAGCGAAAACGGCTTTCAGATGTCCAGGACATATAGGGTTGTTTGAATGGGTTGTCATGACGTTTGGTTTGAAGAATGCTGGTGCAACTTATCAGAGAGCTATGAATTATATTTTTCATGAGTTGATCGGCAAGATTGTGGAGATATATATCGATGATGTCGTGATCAAGTCATTGGATCATGAAGCACATTTGGCCGACATAAGGAAAACTCTAGAATGCACTAGGAAACATGGGCTCAAAATGAACCCAAATAAATGTGCTTTTGGAGTTTCGGCAGGAGAATTTCTGGGATTTCTGGTGCATGAAGGAGGAATAGGAGTTGGCAGGAAAAGTATGAAAGCCATTGATGAAGTTGTTCCTCCAACTAGTCTTAAGGAATTGCAGTCACTACTTGGTAAAATCAATTTCGTAAGAAGATTCATATCAAACTTATCACAAAAGATGTTGCCTTTCTCTTCATTGTTAAAGGTCAAGAAGGATCAGAAGTTTGTATGGGGCGACGAACAACAGAAGGCTTTCAATGAGATCAAGGAATACATGAAAGAACCACCAGTATTGGTACCTCCACAGCTAAACAAGCCTTTTAAGTTGTACGTGGCGGCCGATGCCCAAACTATTGGATCGGCCCTCATACAAGAATTTGAAGGAAAAGAAAGAGTAGTTGCATACCTTAGCCGAAAATTGCTTGATCCCGAAACAAGGTATTCGGCTACCGAGAAACTTTGTTTATGTGTTTACTACTCCTGTACAAAATTTCGGCACTACTTGTTACATGCCGAATGCATTGTGTATTCAAAGTTTGATGTGATAAAACACATGTTGTCTATGCCGATTTTGAACGGAAGGATTGGTAAATGGATTTTAGCTTTGTCTGAATTTGAGTTAAGGTTTGAATCGGCAAAGGCTGTTAAAGGACAGATTATTGCTGATTTCATTACTGAACATCGCGATTCATCAATTAATTTGCTTGAGATTACTCCTTGGGTATTATTCTTCGATGGATCTTCATGTGACAAAGGTGGTGGAGTAGGTATTTTGTTAATTTCGCCAAGAGGAGAGGTATTTGAATTTGCTATTCCTATTCAGCCTACTGTCACTAATAATCAAGCCGAGTATGAGGCATTGCTCAGAGGACTTCAATACTTGAGAGAAGCAAAGGCCATTGCAGTCGAAATTTTTGGAGATTCAGAGTTAGTCATAAGACAATTAAATGGCGAGTATGAGTGCAGAAACGATGTCTTAAGGAATTACTATGAAGAATGCAAGCAAGTCTTAAAGGAATTTCAGTCAGTAATTCTGCAGCATATTCCTAGGAGAGACAATGAAGAGGCAAACAGATTAGCTCAAGGTGCTTCGGGTTATAAAGAGCTTCGAGAAGTTTTTGCTAATGATGTACATGCTTTCGGGAGTAATCTGGCAGAAGATGATTGGAGAAAAGAGATTGCCGATTATCTTGAGAATCCATCCCGAAAGGTTTCTAGAAAGCTCAGGTATAAAGCTTTAAAATTTGTTCTTCTTGATGATAATTTATATTATAAATCCTTGGATGGGGTACTGTTACATTGTTTAAATCAAGAAGAAGCAAAAAGGCTGGTAAGTGAAGTACATGATGGGCTGTGTGGAGCACATCAATCGGCCTACCGAATGAAATGGATTATTAGGAGAACTGGATATTATTGGCCCACAATGCTAGAAGATTGTTTTGAATATTACAAAGGATGCCAAGATTGCCAGAGATTTGGAAACATTCAGAGAGTTCCAGCATCAGCTCTGAATCCTATCATCAAGCCATGGCCATTCAGAGGATGGGGAATAGACTTGATTGGCCAAATAAATCCTCCATCTAGCAAGGGGCATAGGTTCGTGCTTTTGGCAACCGATTATTTTACTAAGTGGGTTGAGGCGATTTCATTAAAGAAGGTGACATCGGAAAATATGGTTGAATTTGTTAAAGAACATATCATTTACAGATTTGGAATTCCTCAAACAATCATCACAGATCAAGGGACTCAATTTACATCTTCGGAGTTCAGAGATTTTGCTGAAAGTATGGGCATCAAATTGTTGAATTCTTCTCCTTATTATGCCCAAGCTAATGGTCAGGCAGAGGCTTCTAACAAGATTATGATTAAAATTATACAGAAGAAGATTGATCAGAAGCCGAGAAAGTGGCATTCGGTACTCAATGAGGCTTTATGGGCTTACCGAATGGCTCCACATGGGGCTACACAGACGTCTCCTTATGAGTTGGTGTATGGGCATCATGCTATCTTGCCATGGGAGATACAATTAGATTCAAGGAGAATAAAGTTGCAAAAGGATTTAAGTTCTAAAGATTATAATGATTTAATGATGGACGAATTAGAGGATTTGCATATTATTCGTCTCAGGGCCTTGGAGAATATTGAGAAGAACAAGATGCGAGTTGCCAAATATTACAACAAGAGGGTAAAAGTCAGGCGATTTGCAGAAGGTGATCTAGTTTGGAAAGCAATATTGCCGATTGGTACTAAATACAGTACATTCGGTAAGTGGTCACCAAATTGGGAAGGTCCTTTCAGAGTGGTTAGATGCGTGCCTGGAAATGCATATATTTTGAAGACATTATTGGGAGAAGAATTTGCTTCTGCTATAAATGGAAGATATTTGAAGAGGTATTATCCCAGTATTGAAATCGATCGGTGATTGATATATTGAATTGCTGAACAGCCGATATTCGGGAAGAAATCGTCTTTAGAAGGAAATTGACAGAGATATTGGAGAAAAAGAAAAAATGGCCAGTACTGAATGTATTGCCCTTAGCACAAGATATATTACATCAAGAGTTCGTGCAAGATCACAAAAGATAAGTTTTATTGCCGAAATTCCATAAATCCCTAGTACAAACTACTGGAAGAGCCTGTTCAAAACAGACTGGGGATGAATGGAATCGGCAATGGCAGCACCATGGCCATCAAGACGATCAATGGAGGCGTCAATGTCATCGATGTCTTCTGGGTTGCTATTGGCGAAACCAACCGGCATCCTGGAATAGTCAGTGCCGGTGTGCGTCGACATGGCGACGAGGCCCGTAGCGACGCCCAGGCGAACGCCATGGGAGGCCACTTCATCGACACGGCCTGCCACCGCACCAAGGCGTGCCTCGGGTGTGTCCCCTTGGGCGCTCACCTTGTCCGCCAGCTCCTCCACCAGCGCCTTCAGTCGATCAAGTTCAGCATCACGCGCTGCAAGGTTACAAGGGAATAACAAATTAATATCATTTGGAGGACGAGATTGAGATTGAGCAGATTGCAGGACTCACCATCAATGACTTCGAGCAGCTGCTTGCGCTCGTGCTGCCATTCAAGGTCAGCAATCCCGGCTTGCTTGGAAATGACCTCCAGTTCGCGACGAGAGTCGTCGCGCTCCGCCTTGAATCGGCGAGCATCGCCGTCTGAGTAGCGGGAGTCGTCCGATGAGCGAGTCCGGTTAGACGAGCTCGAAGAGCCGGACGCCGAAGGAGCAGTGGCTGGAGCCGCAACTGGCGCACCAGCGCCGGCAATCCATTGGATTACCCTGAAAGAACAAAGAGATTCGTCAAGAAAGAGAAAGGGAATCTCGAGAAGAACAGAGAGAAGTAAGCAGCCAATCACCTGCGGCGAGCGCCGGCGCGGCTTCCTTCGGCCTCATCAGCGGCCGGGCGCCTCCTGTTGTTGTCGGCCATTGGAAGTTCCTCGGAGTTACTGTGGATGGGGAAAAGAATGACTTGGGCCGGCAAGAACTTGGGAGACGAAGAACTTGGTGAAAAACTGTGGGCTACCTGGGTGTTTGTTTATAGAACCCGCAGAGGAAATCGTGGCCAAAGATCGTGGCGCGTATTCCGAAGAGTTCGGAAGGTGGAAAGGATTTTCCAGCCGATCGGTTCCCATGTCGTTTGGGATTCTTATCGAGTCGTATTCGGCTTTGACTAGACGAGATTCGGCTATGTCATAGTTGAAGCGTTTTCGGGTCTGACGCTATTATAACCAGCTTTGCCGAATGAGTTACCCACAATGAAGAAAAAGCAAAGACTGGTGAAACTACAAAGTTGGTAAGACATTCGGCTAATTAAATGTTCGATACAACTACACACCCAAGTACTTGGAGATTACATCTTTAGCATCAGATATCATTCTATTAATGGTCTCCAAAAGATTTTTGTCAGCTTCTTGGGTTTTAGCCAGAGCAGCAAGCTTTGCCTTGAGTTGTTTTTCTTCGTTCAGAGCTGCTGAAGCTTCCTTTCGCATCTTCTCTGTTAATTTGGGAAGCTCAACTATCTTCTTCTCATCAGCTTCAATTTCGGCCGATAGATCTCTCAATTCGGCTTCAAGTGCAGCTTTTCTGACCTTCTTCATTTCAAGTTCAGATTCCAATTTGGTCAGTAATTCCTTGCTGTTCTGAGCTTGAGTATGCAGGTCTTTTACAGATTGCTTGGCCAAAGTTCTCCTTTGCTCCAAGGCTGGTTGAGCAGATTGATTCTTCAGAGCTTGCTTCACTGCGATAAAATGATCATCCAATCTGGAAATTGGATCTAAAGAAGTCTTGATATCGGCAGGAAGATCTTGATCAAATGATTCAAGCAAGTCTCTTAAAAGATCAGCATTGGTAACTTGATCTCGAGTGTCCTTATGCAGAAAGGAGAGGATTTCCTTCAGTTTTGCTTGGTTCTCCTCTGATAAAGCTTGACCAGAAGAAGTTTCTTCTCCTTGTTCGGCAACTAGATCATCCACAGCAAATGAATAGCTGGATGAAGAAGTGGTTTTCTCCTGAAAGAAGATTCTGCCGAATTATTGATGATCCATTGAATAAAGAACTGGGAAGACTGGGTAATTATCTCTACCTCATTCCTGATCTCTTGGATGGAGAGAGAGGGCAGCTCAAGCTCAGGCAAAGGTTCTTGTGTGACATGCTGAGGAGAGCTTGGAAGATCTTTTGGTGGGGGAGAGGCTTCTGGCTAAGGAACATCAGGTGAAGCTGAAGCTGGTTCTTGATGAAAAGAGGAGCTCTCCGAAATTGGATCCATTGGAGCTTGCTCTGTGACTGAAAGAAAGTTAGTGCCGATGGAAAGGAACTTTAAAGACAAAATAGTGAGAAATTTTACCAATCCCTGAAGCATCGGCAGGTTCTGTGC
The DNA here is from genome assembly GCA_033239725.1 of Echinochloa phyllopogon. Lineage (NCBI taxonomy): Eukaryota > Viridiplantae > Streptophyta > Magnoliopsida > Poales > Poaceae > Echinochloa > Echinochloa phyllopogon. Next base: position 47,644,885 of record BTCW01000015.1, read on the forward strand.
TAATGGCCAATTGTTGTGATTTGGCCTGAAATCATAAAGGAGTAGAAGTGAGCAGAATGAAATTAGCATTTTACTCAAGGAAGGAAATATCTGACCTGAGCAATTCTTTTGCTGCTTGTTCTTTTCTTTTTTATAGCCGAAGGGGCAGTTAGAGAAGATGTTTTCCTCTTGGCAGCAGGTGGTGCAGCAAGAATTGGATCCAGACTGGCAGGCCTGGACATTATTTGAGCCAAAGAAGGAGAGTGATGCCCCAGAATAGATATTGGGCCTGCAGTGTTATATGCAATTGCTCTGGCCAGAGGGGCAGGGACTATGTCCTGCAGGATAACAGAGTTAAAAGTCGATGAAAGAGGATGTTATTGGAAAGACAGATGGATTATAAGCATATTTACCTCTGAATTCGGCTGATAGTCAGGCATCAAATCAAGGCAGAGAGGGTGAACTGGCACATTGAAGATATGATCATGGAGTTCTTGCCACCAAAGAATAAAAGAAGGATGAGCAAGTGTTGTTGGCACAAAAGGTTCGATCTGGTAGATGGCTGCACAACACTTGTAGTCAAAAGTTCTTCTTGTTTCTGTGGAGTCTTTGATGATCTGCCTAGGCTTGAGGAATTCATGGAGAAATAATCTTGGGGACACTTGCCCACATCCTAATTGCCTGGCTACTGTATTCGGCTGGTAATATTCATATGAACTTTGAACCAGCCTTCCTCCACAAAATTCGGCTGGTAAGATGCAAGGCCGAATGAAAGTGTTAAAAATTGCTGTGGACTCTGCATCTATGCATCCAGTCTCAAAGCTGAATTCACAAGGGAAAGTGAGATTGTCATTGTCCATGTATGGGAACTAGAGGGGATTGGCAAAGCCTTTGAAGAAAAGTTCAAACAGTTCTCCAATACTCTTATTGATAGCAATAGTGGAGGCTGCTTCCCCATAGGTTTGACAGCCTTTGGTGCTCTGGGCTTCTGTTTCCTGGTAATTGACCGAGGGGAAATGTCGGCTGTTGAGGTCGATGGAGACAATTTGGTGCATGTACAATTGCAGCCACATCTGGATGAACCACCAGGGACCATTAACGCAGGAAATTTTCTTGTTGGTGTGCATCTGATAAATGGTCTGATGGAGCATGTGATAGACACTTCCCAGGAGATATTTCCCGAGAGGGATAAGTATGCCTGCAGCCAGGTCTTCGGCCATTACTATGTGATTCAGAGTTGGCTCATTGGCTTTACCACAGAAAACAAATCTGCACAGCCACATATTCAGAAAGGCCCTGTATTCAACGTCAGTCAGAGGACCATCATGCATATAAGTCTGGATGTATCTCTTATAGCCGACTCCAGTCTTCACCCCTGTCTGTTTGGAAGAACCTTTGTACCTGTATGGGTGTGTAATCCCTGTGATGTTCAGGCCGGTTATCATGTAAACATCGGCCAGGGTTGGAGTCATTGGTCCGTGTCCAAAGAGAAAAGCATTCATGCCATTGGACCAGAAGTGACAAGATGCAATCAGGAGATTTTCATTCTTGGGTGTTTCGGCTAGAGATAGCTCCAGGCAATGAGAAATACGAAGACTGTCCCAATTCTGCGTCTGGGGGCTTTTATCTTCAAGAATCCTTTTGTACCAGTTTCTCCAGCCGGCGATTGAGGGCAGAGGCCAGTTCTTGAATGAATCTTGCCATTCGTGGGGTCTCGTCAGTGAAGTTTTGAAAGGGATCCTCTGAGACTCGGCCGCAATAATTTCGGAGGGATCTGGATTCCCTGAGGGGCCGAGGAAGAAGGATGCGGATTGCTCCTCAGTAGGGGTCAAGATTTCGGTGGTCAGGGCCTATCGAGAATAGAAGAAGAGCGATTCGGGAATTCAAGATGCGATTCGAAAAGAATAATGCCGAATGTGATTGAGGGAAACAAAACTTACTTGAAGAATTTGATCCTGGTTCGCCATTTGAAGATTGGAGCTTGAGATATTCGACGAACTAGGGTTTTGAGTTTGGAAACGCACTCTGAGGATTTGGAAGCGGAAAACGGATGTCAAAGCGAATTCAGCCTGGAGATGTTGGGGATTCCTGGTCAATTCCGAGATAAAAGCATCTTTTATCCCGAAATTGAAGGGGCATGTGTTAACACCAAAATTTAGCACCAGGAAGAGGCTGACGTGTGGGCCGGATTTGGTGGAAGGGCACCATTCGGCTAAGGGGTTTTCTCTGAAGTATTCGGCAATAACGCTCTGCGGTCGGGAACGCGTCGTCATTCGGCAGAGGCATAGTTTCGCAGGCAAAAGCGGTAGCATTCGGGAAGGTGTGATGACGTGGAAAAACATAAGGAAAAGGCCGGTTCGAACAAGGAATGCAATATGGGCACGAAGATTCGTCATTTATTTTTAGAAACAAGTATTGTAGTCGTGTCCGACTAGGAGTTGTATCAAGACCTGGGTATAAATATAAACCCATGGCATCTGTATCATACAATCCAATCAATCATACAACAAACCGGCCCCGTGCCAACATCGAGTCCTTTAGTCGAGTCGTCGAGTTCTTCGAGAGGAGTCATCGATCCGTCGACCTCCGTAAGTACCGGCAACCTTGTATCATGCTTAGTATCATGCGGTGGATTTAAGCTTTGATGCAGGTAGTCTTGTTACCATGCTTAGTATCATCCGGTGGATTTAAGTTGTGGTCTCAAGAAGGTTCCTCTGTTAGGTCATAAGCCATGCGGTGGGCTAAGATCTAGTATGGACCAAGTTATCGGCTCTGTTAGATTTCGGCAAGATCTAACAGATTCATTAAGTTACCCCGTGTTGCTTTGTTTTTACTCCGTGCTTAACTCATGCAACACCCCTTTGCCCAATCTAGGTCGGCTAGAATCGGCTCTACTTCACGATGCGATGACTTTTTCCCTCATAGCCGAGTCCGAAACCGATCTAGGTTGCCACGTGTCGCGGGTTCGAACTTGTTGGTATCGTGTAGATCTTGACAGAACCGGGTATCATGCGGTAGATGCAGGTTTTTGGGTCGTCTTAGAGCTAATCATCCGGTGGATTAGAATTCGATTCGATCTGATAGATTTATCTTTATCGATTAAGTTTGTTCCTTCGCCGCGGACCCCGATTCGGCTAAGCAGCCGCATTCGGCTGTGCTCTCACGAGTGAACGTGTTCATGGGTTTGCATTGGACAATGAATGCTTTTAGCCTTTCACGATTAGATTGTATCATGCGGTGGATTGATCTAATCTGATTGGTGGTGTGGTCTTGAACAAGTCGTATCATGCGGTGGATTAACTTGTTCGTTATCATGCTTGACGGGTGCTGCTTTCGGCCTATGCATTCTTGTTTACTGCGGATTTATGGTCATGCTTTCGCCCTTTTTATTTATCTATCATGCTTTGTTTCTCGTTAATCGGTTATGAGTATGCGTTACAATGTTCATTCGGCTAAAAGCCGATCTTTCGTCACGCTTACATCACGCATTCGGCAGTGCGCTCCCTGCGTGCCTTGCCGATTGCCGAATGAGGTTTCAACTGCCGACAGATAGCTTCTCTGTAGCTATATGTCGTTCGAAACTGGCTCCATAGCCGCAAATATGGAACTGACTGGTATTGCCCGGTACGTTCCAGGTGTTATCTAAATATCTTTCATCCCTTTGTCAGTTTCAGGAAAATTGACTGGCACGCTTCCGGATTCAAAAGCCCGGGCCACGTGTGAAGCCAGCTAATTCGGCTTGCTGTGTGCTTGGCGTGAGGTACAGATTTTACGTCAACAAGTGGTACTGTCAATGTTTCCTGAATCTAGCTTTCAGACATGAACATAAAAAAATGCAATTAAGGAAGAAACACCTATCCCCAAAATTATCGAGCGGCTAGGCGTAGATTAAGGAGTTTGTTTCCATTCTTGTTAGCAGGCCAAGAGCCTATATAATTTATGTAATCGGCACTCTTTGGAATTAAGGAAGAAACACCTATCCCCAAAATTATATAATTTATAAAGACTCATGTTACTGGTAGGTTTCAGTTGCATTCATCTTTTGTCTTTATGGAGATATTTTTGAAAGCTTTAATTTCAAAAGTATTTGGTTAAAAAGAGTGGTACAATCAATCTTGACCAGCTGAGCACCAAAAATGCGCTATAATTGCTTAATTAAAGTGTGAACTTGAAATTACCAAGGAGATTTGCATGGGTGAGTACCCGGGATTGCTTGATTTGATTTGTGGTGACAGGTATCAGTGGTGGTTTGTCACCTCATGTGCATAGCTGATTGGTGGTGAGAGGAATCAATGGTGTGCTTTCATTTGGTAGTATTTGCACCACGCAATCAACCAAACCCTGCTAGTATGAATCGTTCAGGAAAATAGAAGTGCAGAGATGTTGTGGGATGGGATACAATGAGTGTTCAGAGAAATAAAGGCCTATTGTGTCTTGCATCCTACATGGTTGGTCAAACCAATTCCTTTGCTTCATTTTTAGAGTTTTTCCTGGGTTAGATTCAATACAATACAGTGTTGTTTATTGTCAGAGTTTGTTGGACTTGGATGTCTCTAAAATTTGCTGTGTTCTTTAATGCATCGGATGTAAAGACCAGACTTATGGTTTAAAATTTTGAGCTACTATTCATGTTAGGATAGAACTTAATCCGCGTGAATAGAATGGTTGATTGCCTGATCCATTAATGTGGTATGTGTGTATGCTGTATTTTTTATGCAGATTGCACTCCAAGTTTCATGATAACTATATTATCAAATTAGAAGTATCTTATATCACACTAGTGGAGTGTGTCGGACGTGTTTTCAAAAAAAAAGAGTAAACAAAATATTAACACTTAGATTTTATAGACCCTGAACGTAAAGAAAATGTCAATCAAACTTCAGAGGGCACCACCACTGCTCACGATTTTGAGGGGCCAGCAAACTAAATTATCAAAGAACACAAGAACTCCAAGAACTAAATTAGACACTACAAACATTTAACCTCTGTTTTACTTATCTTTTCACTCTATGGACACTTAATTTCTTTTTTGCCCTTCTTTGCACACGTAAACATACTCTCGCACAGATTATCATACTTGAACAGTAAAAACACCACTATCAAGATTTGGGGTCTTTCATTAAGACAATTCTGTTCTACCGTGCTTGATAATAATAGGAGGGTAATGCATTATTTGATATAAATTGTTCCAATAAAAAATGTAAAATATAACATGTTATTATCTGTCCCAAGCATGTCTTCTGACACTAGAAAAAATGAAATGCAACATTTCCAACTCAATCTCTTCCACTGCTCGGTGTTATATCTGAACACTAATGTCCTGTTCACATGCATTCAAGGCAAACAGTTGCCACCAATAAGCCATCCAAGCTATATAGAAATAAACTATCCGATTTGTGAGTTTGTACACCACTCTTATTGGGTCGAACAATCTGCACATGAAGGATTAAACAAATCACACAGTTTATCAAGAGTTGTCTTGTGTGAAAAAATACCAGAAGCTAATGTTTATCACAAAAATTGTTTCAAAACTTCACCTGGACAATCAGAAGTTTTAGGTACAAATAAATACTCTAAAAAGCATAGTTTCTCTAGTTAAATTAGCTTTTGGTCTGCACAAACATTAAAACTGCTTGCAGTGGGTAGGTAGTGCAGCTATGTAGTAGCAGAATGAAACATATCCTAGCTATGTAGTGAGTCAAATGCATAAGCGGAGCGGAGAGAACAGTCAGAAAGGGAGCATGATGTTGAATAGCTTTCTATATTACATTGCTGCCCTCCATTGTATGCAATTGCACATTAGAATTAAAACAGGCACAGCCTGTACCATTTTAAGAAAATGTTCCAAGATCACTTAATTTGAGTAGAACCATGAAGCATCAACTGAAAACAAAGGTTGTCAGAGCGGTGCATTGGACCTAAAACTCTGCAGCAGTACCAACAGGCGCGGAACCATGAACCATGAAGAAAATCTTCGCCAGGAAGGATAACAGGTTAAATCCAAACTGTCACACCCGGTTTTAGAAAGAAAACCAGGTGCATCTCATATATGCGCCAGGATCAAGTTTACACACATATGGTAGACGTTACGAGTGAATATCTATAACCATGCATACGAAAAAGTATTAAAGTATATTTATTACAAACTCAGAAGTTGACACAAATGTCATAGCGGAAGACTTAAATAAACGTTTTAACTAAACTAAATGAAATAACTCCATCTCCACAGGCAGTTGACTGGCGGACTCGCCTATAATTCCTCAAAGTCAGTAGTATAATCCTCAAAATTCTCCCAATCTGAGCAGCAGTCCGAGTGTGGTCGATGCATTATAAATAAACAAGCGTGAGCACATGTCGTACTCAGCAAAGTATGGAAATAAATGACATGCTAGGCTTTATAAAGTGGAAGGCTGAAAGGATAGCTGCATTAAGCACTTTTAATTGGTCAAATTTTATTAAGCATCTATTTACTAGCAAATATAAGTATATACCAACCACAATTAAATAATAACATAAACCCATCAGATTCAGGTAACCACAATTTAGATCATAATCTGATAGATTAATCGTGTGAGGGTCCAGGCCGCTCATGACCGTGAGCACGACTGTTATAACAGTTTTACACTCTGCAGAGGTTGTACACATTCACCATAAGCCGTGATTCCCATTGCCCGGAAGCATGTACCCTTCCCACACCACGTGGACCGAATACTGGGTTTCACTATGAGACCTTTACAAAGATACTCTAATGAGTGATAGTTCGCTAAGGCTTCCGGTTTAGGAGCAAAGCATAACCCTCCCTAGTGAGTCGCGTATCTTAGCAAAGCCTACCGCTCAAGACGACCGGGCTATACCTCGTCAACCACCGCACCTCTTGCCCCTTTCGGGTAAAATTATCCCATACCAGAATACCTAATTAGTCAGTCAAAGCCAGAGCCACATAGCACTTATGGTTGCACTGTTTTCCTGGGTGGTCGCTCCATGTTCCAATTAAAAGAGGTGATCTTGTCATTATTATATTAAAAGATAATAATGGAACATAGAGTAGGAGTTTCATTAGACCAATCCCAGTTGAGCAACTAAGCATCATCTACCAGTCAAATTAATTTAATGACCCAGCTGTAAGGTATGGTAAAATAGACTAGGAAATCCTTAATGGGACCCAGCAATATTAATGCAAGCGATAAATAAATGGTGTAATTAAAATGCATGTCATTTAGTATAAACGGGCATGATCAAGGAATACTTGCCTTCTTCCCAACCCTGCTGCTGCTCAAACTCTTCAACAGCTGGTTCTTCAAACACTTCCTCGAACGGCGCGTTTCCTATACGCATCACACGAACACATACAAGAAAACAATACAATAACACGAACACATACAAGAAAACAATACAATAAATAAGAAACAGTACACCAAACAATTCCAACAGACGAAAACAATTGCACAAAACTAATCTACGTGTTACCACGAACGCGTGAGCGCGAGAATCACTGAAATCGGAGTTAAAACGCAAAAGATATGGCTTTTCTAAGGTTCAGGGACTTGCTGGCAAAGTTTTAAAAGTTCCAGGGGCTTAACTGCGAAAATCCGAGGACTAAAACATAATTTTGTATTAAACTACGAGGGTTTTCATGTAAAAAGACAAAACTTGGACCTCGGGCGCAATTTTAAAACTTGCAGGGGCTAAACCGAAAGAAAAAGGACTTAAATTTAAATATTTTTGAACGGCTCAGGACGGCGGGTTGATTCCCCAAAACTTTGAAGGGCTTTTTTGTAAAACGGACGAAGTTGACCGGTACCTCGCTGGATTGACTCGGGGCTAAAGTTGAGATGGACCGTTGGATCACGATCTAACGGCCGAGATTGAATCTGCAGATGGGCTCGCCGGCGGGGGAGGCAGGGCGGCGGCGCCGCTAGCATCCACGGCGGCGCTTGGCCGGCGCAAGCTCGATCTCTAGCTTCGGTGCACAAAACCGGACGAGATCTGGACGGGAAGCTAGAGGAGAACATGGTGAGCTTACTCCGGGGGTTCTCGACGGCGGCGGCCGGCGACGGAGAATAGCGGGCGGTGGCGCTGTGGAGACGGCGACGAGCAATTTGAAGCAAGGGTGCGACCGAAGGTCAGAGCTAGAGTCGATGGAGTCCTTCGGGACTTCAAGGCGACCCTCCTGGAGCGCTTCGCGGCGAGGGAGAGACGACGACGACGCGAACCATCGGCGGCGGCGAAGCTCCGAAGGTGGCGGCGGCGGCGACGCGATAGGGCGTGCGAGCTGCGGCCGAAACACGAGAAAAGTGCGGGGACAGCAAAGGAGAGCCACACGCTCGGGTAAAGGAGGCTAGGGCGCCTGGGCGTGCGTGCCCGAGTTGGAGGGCGGCGCGGCCGAGCCATGCCCGGGTCGGACTCGAGTCCGACTCGGGAAGACGGAGCTGACGCGTGGGCCCCACGCGTTAGTGAGCGTCGGAGAGGGGAAGGCGGAGCGGGCCGGTGCAAGGAGATGGGCTGCGAAGGACTTGCTGGGCCGAGGAAAGGAGCGGGCCGGCTGTCCGAGGAGAAAAAGTAGAGGGGGCAAAAACGAACGGGCCAAGAGTTGGAGGGGCAAAAGCGAACTCGACAGAAAACAACTATTCTAAACATCAAACAAATTCAAATTAAATTGGAATTTAAACAGAATTTAAATTCCAACTTAATTGAACAGCGAGCAAAAGACAATTGCAACGGCATGAATGCATCAACAACTTATGTTGACTAGAATTATTTAATATGATATTTAAATTGATAAAAGGCTAGAAATTCCAATTAAATCATAGAAAATTTATTTAGGCCTTATTAAATCCTAGAAAAATCAGAATGTTGCTACAATTTAATTGTGATGAATTTTAGGGTGTTACACAAACACGGTCCATTGGACCTAAAATTGATCATGATTTCAGTGTGAGATAACTAACCATTCCAATCACCCAATCTCCAACCAAACGACTCATAAACAGGATGAAACCAAGAGGCAAACACGGCCTGATCTTCCACCCTCACAAATAGTAAATCACGACCAATCCAAATCTCTCCACCCAAACAGCTAGTGAACAGTTAAGGCAAAAAGCAGCTGATACATCACACAGCACCAGACGGCCTCACAAACCCGGATAGGAATGTGCTGCAGGCAATTTCCTTCAGATGCAGCTAGACTGAAACTTCAATCATCAACACCATATGGAGCAGACCTTGTTCTAGTATTATCATGAACCGTTTACTGCTACTATATGTTGTTATACCTGTAAAACGTTTGAACATCACTGTCTGTGTTATTGCACTGTTACTGGACGTCCATGTTTAGCACATGACCGACCATCTGCAACTCTTGTGAAAAAGATGTGAAATGCAGAAAGCTGTCTTTCTGTTGTTTGTTGCTTGGACGGTGATGGATTCTAAAAAATGGTTGGTTGCTCCTCCAGGCCTCTGAATTGTGTCGCGGCACAGCAGAATTAGCGCCTTATTATTAACAGCCAGACAGCAGCAGCAACCTAAAAACGGCAAAACCAATCATACTCGCTGCATGCTTAGTTAGTATAAGAAACCTCGTTCGTTGCGTCGAGGAAATTGTAGCTAACTAGTAACCAATTATTAATCAATCGCTCGGTAGAATAATAACCATTAGGCACTGTACATATATATATATATCTGGTTCGTGGATGGCGTCGCCACCGCCGGCGATGAGAGTCGTCGTCGTGTCGCCGCCGCCGCTGCTGCTGCTGGCCGTCGTGGTGAACGCCGCCAAGCCCCTGACGGCCGGCGGGCGTCTGGTGCACCACAACCACGGTAAGTTCACCGCCGGCCCGTGGAAGGCCGCGCACGCCACCTTCTACGGCGGGCGCGACGGGTCCGGCACGACGGCGGGCGCCTGCGGGTACAAGGACACCCGGTCGGAGGGCTACGGCGTGTAGACGGCGGCCGTGAGCTCGGTGCTGTACGGCGACGGCGCGGCGTGCGGCGGCTGCTACGAGGTGCGGTGCGTGGACAGCCCCGACGGGTGCAAGCAGCAGGGCGCGGCGGCGCTGGTGGTGACGGCGACGAACCTGTGCCCTCCCAACTACCAGCAGTCCGGTGACAATGGCGGGTGGTGCAACCCGCCGCGGGAGCACTTGGACCTGAGCATGCCGGCGGGCGTTCCTGCAGATCGCGGAGGAGAAGGCCGGGATCGTGCCCATCTCGTACCGGCGGGTGGCGTGCGTGAGGCAGGGCGGCATCCGCTACACCATCACCGGGAACAAGTACTTCAACATGGTGGCGGTGGGGAACGTGGGCGGCGCCGGCGACGTGGCGGCGGTGTCGGTGAAGGGGAGCAAGCGCGTCAAGTGGACGGAGCTGAAGCGGAACTGGGGGCAGGTGTGGCAGACCGGAGAGGACCTCACCTGCGAGTCGCTCACCTTCAGGGTCGTCACCAGCGACCACCGCAAGGCCACGTCATGGCACGTCCTACCAGACGACTGGCAATTCGGAGTCACATACCAGGCATCCAAGAACTTCTAATTTGCATTCTGTCGTTAATTGCTAGCTCCATTACTGTACTACTGCACATCGATCCATCATCATCCACCGTCTCAGCTCCTAACCTATTATATATGTGACTAATATATATACTAGTACATGCGTGCGTCGCCTCATCTTGACAACAACGACGAGTCTTAACGATGGATAGAAGATGCTGGCTCATGCACGCATACAGACACGAGCAACAAAAGAAAAAGAAAACCTATTTAGTTTGCAACACAAGACACGATCGAAAGGATATCATCCTTCAAAACGCTACCGTGCAAGTAAGAACAGCTCCAGTGCCTATGAAAATTGTCTCGGCGTGAGCAGGCCAGACGCAGCACAATTCTTTTTTTCATGTGTATGGGTCCCACAATTCGGTGTTGAACCACAGTTTTGTTCGTCATGTAGAGACTGCAGAAGTCGAACATGGACCGGAGCTGCTCCAAACACACACCACTTTAGGAGACTAGAATTGATTTATTGTTGTAGATAAATTGAACCAAATGGATGGATTACATGAAGTCGGACCGCGCTAATGCACGACGGGTCGCTCCCTGAACGAGCGTGCGACTCCTCCAATCAAATCATGCATAAGTACAGAGCATATAGATAGTATTTTTTTGTCATTATTTGGGTGAATCGATCACCAGATGCGGTGCAATTACGGAGAGAGAGAGAGAGAAAATGACATTATGACAACTTTTTTTTACGTATGCACAATCTTTAAATGGCAATATCTCTCTCGTGTAATGTCCAAGTTTTATTTTGTTTGTCCATCAGTATCTTTTTTAAATGAGGAGATATACAAAATAAGATCCATATTGTACATGTTTTGAATTTCTTTTATTTATAATACCAATTTAAATGGCAACATAAGTTGCTGCATAGTTTAAACATAGATCAACATAAGTTGATACCATATAAAAGTTATTTTAAAATATATGCATCATAGATCTAGTTTATAAATTTTAGTATCGGGAACATATTGGTACAAACAGAACTCAAAATAGATATTCGAGATTAAAGTTATGATCATTTTTAGGGTGAAACAGCAAGAAAAAACTCGTGGACGGCAATAGCTCACCTTTTCCCACCGGACCGCAGCAGGCCACGTTGCTTCGGAGGACAAGAAGCATATATCCTAGAGATAAAGTAGATATCCTAGGGTTTTTTTTTCCGGGTGATATCCTAGGATTTTAATCAATTATAATCTGAAGATTTGTCGATATACTCCAACACGTACATAAGACATTACATGAAAGTGAAATAAGTCTGTATAATAATTCAAAATTGAAATTGGCAGAGACGTACTGCCTATATACCCCTTAATTACCAGCAATGTGATCTCTCTTTCTCTCTCTATATATATCTATTTGAAAATAGAGCTGTTTTATTGTTTATACCTGTCATATTAATGTTGGCTTATCCGTTAGTCACTTACTCCGGTGTTGAAAGCTTTGAAATAGTAAGTCTGTACGTATAATTGAAAATTGAAATGGCACAATATATATCCCAAATAAAGTGGCCTACATCTACATCTACAATGTAACTTTTTAATGTTAAAGAACAAGCTCCTGATTTTGGGGTTGCTTTTAAGGAAAACGGCTTCGAAAGTTTACCGGTGGATTTGAGATTCTCCGTGTGGGGAACGAAAGTGACTTGCAACTAAGTTCCAAAATCTGAGGGGCTAATTTGTGTGGAGGTAGCGAAACTGAATGGCCGAAAATTAAGCAGTGACAGAGAGGACGAACAGAAGCTGCTAAAAACTGGACAGTGACATGGGCATGGCCCAACAGTAGCTGTCGCCGCTAAACTAAACACAAGCACGCCGCTAAACACAAGTTTATATAATTAATTAAAATTGTGCAGATGGAGGGGTGGCGCGCTATAAATAGGCGGGCTAATCCAAACTCAGGCTGTCATCTCCTCCACTCCCTGGCTTTGCAGCTTTTGAGCCTCTCCCTCTCCTCTCCTCTCCTATCCATCACCTCCAAGCTTCTCAGTCCGGCCCCTCATGGACCTCTCCACGGTCTACTCCCCGGCCGGATCGCGCCTCGCGACGATCCCTGTCGTCGGCGCCGGCGCCGCGCGCCGCCGCTCCGTGCAGCTCCACCGCCCGCGCCGGCACCTGCTCGCCACCGTCCGATGCTCCGTCGACGGGTACTATATACCTGATGAACGATATACATACCGTACGTACGTGCGCGCTGATGAGCGTCAGCAAGTACTAACAGCTATCGACGAGTGTGTATGTATGTGCAGGCAGGTGCAGGACGGCGTGGCGACGGCGGTCGCGGCGGAGGCGCCGGCGTCGCGCAAGGAGTGCTTCGGGGTCTTCTGCACCACCTACGATCTCAAGGCGGTGAGTCTCAGTCTCCACGCGATGATGCTCACACGCCATGTGTTTGTTGAAATGCTCCGTCGCCTACTTGCTTGTTCCTTTCCGCTGCTGCTGCTGCTGCTGCTGCTGTGACGTCCTTGGCTTGGAATCATGTTGATGTGATTCCTCAAAGCAAAGTAGAATTCCTTTTCGACCTGACGAGCTACCTAGCGTTGTTGTTGGTGTGGAGACTGCGATAGATGCCGCGCCTCCCCGTTATATTAGTTTCTCAGGGTTGGTGGCCAGGCCAAACCGTCGACAAAGCTAGGATTCAACACTGTCGCACCACACTCTTAACACTTGCAACAATAAGATAGGACGTTGTTGCTGCAGCCGACAATACTGGATTTACCACGCACTCCAACAACATGCGTCGTGCCTTTATAAATTTCCTTTTTTAAGAAAAAAAGACTTTATACTGCATACCACAGCATAGGGTGGAGTGCCAGCGTCATGGAGAGGAGAGCATTGCACGCCACCTAATATTAATTGACCTCTACCGATATATTCGATCAAGTGGTTTCCTAGCAATACCGCAAAATGATGTTCACATGTAACGGCTCTTTGAATCGACCTGACATTCGTTGCATGATTTCGATTATGATAGAAGGGGGCGTACCCAGTGCGAAAGCTCCCACACAAGGTGGGGTCTGGGGAAGGGATTTCCTAGACAGCCATACCCTTGCAAAATTCTTTTAAAATTCCGCAAAGAGGCTGGTTCGAACCCATTTCGATTATGATACTTGTAGTATTATATATGCACTGATCTATCGTCCCTCCTGTCGAATGGAACACAGGATGACAAGACACATTCATGGAAGAAGTTAGTGAGCATCGCCGTCTCAGGCGCCGCTGGGATGATATCAAATCATCTGCTTTTCAAAGTAAGTAATCTGTTCCTAAGCCCCATGTTTTCTACCTAGAGATGTACGTAGTACAAGATGAAGTGTTGTTTACCAATCATTTGACTGCAAAAATTTCAGCTTGCTTCTGGTGAGGTTTTTGGACAAGACCAACCAATAGCTCTCAAGTTACTTGGCTCAGAAAGGTCGTTACAGGCACTAGAAGGTAACTGATTTTTTTTCCTCTCTGGCTTAGTTTTCTAGAAGCAGAAACAATCCATTTTTTCCCTATAATATAATACGCATGAGAACTCCTATCTTGGTATTAAGAAAGAGAACCAATTCATATGTTTTACTTAGTTTTAACTTCCAAATTAACTACCCTTACAACTTCCAGTGCAACACTCTCAGATATCAATGCCTTACTGTTACTGTGACAGTGAACATATATATATGCGCCCTTTGTTCCTAATGTGCTCTTAAATTTGAACTGTAGGCGTAGCTATGGAACTTGAGGACTCGCTGTATCCATTGCTAAGGGAAGTCAGCATTGGTATAGATCCTTACGAGGTATTTGAAGATGTAGATTGGGCCCTTCTTATTGGTGCTAAGCCACGAGGCCCTGGAATGGAGCGAGCTGCGTTACTGGATATCAACGGTCAAATCTTCGCTGATCAGGTTTCTTTCTGTTCCTCGTTTCTTCTCAAGTACTATGTCATGGAATTGTTTGAATTAAGAAACCCTCTCCAGAAGAGTGCCCAGGACCTGCTAACACCCAAAACCAGCAACCAAGTATACATTTAGTACAGTGAACAGATGTTGGCAGAATAACCTGTATTCCTGTTATGCTCTAAAATTTTGAATTGTGTCAGGGGAAAGCACTTAACGCCGTTGCATCGCGGAACGTGAAAGTCTTAGTTGTTGGAAATCCCTGTAACACTAAGTATGGATGCTTATATGTTTTTTTCCAAGTATTAACGTTTTATGCTATCGCCATGTCTGAATTGTGGCTTTCCCTCGATGCAGTGCGTTGATTTGCATGAAAAATGCTCCAAACATACCAGCAAAAAATTTTCATGCGCTGACGAGGTTGGATGAAAATAGAGCAAAGTGCCAGGTGCCTGATGTTGATTTTTATTTTAATTGTGTCTTGTCCTTTTGTTCCTAGCACAAAAAAATAGATTAAGCAATTACACACATTCTCCTTTTGTAGCTAGCACTAAAAGCAGGCGTGTTTTATGACAAAGTATCAAACGTGACTATTTGGGGGAACCATTCGACAACTCAGGTGAAGATATGATTGTGAATGACCAGACTATTTTGCGGATATACTTTTTCACTGATTGTTGTTAACTTGGTACTGATCATCCGTTGTGTTTAGGTTCCTGATTTCTTGAATGCCAAAATTGATGGGAGATCAGTGAAAGAAGTCATTAAGGATACAAAGTGGTTAGAAGAAGAATTCACCATGACTGTTCAAAAGGTACCTCTTCCTGTTTGCGATACATTTGCAGTTATTTGCCATTCAAGAACTCAAGACAATATTGTATCGTAATTGTTTCATTCCTATATATTCGAACAGCGTGGAGGTGTGCTCATCCAAAAATGGGGTAGATCTTCAGCGGCATCAACCGCTGTTTCGATAGTGGATGCTATTAGATCCCTTGTAACTCCTACCCCAGAAGGCGATTGGTTCTCTTCAGGGGTAAATTTCGAGACCTTCAAAATGTTCATTGTTCTCTTTTGGCATTTCTCTGAGGAACAAAAACAATATAAAACACAGGTTTATACTACTGGGAATCCTTATGGCATAGCAGAGGATATCGTGTTCAGTATGCCATGCAGATCAAAGGTACGATCTAAGTTGCCCGCATTATTTTTGTTCCTAGATCAGGCACCACTCATGAGCTGAAATTCTTCCAACAGGGGGATGGTGACTATGAACTAGTTAGTGATGTGTTAATGGACGATTTTCTCTGGGAACGGATTAAAAAGGTAAGGGCTGTAGGAACTGCCTTGAAAAGTATACTGTAGATTCTACTCTAACCACTGACCCTGTAATTCCGATTCTTTCAGAGTGAAGCTGAATTGCTTGCTGAGAAGAAATGTGTTGCCCACCTTACAGGGGAGGTCAGTCACCATGACGACCAATCTTCTTACTCTTCTTAACTATGTCTATATGCTGCCCTCAAAAAAAAAACTATGTCTATATGTTAAAGAGAGAGCGATTGCGCCATAAATGATTGACATTGTGTTTGCTGGTGCAATGCAGGGGAATGCATTTTGTGATCTTCCGGAAGATACCATGCTACCAGGAGAGATGTAGGCAGGCTTACAGTTTCCAGCGGAAACAGAGACGATAGTTGAGGCAAGCAGCTGATTGCAGGATGCAGCAGTTGCCTATATGTATATCGAGTACTTGTGCTATATGAATTTGACTATGATGCAACCTTTGTACACTAATACAGTAACCAAAGACGATACGGAGCACCTAGGCATGCATCGAGTAGCTTCTGATCTCCATTCATCGTAGAAACAAAGAAAAAAAAACAGCCACCCGGCCCCATTGCCAAAATTCTGCATTCTGAAACCTGAAGACGCTCAAATCATGAACACGCTCAAAACATCAACGCAATGATCTGCAAAAGCATGATTGAGCATGCCGGGTCTAAAATATATATATACAGGATTCTGCACTAACATTGTCCATTGCAACCAGAAGCATGGCAAATAGCATCGTCACGCACCGATGACAGAATTCGCATACTAATAGCACCATTAGCTCGAGTTGCAAAATGGTACTACTAGTGCTAAACAGACCCACCGGTCCATGTCACGCGTTGCAATACACTTAAAGCTAGCAGGAAGCCCCAGTTGAGTCTACCTCCAAACACAGAGGATTAATCTAATAGTCATGTGATTATCTTACTCCAATAACAGGCTGCTACTTCCCATAGATGCACATGCCCACCTCATAGCTCACTAAGAGCATTATTGCCGAAAATAGGACAAGACAGAAGCCACCACGCAGCACCGCGGTAATTGTGTTGCAGCTGCAATGTATACCGGTTTCAGGCTCAAAATCTGTGAAGAGCAGCTCCATGCCTTGATCCTTTTGCAGGGCCCACTTATCTGAGCCAGAAGCAACAGCTAAACTTCCTATATTGATCACTTCAGCAGATACATGGAAGGTGTTGGGGCGTGCTCTAGAAATAGGAGCCAAGGATTTGCGGAGGTTAGCTGGGAGCTCCCCTGCAAAAGCTGGGGGAGAGGAGATTGAATCCAATATCTTTACGAATCCCTTTACGATAGTACTCTTGCCCTGCCCATCTGTGGAATACAACACAAAAAACTTGTCAACAATGTACAAGCTAATGACCAGGAAATTGCATGCCAGCTGCATATAATCCTGCCCCAATTAAGCAAGATCGAGCTAGATTTTCTCGACAACACAAAATGGTCTAATACTTCAATCTTGCTTAATGAGGGTAAGTAAATACAACTAACATAATGCGAAATGTATGAAAATGCTGATTTTCCATCATGGATCATACAGCTGACCTATTGTAATTTTCCATAGTAGATTACCTGGTAAAACAACACAATTTAACTGACTACCAGCTTCAGGTAACCTAGCAGATGATGGGGCACCAACTACAAAATTAGGTTCTAAAACCTTTTGAGTTGGACTATATGTATACATGGTATTGTTGACCTGTAAAAGTAGAAAATTGTGGGTGATCACCAGTAAATATATCTATGCTCTGCTCAAAACACAGCAACCTTGTCTCTTGATTGAAATGAAAGCATACCTCTTGGGTAAGGACTGGACCATTAAAAGCATGGGAACTACCAGCTGGCTGCTGTATGGAGCCCAGAATATCATCGAATAAATTATCATCCATTGCATCATAATATGGCATACCATCGTCCACCATTCCAATACCAGATAGATTGGTTGCCGGGGAGCTAAGAATTCCATTCAACTGTCTAAACCCATCATCACACATGGTGGAATCGAAGGGTGCATCATAGAACATCACAGAATCATCCTCTGGCATAACTGAATTTGTTATACAAGAACGCGGGGGATCAATGGTACTTGAGCCCGAATGGGAATCTTCTTGTATTGACTGCAACAGCTGTTCCAGCTCATCAGGCTGGAAAATCTGGTCATCAGGGAGTGGAGGAATATTATTATTAGTTCCATTTACAGTTTCCAAAGAATCAGGCGTTTTCCATGCCCAACCATCCGAAGGCCAGATGGTGGATTCATTGCCTAGAGGGTAATCCAGATTTGCAGCATCTGCAAAATCCTTCAACTCTAGGAAGCCATCACTGGGGCTGGAATTATTAAAAGAATCTCCAGCATTGGAATTTGATATGATATTTTCATTAAGCATTAAGCTATTCTGCTCCCCAGGCTCAACATACTGAAGAAAATTTGAGCCAAGGTTCGGGTCACTTAAAATGTCCCCAAAATTTCCATCTACATCTTCAGAATGGTTGCTATTATTTGAGGTATCAGAAACTGGCAAACCAATTGTACCATTCCCATTTTGATCACCCAAACCCTGAAAAAAGGAAAGAACGTTAATTAGAACTGATATAAAATATACCAATATGTAAATTTGATACAAAAAATCAAAATGAACTGGGTATAAAACCAAAAAGGATCACTTATACATCATAACTTACATAAAAAAAAAGTGAGACCCTGCATGGATGGATAGTAAGCTCATTTTACATTGAAGAAATGCTTTTCTTACAGGAAAACAAAAAACACCCTATGGTCAATGAATATAGTATTCTGTTCGATAATCTGTACTCTATAGCATGATGTGGAGTTCACACCATGTTAAAGATGGAAATGACAAAACAGAATCCCAACCTTTTAACACTCACACGTGAATACTGTGACATCACGACTCTTGTAGTCATGATCTCATATAACTGCTACCTAATCCTGAGAAAAAAAAAGGTTGCAGATTTATGCCAAAAAGACAAAACAAGTCAGCGTCCTTGCTAGACAACATGGGATAGTATTCCATAAATACAAATGGGTCGAGACCCTCCCCGTTTCCAACCCAACCCAGGGCAAGCAGACTCCTCAGCCCCTCCCCGCCCCACCCCGCCCCACTTCGAATCTGTTAGCACCCTACCCCACCCAACCCACTGGAAGAATTCACCTGCCCCGAACCAACCCCACCGCCCCTCGCTCATGGAATGCCCGTTCCGGCGGCGGCGGCCTTCAGGTGCGAGCGTGCGGCGTGAGTAAAGCCACACAGATAGCGCTGGCAAAACACCTGCACTCGTCGGACGGACCACGACAGCGGGCATGGAGCTTAGCAGGCCAGTGAAATCTGTCACCACCGTGCATCGAGCCGCCATGGTGGTTTGGCTCGCCGGCGCCGTCCACTTGCTGGATGCAAAATTGAGATAAGGAATAGATCTGTGATGCCCTTGTCGAGCTATAGCAGTGAGGAATTGAAACCAAACTCGATGTAGGAGGAGATCGATGTGGCAGGGACTTCTGCCAGAGAGGAGAAAGAAACCGCGATAGGGGAAAGGGCTGGGCATCATGATGATTTAAAATTCGATTTCTCCTGCAATTTCGGTCGGAGCTTGTGTGCATCCACTTCTGACCCTAACCCACCCACCCCGCCCCATATATCAGTAAACCCCGCCCCGCCCCGTCCCAGTTGCCATATTAACCCATTTGAACCCTTCCAAGCAGAACCCAAATGAAAACCCGCTCCATTTAACCCAAACGGACCCACCGCATTAGCAGGCCGAAATACAAGTTACAACAAGCTAAAGAAAAATGCTGGAGGAAATCCAGCAGCCCTGTTAAGAGCAAGATGCGTGATTAATCGATATGTATTCAGAAATGTAAGACGTGATGAAAGTCATGTTCTGTCGACAAGGTACATTCCACAGTTGTAGGCCCCTTCCATGATGAGCATAACATGGATCTTACAATGGATTACATCTACATGCCATCAACTGACATCCTAGAAGAATGCGACTAAAGGAAATGTGCCAGTCAATAATTTGACTAGCCAAACACTTGTTTAGCGTGGACTAAAAGGTGCAAGATAGACAAACTTTATGCAACAGTTATAAAAACCATACTTAGACTAGCATTGTTTTCCTTCAATCAGATATTAGAAACAACCCCACATGATTTATCAACTACAGATGACAGTAGTCAAGTACAGAACATAGATAGGTCATTCAGATGATCCATGTGATGCTTCCATATGAAGGTCGATGTGTACTTTAAACATTAAAGCGGCATGTTTTAAGATGGAATTATCCAGTCTAACAAAAAGGTACAAATATCCTAGACAGTTACACATAAACAAACATTTGAAGGGCTCATAAAGAAGATCTATCCGAATAATTCATAGCAATAGGAGCATTTGCTGGTCTAAGAAAATGAGATGTACTACAGTATCCATTTCTTCTTTAAGTGCCATTCAATTTTAATGGAAGTATGAAACAATGTTGACTTTCAGAGACATAACAAATATACCTCCTTTTTTCTGTTATCTTCAGGTTTTGGAGACTAACGAGTTCAGCTTAGACCTAAATATGGACCTCAAATTGAATTCTATGTACAAAAACATCGACAAATGAAAAGGTGTGTAAGTTGACTGCCTGCGGCTTACCTGAATGAGATCGCTCATTTGAAGATAGCCTTTGTCCAAAGCACCAGGGATCTCCTTAGGACCCGGGGGAACCTCATGGTCAACAACAGCATCACCCTCGACTGGAAGCAGACCCACATCTTCATCGTCCTCCTCCCATTCCTCCTCAACAAAGGGTGCTCCATACTGTGCCCCATTCTGAGGGCCTGGGCCAGCTTTCTGGAAGATCCGGCACACCACAAACGAGTCCTACACGTTTACAAAGCAGCATCAGTAAAAATGAATTTACAAGGATATAATCAGTAAGCAAAGGTGTAAAATTGGCCTCCTAGTTACATACATGATAAAACATCCCATAAATACACTGGTTAAATGGCAATGGCATTGCAATCCGAACCGAACAGGTCCATTTCCACAGGAATCAGGCAAAGGTTGTGTCATCGATCTAACCCCTTTACCAGCACCCAGGAGACAGATACCGCGTGGAACGCAATTTCAGGTTGAACAATCAAAAGAGTGAATAATTATCACCAACATACTACAGAGCAACGCGCCCCTGAGAATATCTCTCAACGCACAATTTAACGCAGGCAGTGAGAATCAGAAAAAATTCGGCACAATTCAACGCAGGCAGTGAGAATCAGAAACAATTCGGCACAATTCAACGCATACAGTGAGAATCGATCAGAAACAATTCCATCGGCACAATTCAACGCAGAGAGTGGGTGAGGATGAGAAACAATTCCGTGTGGCGACGTATGTATACCTGCGGGGTCCCCGCGGCCTCGTCGCCCTCGAGTCGGTACTCGTGCATGACCCAGTTGGTGCGCTCGCCCTTGGGCGCGCGTCCGGCGTGGAAGACGAGCGTCTTCTTCATCCCCACGATCCTGGGCCCATGGCGCACCTCCCTATCCTTGCCGGTGGTCTTCCAGTAGCCTCCCGATGTGGCGCGGTTGGTGCGGGCGCGGTTGGCGTGCTTGCGGTCGAGGCGGCTGAAGAAGTACCACTGGGAGTCGCGGGAGCGGAGGCGGGATCGGGCGGGGAGGTCCCAGGGCTCGAGCTTGTAGAGGTCGACCTCGGCGATGGCGTCGACCTTGAGCGGGCGGCCGAGGACCTTGCGCTTGAGGTAGTAGGAGACGAGCTCCTCGTCCGTGGGGTGGAAGCGGAAGCCCGGCGCGAGGGAGGTGGCCTCCGCGGCCGCCGCGGCGGGCGGCGGCGGGGCGGAGGAGGAGGACGAGGAGGGGTGGGTCATGTATGTCTATGTGGGTGCCACCGCGCGCTGGCCTCCTGGCGGATGGCGGCGCTGCTGCTGCTGCTGCTGCTGCTGCTAGGGTTGGGAGAGGCGGAGATGGGATTGGTTGGATTGGGGAAAGTTTTGGGGGAGCAGGAGAGGAGAGGAGAGGAAGAAGGGGAGTGGCTTGGGCTATAAGAAAGCCCAGGGGCCTTTTCGGCACACCACCCGCAAAACCCAAGGATTCAACTAATATAATAATAGTAATCCTCGGGCCCTCGGTTCTCATTTGCCATTGGCTGCCGGCCTCACCATGAACACTCGCCGGCGACTTTTCATATTGCTACTACGGAGTGCTAGCTGTATATATGCAGTTAATTAATTTAGCTTGAAAGCCAACGCAGGCAGGATTAATTGCAAGCATGCATCTGCGTAGGTTAGCAGCAGGTTATCGGTACAGGGAGTTGTTGCACGTGCGTAGCTATCTAGCTAGCTATCAATCAGCATGAATATAATTGCATATATATATATATATATATAGTAATAATATGGCAAAGTATGCAAATTCATCCTTCAAGATCACTTTCGTCCATCAACTCTCCTGTGAACCAATTTCATCCTTCAACTTCTATTTTACGGTTCATTGTTGTGTCCTCCATCCGAGCTAGATGACCATATAGTTTTGCTACTGAGGTTAAAAGTCCATACCACCCTTGTTTCAATTGTAGTGTGTTGTAGACATATAGCTGATCTGCTGATGCAAACATATGAGGGTTATAATGTTGGTGGGCGACTGAATTGAATGCAATGAAATGTCTTGGTCCATGTCTTTCCCTCAGTCTTCTTCATGGCAATTGATCAGGAAAAAATAGACACAAACAAAATTGAATTAACACATTGTCTCTAGTTCAAAGTAGCAAATAGTGACATTATAGAGTTCAGGTACTGCCAGATGAAACTGCATAGTCTTCTAAGATGATACAGGCTAGGCTTCTAGCCTGGTTATTTCTTTCCTCCTCTTCCAGTTGAACTATACTTGATCAGTTTTCTGTCTTCCGACCCATGTAGGCCATATATATGGTCCTTTTGACCCATATCTTGTCTACGTTACCTTAGACTCAGAGGCCGGAATAGATCGTGAAGTCATTCTTCTCTAACACTTTGCAGTTGCGCGACTACCCGTAACATTGCCGGTTGTTCTTGCAGACCATATTGCACGGCCTGCAGTCTCAATAATAACAAAGGCATTCCTAACAGCAGGGTGGAAGAAGTCCAAATGAAAAAAGGCCATATAGGACATTTTCTAAGGGGAGCTGACTTGAAATAATTACATTGCTGTCCAACTTAGATGAGGGAAAAAATTGAATCAAAAAATTAAAGCTCAAGGACTAGATTCAGACCTTTTAAAAGTTAAAGGACGAGGTTGAACCTTGAATAAAAATTGGAGAACGAATTTAACTATTTTATCTAATAATATAATATATAATCAGATCGGATAGCTTTCTTTATCTCTTACCAATTCAAACACTCTAGCTAAATAACACGTACGGCTAGCAAGGTCGCATCAGTGGACAATTAGCTAGCAAATGCGTCCAGAGTCTTCTGTTATTACTTGCATTGGCTACCGCTAATTTTAATCAATTAATTATATATATTCCTCCTGGGGTCAAACGCCAAACAGTCAAAAGGTTAGCGCTTAATTAGCTACCTCCATTAGTAGTATATATCTACTTGATGAAGCAAATAACTTTCCAAGCTTCAAGCAAACCTCTTGTAATTAACTACTCTGTCAGCTGTGACTGTCACCGATATGCAAAATCAAACGTGCGCAACAACCATATATACATATGCCTCCTTGGACGCGACATTGCATCCATCTGTATCGTCGTCCTCCATATAGATACTGACAACCATACCACTCGTTGACACTTGTTGCCTTGCTTTTTCCGTACGATCGACAATTCCAGCAGAAAGCAATATATTATGCATCGAATTTTTTAATAAAAAATTCTCTGAAAGGAAAAGGAAATAGATCGAGCAAGGAACAGAGACGGGCCATGTCAGCATCTGCAAACTAATTAAGAACGAAGCTGTGCGTCGTGTGAACGAGGTTTTAGACAAAGCGTTGACTAGCATCAGATCAGGATATCTGTGATGATCGATCGATCCAGTAGTTACTCCGAAATCAACCTATCTCTACCTACTACGACAACCAACCAAGTTGGTAGCTGCTGCATGCATGCGTATTGCTTGGTCTTGGTATCACAGTCACAGCGCACGCAGCAATGCCAGCCAAATTAATTGAAGCGAGCGAGAGAAATTAAGTTGCATATATACTGTTACCTCCGTTTCAAATTACTTTTCGTTGTTGACTTTTTCGTTTAATGTTTGATCATTCGTCTTATTTAAAAAATTTCATAAGTATCATTTATTTTGTATGTGACTTGCTTTATCATCGTATATACTTCAAGTATAACTTACTGGTTTGTATATTTGGATAAATTTTTTGAATAAGACGAATGATCAAAGGTCATAGAAAAAAGTCAACAACGAATAGTAATTTGAAACGGAGGTAGTATGTATATATATATATATATATATATATATATATATATATATATATATATATATAGATAGATAGATCAACAACATGCATGAAGTCAGGTGATTTTGTAACTATATAATAATATCATGTTCCTCGTCGACTTTGACCACCACTTGATATACACATTGACTAGCTAGCTAACAACCGCGTGCAGATTATTCGACATTATATATACTGTGCTAGCTATACACGTTTGTTTCCCGGCCAATAAGCTGGGTAGAAATCTTATGAGATTATACTTTTTTTTACTAAAACTAAACTAATTAACGTACAGCTAGCACCAACCCAGTGTGAACTAGACTACTGATCGATGGATTATATTTCTCTAAAACTTTTTCTTCCCTCGCACGCAGCAGCAGCAGAAGACGAGTACACTTTACTAATTACTAGGCTGACTGCCCCTCTATCTGATGCCGCAGCCCAACAACTTTTCGATGCAGCCCATTCATCATACCTTTAATTTCTCCCACGCCGGCCCATGCTTGTTTCTTGTCCCCTCTTTTTTCTTGCTTGGTTGGATCTGCACACGCACACTGATGCAGATATTTTTTGAAAGACTAAATGATTCAGACATTTCTCCTTTCTAATCTAGGCGCAACCTTATTAGGACCAGTACGCATTTCTCCTGTAATTTAAGACCTGCTAATATGAGTTAGGACACCAACAAGCGCAGCCTTGGCTCCGATCCATTATTCTTAATGAACTAATGTCATCGAAATCGATCAAATTGCCCGCATCGTGAATTCATGATAATGAAAACACACATCATATATTGGCACCCTGCTGGTGCGTGCCCAACTATATGAATATATATATGTGGTATAAAATCTATCGCAACATGCTGCAGTAGTCTCCAATGTTGCATATTGCCAGGACAACCTGGTCGTTGTTGACATCATGAATAGACGATGATGACATATATAAATTCTGAAAAAAAAATCCTTCCATCGATGTAATGTGGAACTGTTAACACGCCTGCGCAGCATATCTGTTAGTTGAGCTATTCTTCGGTCGTCTGATCATACTCCCGATCATAACACTTCAACCGAAACCCAAGTTAAACTTAGAGATATATTGCAAATATTCCCAATTTATGGTCACCACAATCAGCATCTCTAACCAAAGACAATATAACATGCATGCTCACTAATTCTCCTTCCCTGTCTTCCATTTCTGACGAATAAATAAGTAGCGAATTAATGGATGAGCTACGAGCCTGCTAGCAATATCGCACAATTACGATATCGTACTGAAGTACGAGAATCACCTTGCTCTTATTAAGTTACTATAGTTGAATAATGTAATTTGAATCCCTTAGAAAATAATTCTTAGAAAATTCTCTTACATCTAATTTCATATATTTGAAGCCCTAAGAAAATTATTAATTCCGGGAAAAATCAGGTCAGCAGTATAACATCATAAATATAATTTTATGGCTAAAACATAATGGAAAAAGGCACACAAAGTTCTAAAAAAACATCCAAGGAATATTCCATTTAATTATTTATAAGAAAAATGGGCAAAATGTCCCACCTAGTAGTAATCCCTGGACATCTACGACATTATCGATCAGCAAGCCTGACGTGAGCCCCTCCAATCCAAAATATAAATTGTGTTACAATCCATGTGTTGGTCGTCCCTTTCTTTTTAATTGGTTCTAATGATAAATATAATAAGAATTAAATTGGATCAGCAATATAATTAAGTTTAAGATTTCACTCCTCACAAAAAAGAGATTGATTTTTTATAAAATCTTTTATTGACCATTTTAGACATTGGTCAGTTCTTCTCAGTACTTCTCCTTCCTTGGAACAAAACAGTTTCATTGAATTGCTAGTAAAGTTTTATTATTTTGGATACCATGTCATTTTCCTCCACAACTTTATTTTTGGGAGGAAGGAATGGATCATTTCAATCGTATATGCATATCATGGTAGTGGTGAGTACGTCAGGAACATGAGTGACAGCAAGGATCCGAAGCAATACCTGATCTTCTCTTGCAACCACTAAAGCAAAGCATGGGTAAACTGATCATATGACCTTAACAGTGTAATTTTGCATAATTTCATGCTCTTGCCAAGTAAGTACATTGCGTGTTATATAGAGAACTAGGGGTCAAACATGCTTGGAACAATGTATCTTACTATAATTTTCATTTGAAAAAAAAACTCTAAACTAGTGTGATAAATAATGTAGCTTCCTAATCTCAATTATAGAAAGAAAATGGATACATGGAGGCCAAAGGCTAGATTAGCCTCCTACGTCAAGGACGTCAGGCACCAGGGGGAAGCCCCCCGCCAGACCGCGCCCGACGGGATTCGAACCCGGGCCGCAAGCTCCACCCACATAGCTCCTAGCCACCCGGACCACCTCCCGCTCAAAAAAAAAGAGAGGATAGATCGAAGAGCCATTCTTCCCTGGCATATATGTTCCAATAATAATACATGGGCAGTGCCAGATGAAATGTAAGTAACTCATCCCAAAATAAATATATGTTGTTCTATTTGAGAGAAACTAATTAAACTGTATGACCTTTCTCATGGCATATATCACATACCAGAAAATTGTTTTTATTAACAAATTAAAGAATGCTGAAGCAGTTCATCAATGTTACTCAGGGATCAATGTAGGTCTGCATATCTGTATGTTTGGTTTCTGATCCTTGCCTTGCATAAAAACAAGGCGGGGAAAACACCTTTTGCCCATCAATTAACCTTGCATATATAGTATCGCAAGGTGCAGGACTACTAGATAACCAGAGACGTGCGCCTATACTAAGAACAAAGCCCAACAGATTAAAAGATGTGGCTTTCCAGTGAAGGTCAGAAGGAAAACAACCTTCTTGCATTTAATTGTCTGCACTGAACTGACACTCTCTACAAACTTACAAGCACGTTCCTTAATTTTCCCCTACTTCTAACTGAACTCAAACAGGCTCATATATACTTGAATACATTTTTTGGATAAAGGAAGTTTTATTAATTTTCAAGAGCGTTACATCATACATGAATACATGAAATCTACATTATTATAAAACTACTTTTAGTCGTTGTACATATTCAGTCTTTTGGGCCCTAGAATTGCAAAGTTAGAGTAAACAAGCCAATGCAATTGGTCCCATTTTCCATGGACATGCATGATGCCATCTTTGGAATACGTACTGGTACCATTTAAAATAAAACCAAAACTAAACCACATCCATCACACTAATAGCTAATTTATAATTACAGCCGGCCTATATGCCAATTGATCTACAGAAGAAGAGCAACAGCATGTTTTGATTGTTGTCCATGCGTTGTTTCCTTTTTTTTCCTTTGAAATCATGGCCGGACAGTTCATCTATGTTACTCGGGGGCATGTCAGATCAGCATATCTCTATGTTTAGTTTCCTTGCCTTGCGTAAAAACAACGAACTAGCTGGATGAAGTGAAGCAATGGAGACACAGTTCAGCTTTTCCCCAGCAAACCTTGCAATCCAAACCAACATAACCAAATATGCCTAGAATCATCAAGCTAGAAAACGTCTAATAACAAATTAAAAGAGGTACGTGCAGTGGCTCTCTAGTGAAGGTCTGAAGGAATACAATCACGTACTGCACGCTGTTTATCTCCACTGAACTGACACGTACGCTACAAACTTACAATCACTGCAAGTTTCTTTTTTCCCCCACTTAATTTGAACTGAACGGAAACAGGCGTGCTCATACGGAATATATGAAATAATCTACATTATTACAAAGGTACTTTTTTAGTCGTCATATTCAGTCTTTTGGGCCTAGAATTTTCAAAGCTAGAGTAAACAAGCCAATAATTGTATCGGCCTCATTTGCCATTTGATGCCATCTTATTGCAGTACTAGCTAGTACCATATATATATAAGCAAAATCAAAACTAAAAAAGCACATCATCCATCACACTAATATATATATATAGCTAATTTGTAATTACAGCCCTGTATATATGCCAATCTATCGATTGATCTACTACACAAGATCGAAGAGCAACAGCATGAGTTTGATTGCTGTAATATATCCTTTTATGGCTCATTTTAGTAGAATATACATAAAGGAAACAGCAACCGAGCTCATCATATACTATGCATTGTTTTTCTCTTCAAAGCATGGACGGCATGCATTTTCATAGAATGTATGTATATGTATATATATGCTGCTGATACTGTGAGGATACACATCGATCATTACACAGCTAGCGCGCTTCATTCTGATCGATCATTCTGCCATGAATTACGTCGTATTATACGTACCGAGCTGATGCGGCGTGGATGATGATGATGTCGTCGTCGTCGACGGGAGCAGCAGCCTCTTGGCGGCGGCGTTGGGGTGGTGTTGCCTGTCGAGCGGCACGGCTGGCTGGTGTCCGGTGAAGAGCGCGAGGTGTCCGATGAGCTTGTCCTTGCGTGAGAAGGAGGTGCCGCAGGAGCAGAGCCATCGGTGATCGCCGCAGTGCTTCTCGTGTGTGCGGAGGTCGGAGAGGACGGAGAAGTGCTTGCGGTTGCAGCGGTTGCAGACGTACATCTTGGGGCAGTGGCTGCGCTTGTAGTGGTTCTTGGCGCAGATCACCGACTTGAGCGGCTGGAACTTGGCGTGCTTCCGGTTCCAACGGCACCCCTCCTGCGGGCACGAGTAGTACGGCCTGCTGCCGCCGCCGCTCGCCGGCGTCGTCGTCTCCTCCCCCGCCGCGCCGCCGGCCTTCGCCGCCTTGGCCGGGTTCGCCAGCGCCGCGCTGCTCTTGTACTCGTCGCCGTGCGCGCGCATGTGCATCCGAAGGTTGGCGTCGCGCTTGAACCCCTTGCCGCACACCTGGCAGTAGTGCGTGTACTTGGCCAGCAGCTCCGCCGCCTCAAGCTCAATGATCGTGCTCGTCGTGCCGGCGGCATCCTCCTCGCCCATCGCCGCCGCCTGCTGCGATGATGGCGCGGTCGCGGCGGCCGTCTTGGTGTGGACACGGTTGTCGTCGTAGCCGCCGCGGTGGTGCTGCGCCTGCTGCCACTGCTGCTGCATGACGACATGGCCCACCATGACGGCCGCCTGCTGCTGGTGGTGCTCGCCGCCGCCGCAGGCAGTATTCTTGGCATGGCCAACGGCGGCGATGTTGTTGGCGGATTGTGCACCCCCACCGTGGCCGCTGCAGAGTTGCTGGAAGGCGTACATCATGGAGGAGGCGGCGGTGATGATCTCCTGGATGACGGCGCCGGCGCCGGACACGGCGGCGACGGGCCCGGGCCCATCGTGCGCGACCGCGACGCCGACGAGCGGCTGCAGCTGCTGCACCTTGTCCCTGAGCACGGTGAGGTTGTAGAGCAGCGCGTGGCAGTGCCCGTCGGCCGAATCGGACGCCGGCGGCGGGTCCATGAACCCGCCGCCGTCCATGCCTCCATCGAGGGCATGGTGGTGGAATAGCTGCTGCTGGTGGTCCTGCAGGAAGTAGGGGTTATTTCCCCCTCCTCCGATCATGCTCGATCTCGATCGATCAGGCTTGCTAGCTTGTGATTCTACGCATGCGATATGAAGCTAGTCTACGGAGGGAGCGAGCTATGGGACGGAGGAGGAAGAGATGGGTCGAATTGGCCGGCGGTCAACAAGGGCAGATCGAGGGGATGGAGAATTGGAGATGATCGAATAAGGTTTAATTTTGTCGAGGCGATCGAGCGGACGATCAGGTCAACGTAGTGCCAATGCAAAGGGTGGGCATCATCTCATCTCACTTGACAACATCCCTACTTGAAGCCTCCCTCAAATGACACCCAGCCCGAAAGGTGACACACACTGCCTATATATATGCATGACTAGCTACCATGTCAGAAATAGAATAAGCTACTCTATGTTCATACCGGCCTCTTCTCTCTCTCTCTCTCTGTCCTATGGCCACTGCAAGAAAGGGCATAGGAATAATACATATTCTAGCTTGGTGTATTTTAGTCCAATCATGTCCCAGCTCAAATGTTTGTTTAACTAGGTTGGTCCTTTGGAGGAAATATATAAGGTTGCTTTATTGGCCCTGTTGGGAGTTGTTGATAATAAACTCTATCATTTGATTGCTTCTCCAAGGCAGCAGCTCAGCAAAGCAGGCATCTATCTATCTATCTTAACTATATATAAAAGATAAAATAAAGGAGCTGCGCAGTTTGTCAATGCAGGGTCACTGACATGTGGGATCATCTCCTTCCAGATCTAACGATAGATTACTGCGCTTTGTGTGCTCGAATAAAAAGGCATGGACCTGGGAGGAGCATGCAGTTGTGTGCTGTGTTCGAATGCAAATACTATTATAGGGCATGTTGTGCTAGGCTTTATCCAGGACGATCGAGGCTGCTCTTCTTTATATTATATTATATAAATATAGATAGATTTGCCCTGGCGGCATGTGTGGTTAACGACTAGTTAGTATTCCCATGAGATTAAGAAATTTAGTATTAAACGCAGTCATATGATGGAGTGCCACACGCCCATAATCTCTGAACAATGACAACACTGACGCTGCACACACTGCTTCTTATTGCTTCTAGCTTGTCAATAATCGTGCAAGCGTACGCGTTTATGTTGTTGTATATATACATCAACAACGGCCAAATTACTAATATTTGCAGAAGGATCGGAGGCGTCTATTTACGACAGCGCATGCACATACACATATACATATTTCTGTTACTCACAGCAATAATAATATCGTCTACACGATGAACGAGTACTAATAATGAGATATCCGTACGTGTTGCTAGATTATTACTGTCATTTCCATCACCGGAACATAGGGGTTTCTAGACGAGCTGGTCCTTAATTATACTACTATCCATCCTATTCAAAATTTTAGTTTAAATATATATAGAAAAGTAATATTTAATATGACAAAATAAATAATATTTGCAGATAAAACGAATGATCAAACGTTGTCAGCAAAAGTCAAAACAAATGGTAATTTAAAGCAGAGATAATATTATATAATTTTCCACTTATGAGCGCGTACATAAAAGAAAATGTGGGACAAGAATCCCATCTTGGTTCCCACAACAAGCCAAATAAGCCAGGGGCTGTAAGTCTAGCTCCCATGTTAATTCCATCTCCGGCATATCTTGCTAATTTCATGTTGTTTGTGCTGCGTCAATACCGTATTTGATTTGGCTCAATGCAGTAACAGTAACATAAGCGAAACTTTGCATCTCTACTAATACCCGTTCAACTTCAACAGATTCCTATGTATTATTGTCTGCTAGCTAGGTCTGGAATTTAATGGCCAGGAACCTGTAAGCGGGAAGACAATCTGTGAGGTCATGCTTTTTGTTGGCGGTAAATTAATGAATCGGCATTAGTCAAAAGCGACACTTTGGTAAGCTACTAAGCATTGACAGACACTTTGTTTTGTGCAATTGAAAGTTTCAAAGCACATAGACAGACTCCAATTTTTCGTTAGAATTATTGGTGGTGTACGTGTAAACACATCGTATGATGCGCTACACTGAAGGAGACTACGTATGTACGACGGAAAAAGAAAATTAGACACGTTCATGCGGGCATCGTGACGTTCACACATGCCAGTAAACGACACGATTAGTCTGCCAGAAGAAAAAAAGAACTGCGGAACCATGTACAGTTCTCTTACAGTATGGATAAATTCCACGGTGCACTTGCCTCTTCAAGATTCATTCACCTGAATATATTTTAGCAGACATTTGTGCCCTAGTTAAAATTAGGAGTATAAGCATAGGTTCAAACACTGGCCAAGAAAACAAGGGCCACTCAACCAAACTCTACAAGAAACCTCAACTAAAAACAGATAATGGATGCGCTGCAGCCTTTTCACCTAGCATTGGGGCTGTGACTGTGAGACTTATGTTTCGCCTTTGCCTTCTCTATCAGGGGCTTCAACTGCTTCTTCTCCTCGAGAATCTTGAGGAAATTGAACAAGAACGGCACATAGTTGTGCTTCCTCCTCATGTTCTCTGTCTTCCACTTCTTCAACTTCTCTTCCTCCATTATGATCTTCTCGGTCACAGCCTCGATCTGAGCGGCCACCTCTGCTAGAGACAGCTCGACAGATGGCAGGTGCCTGCTGGCAGAAGGATCGCTCATCTGCTGCAAAAGGTTCTCCCTCTTCCTCTGGAGGTCTTTGAGCTCTGCTGTATACATCTCCTTCCGGTTCTTTAAGATTGCCATCACACTGAATCTTATCTCATTCTGAGAGAACTGGTTAATATGCTCTTGAATCACAGGCTGTGCCACCCTAAGCCACCCCGCCTCACCAACACCACCTGGCAATTTCCCCAGGCTTATCGGCCCTTCCTTAAGTCCATCAAGCTCATACAGGACACCATCCACTGGAACATAGCTTATGAAGTGGTAAACATCGTCATCCTTGCTAGATGGTTTCTGCTCCTCAGGGACCTCTGACCTTGCAAATGAGTTGTTTAGCATACGGATGCTTGCGCAATTGACTATGGCCAATCCTTTGAGCTCAGGTGGCAAGTCCTTTGCGAATTCCTTTAGCTTTTTAAGCTCGTCGCTAAGGGTGATGCCAGGAGAGTTCAAGAGAACAGAAAGGATAGCTTGCGTTGCACACGCGTTATTGATTATCTGCAAGTGAAGAACAGGCTTGATTTTAAAAGATGCAGATAAAAGAGTTGGCAGGAGTAGCTTGGCAACTCAATGCTTCTGACCTGGTTGGCAAAGAAAAGGTTTGGGATTGCATCTTTGATGACAGGACGCACATCCTTTTCTGGAGGTCGCCATTTGTACAGCACAATGAGCCCATATATTGGCCTGGCAAATGCCAAAGAAGTTAGGTGCTATTAACATTGAAAAAAAATAATGATATCCACGGAAATGCTAAATGTAGGATAACATACTGAAGATTATTAAGAGCATCCAGGTCAAGCGAGTAGAGTTCATCAACCTGATAAGGGAAAATATAACATAGCATATCATGCTCTGTCGGCATTTTTGAATGTAAAAGAAATACCAAGTTACACAAAAGAAAGAAGAAAATCATTAAATTTCTGTTCTATATTGCTGCACAATATATGTAGCATTAGTATTTAGCAAAGACTAAAAGCTTGAGGATTACAACGAAAAAGCTACATGGATCAATAGATGAAGAAGGAGAAACAGCTATCACTATGTTACTATCTGCAACAGGAATGTTTTAAATAAAGGTTGTTGTGAACCTGTAAAAGGTTGATTACATGGTTCAGGTAGCCTAAAGATCAAGTTGCTAACCTGGTGGCCATTCATATGTTTAGGGGACCTAACTAATATCTTGCTAGGGCTGTTTTATCATACAAATATCTATTTTTCATCACGAACTGTAGCATGTAACATCTGTTATAAAGTAAAAAACAACCAAAATTTTCTCATCGCTCATGTCAGTGTGGATAATTGCTAACAGTTCCATTCTATGAACAGTGTGCTCACTTTGGTATGGTGCAAGCACACCAGATTCACAATCATAGTATATATATTATATAAGATACTAAAAGGTCAAGTGACTGTTTGCTAACCATCTACCCTTGTGAAGAACAAAGACTCAGAGGGTTGGAAGTAGTTGATTACTTACTTGAAGACCCTTCAGTTGCATCTGCTGCAACAGTTCTGTAAAAACACCTGTACCAAGATAAAAAAGCTAATGAGTTGTTTCTTCCTTTGCCAAAAAGGTGAGGTGGCCCAACAGTTACAAGGCACGGCAAGAAATTAACAGTGTGCAGTTGAGCTGGTTGACATATATCATCATGTGGAGAGTTCTAGGCTCTAGGAATTATTTTCTCCCATCCCAACCGCAAATGCATAAGATAGGAAATTCTAAATTGAGAATAACCATTCTGCTAGACTGAGACAATCCGAGATGAAAAGGCAGAAATACTGCAAATTACGAATTGAGAGTGACCATTGTGTTACTCAGAGACAATGTCCTAGAACACATTTGCACTCTCCTAAGGTTGGATAGCAACACGTGTAGATAACCAGGCATGCACATCTACATATTTTCCAGCCTTGCTAAAGTAAATTGCAACTCACATGTACTGGTATGTAGTATCTAACTTGCTCTGCTAATGCAAATATGAAATACTGCTGCAGCTAGACTGATCAGAACACTAGAGTATCAATCAGCAGAACGGCAGCAGAGCATCAGAGCCATGGAGCAACCTTATCAGTGTGCAATATGTGGAACGTATGTTAAAAAATATAACAAATTTGCAATGTTTTACTGCTTGGCAGCAGAAAATAATCTTACCAGGATCATTCTCGATTGCAGCCCAAGACATGTTGAGACGCTGGCTCCAATTCTGCGCATGAAAAACCAAGGTAATGAAGATGCATTCTGGAAATGCAGAAGCTGGATAGGCTACGAGCATAAAAAAAACTGGAACCAGGTTTGGCCCAATTGGTTCATCAGTAACTCTGGAGAACGGAGATGTAACTCCCGAACTGTATAAAGAAGAAAAGGTAGCCGCCAGAATTGGGGCTGGGAACCCCAAACCCAGCCTCTGGCTAAGTGCAGCCATGACCCAGAAAAAGCCCATCGAATCTGGGACAAACCAAAAATCCATGGAAGCAAGCAAACGAGCTAGGGTTTGTTACCCGCAGCTGGAGGAGGAGGAGCGGGAGCGGATGGATCTCCACTGGACGGCGATTCCAACAGCAGAAGAGAGGGAAAACGATGAGGTTGACTGGGAGGGAAGGTATGAGCTGGTTCAGGGAGGGGGAGTGTACAGCGCTTGGGCGGAAGGGGGATCCGGCGGCGGCGGCGACGAGGCGAGGCGAGTCGAGAGGGAGGACGGCGACGGCCACCACCACTACTCTCCGGCCGCTCACGAGGTTGGAATTGGATGGGGGCGAGGAGCTGAGTTTGTTTGGGCCACGAGAATATCTTCTGGGCCGAGCCTGCCCGTTCCATCCATACTTTGGCCTGGCCCAGCAGATTGGCTACAAATAAAGGATCAAGTTATCGTCAGTCCTAGTAACATATTTTGGCTTCCTCTAAAAAAAAAGTTACATATTTTGGCTTACTGGTATGGTATATAAGCTACCCAGCACGGTCATGATTCACAAACTTGCTGCGAATTGATCATAAATAAATCAGTTGGTAGGATTTTTTGACACAAACTAGTCCCCGACTCGGTAAATATGTTGCATTTTTCTTAAATTTATTCTAAAAATTAACCAGTGCTATTATTTTCGTGGTAGGTGACATCCCATCGACAGCGAGACGTTTATGGTGACTTCGTGAATTTCAAGATTGGATATTCCGGCTCGGTGGACGTGCGAGTAAGCGTCTTCGTACTTGTCTTTCTTTCAAAAAAAAAGTCACAGACTAGCTATGACATATCAATTTATTTGATTGATTCATGATGGCGTGCGAGTAGCAGCCCAGGCCTCTCCGCTAGATGGAAATTTGATTCGTGGTTACATCTCATGGTTTTTGAAGGGATTTTAAGAGGGAAATCATATCTGCTAGTTGGTGTATGGGGTTTTGAGTTAGAAAATTGTATCATAAGTCATAATAAAACGGTGGGGGATCGATGCAATCATCCCATACTCATAGCACAATTCCAACCTAATTCCCACCCCTCCCTCTGGGAAGTTACCGGGGAGAGTTGAACGTTTAAAACTCAAAGTCCCCATCGACCGGCATTTTCATGTGTCTTTCGATCTCTTTGTGGCTGAAGATGAGTATCCCGAGAGCAAACTCATGCTTGTATCGGATCATCATTGTATTATATATATATATGTATATATACCCTGGTTAAAAGGATCATGATATACTCATTGAGATGTACTGTTGGAATCAAAGTTCGCATCGCGTTATTAGTCCCCTTCATTAATCACACAAAGATGAGCAGCAAATTAACAAGTGCAGAACAGAGATAGAGGTACAGTACGTAGTGGGAGTAGTACATTAACAAGATTACAAACTAATCATGCACGCATCTCCTTAATTATTCTTGAGCCCTAGCAAATATAATCCAACCAACGCGCCGGCCTCGTACAATAATACGGTACAGTAGAATAAAGGAATACTCATCACTCATACAGCAGAAAACGACACAAAGACACTAGTAGTACCAGTAGTAGTATCCATTAACGAGGAATCGGAGATGATCGATATATAGCTCGATCTGCGCTTAGGCTAGCAGGAAGTCGGCGTCCTTCTCCAGCCTCTGCATGGGCTCCGGCTGCAGCGACAGCTCGACGTCGATGCCGCCGGCCTCGCCGCCGCGCCCCGGGTACAGGTACACCATGCCGTCGAACTTGTTGTTCCCGCCGCTGCGCACGCGCTCCGGCCGGCCGAACCCGAAGTCCACGTCGTAGACCTTGAACCGCGGCGAGCTCCCCACGGCGACGCAG
Organism: Echinochloa phyllopogon; assembly: GCA_033239725.1. NCBI lineage: Eukaryota > Viridiplantae > Streptophyta > Magnoliopsida > Poales > Poaceae > Echinochloa > Echinochloa phyllopogon. The sequence goes on from BTCW01000015.1 coordinate 47,681,464, forward strand.
TTGGGCCCGGCGTCGCTGTAGTGGAACAGCTTGGGCGCCGCCTCGTACTCCTCCAGCCTCCGCGTGACCGCGGCGGCGTCGTGCTCGCCGATGGCCTTCTGCAGCAGTCCCGCCGCCAGCTCCGGGGGCCCGCCGAGGAGCATCCCCGCCGGAACACCCGTGAACACGGCCTGGATGAGGTTGCCGAAGTAGGCCGGCGGGAGCGGCGGGTCGAGGCGGGCGCGGCAGTCGGCGAAGACGGCGAAGGCGGTGATGTCGGCGGGGCCGAGGGCGCGGGCGCGGGAGACGGCGCGCCAGATGTGGGCGCCCAGGGACTGGAAGGTGGAGAAGGGCTTGGCGCCCGGCGGGAGCGCCGCGTTGACGGCGGCCTTGATGCGCGCCACCGTGGCCTCCGGGAAGGAGAAGACGCGGGCCACAAGGGCCTTCTTGGGCCCGTTGGGGTCCGTCTTCTCGTGGGCCTCGGCGGACTCGGGGAGGTCCAGCCGCACGCGGACGGACCGGGCCAGGGAGCGGTCGTGGATGGGCTGCACCGAGACACCACCGCTACTGGTGGTGCGGCGGCAGAGCTCGGCCCAGGAGGACATGAAGTGCCACGTGGAGGTGCCGTCCAGCACGGCGTGGTTGAAGGCGCAACCCACCGCCAGGCCGTCCTTGAGCTTGGTCAACTGCACAGCATTATTATTACCATTAGAGATGATTCTCTTATTATCATTATACTATATATATATATATATGTGCAGCTTGGTGAACTGCATTTGTTTTTGTCCCTCATCCATCCATCATCCATCCATCATCATCGATGTAAAAATTTCACACAGCCTAACTGTAACTGTGTATGACTACTAGTATTGATGACGATGGGGACATGTCTGCAAATCCACCTCTGCCACCACTACTATCCAGCAATGATGGGTAGTACAGTACGCAGCAGCGGTGCAATTCATATAAGACTCATTTATTTCGGGAATTCATGTCGATCGGGCATAGTACTTGTACCGGGAGCAAGAGGGTGCAAATGAAACAGCAAATGCAGCATTATATTGGTAGTACGTTTCAGTAATTTTCTATTGGCATATTAAACATTTGCTTCTTCCTTTAAATAACGTGACATCATGAATGGATTAATCGATCTGTCGTATGTGCAGATGTATACATTTCATGGCTGCAGTGCGTGATGCATGCAAATCCAACGTAAACGTATGCAGATAGCGAGATCTCTCTAGAGAAATAATAAAATGACACTGCTGATCGACTGACCTGGACGGCGAGCAGCGGGCGGCGGAGCCCCTCGAGGTTCATGACTCCGGTGTAGGGCACGAGGTGCTGCATGACCCTCTCGGCCTCCTCGCCGCAGTCCCCTCCGGCGAGGTCGTCGACGGCGACGCCCTCGGCCTCGGCCTCCAGGACCTCGGCGCCGTCGTCGCCCTCCACGGCGAGCGCGCCGTCGGCGGCGTCCTGGCGGATGCGGCCGGCGAGCGGGTAGAAGACGCGGAGCGCGTCGGAGAGCGCGGCCGTCATGCGCGCCACGGCGTCGGCGGCGCCGGCGGGGGTGCGGTAGAGGAGCAGCTTCTGGTTGTAGTAGAAGGTGATGTAGGGGAGGTCGAAGGTGGCGAGCGTGCAGCGGCTCTTGGCCGGCGCCACAATGCGGCTGCCGGTCACGGTGACCGGCGTCGGCGTCGGAGTCTCCAGCTTGGTGTCGGTGGTTCCCATGCCGCCGCCGTTCTCCACGGCCGCCGCCATCGCTGCTGGCTGGTGGTGATGCTTATTAGCTCGTTAGTTGGCCGCCTAGTGAAGGCAATGGGGAGTAGCTCGTGTGTGAGAAGTGGAGTGGAGTGACTAGTGAGCTAGCTAGTGGTATGATATAGGCAGCCAACAGGATCGGAGGTGGTGGGTCGATCGGGCATTAATGGTGGAGGGAGATCGGGGCGGGGAGAGGCTGGAAAATGGCGGTCGCTGCGACAGCAGGAAGACGATGCAAAGAATTGAAGAAAGCGACGGTGATGGTAGTTGGGAGGAGGCGGTGCACATTTATCACTCCCATCTATCCGATCCGTTCTGGCGCAGGGGATCGACTTTGATTTGATTAACCGCCCCCGGCCGGTTCCGACCGATCGATCCTCCATCATCCGTGCACGTCCACCGCTACCCAGCTGCCACCTCGCTCACCAGTACAGCATTAGCTCCTCTATAATACATGCATGCGTAATACTACTCCAATAGAGAGCGAGTAGATGCTCACAGAAATCCATATGCCTCTCTATTTCACGTGTGTGTATATGTACATACACATCGCATGCTTTCGCAATATTCAAATATTGCTAAATTTAGGTCTGAAATGCATGCTGCCGTGAGCTCGTTACAGCTAATTGTAGCCAACTGATCAATGTCTAAGTATTTATTTAGCCATCGTTTTTAATAAATATATATATATATGGCAATGTATGAGGTGTAAACCATCCTCTCCGTCGATCGATACGATAGGTTAACCCTAGCTAACTGTTCCCAACTGGTTGCTTTATTTATTTATTTGGACTAGAATGAAAAAGAATCCAAGAATTCCATGCATCAGCTACCTGTATATACTATGAGGAATGACTCGATAATGCAGGTCCAAACAGGCAATGGTCTGATCCAATGGAATTCAACGGAGAGCGAATATTAACTACCTCCATCTATTCGCTTGGCTTATCCACACCAGCCAGCAGTATTAGAGGCAGCATGTACAATAATCATCCAGCATTATGTATAGCATCTACTCGCTCTCTATTGGAGTAGCTAGTATTAACTTGGAGTAGTAACCCATGGCACGCGTGATCTGATCAATAATAAACCGTACTGCCAATTATAAGATGCATGATGATGCATGTGGTGATTAGTTCAATGAACTATCTGAATTAATTGTTTGTTGCTATATTTCGAGAAAGGTTGTATCGTATTGCTACGTCATCTCAAGGCTCTCTAATAGCACACATGTATAATAGTTGTTTTAGAAATGTGTTGTATCATTAATACTTGGTTTATCCCTCCATTTTTCATTCTCTCACTCACTGCTACAGAATTCAACATCACAAACGGTTTTAAACTCTCATCACAAACGGTTTGTGATATAGCGTTTGTGATGTCTAACGACATCAAACCGTTTGTGATGCCAAGTGCACCAAAAAACCTCAAAAAATAGGGAAAAAAATCACCAACCATCTAAGCCATTTTTCCCACAAGTCAAGCACCATTTTTCACACAATGTGCGGCCAGCGGGATTCGATCACATGACCTCCTGCTCACGCGTAACCTCCTCTACCACTACACCACACTCTCAATTGTGACTATATTCTGTTCTGGTTCCTACCATATTATACTAAATCGAGTGTAAATTGCTTGTTTGAGGCCCTAAATAATGTCGAATTAAAAAGTTATCAACTACAAAGTTTCATAACTTTTTGAAATCTACGAGTCTTATTTTGGTCGTTTCTCCATCCGAGGTCGTTTATAAAATTTGTATTTCAAATTTGAGAACATTCAAACTTAGTTTTCGTTGACCGGATGATTTGAAATGAAAAGGTTGTCAACTACAAAGTTTCATAACTTATTGTGATCTACAACTCTTATTTTGACCGTTTCTTCATCTGAGGTCATTTGAAAAAACTCAAATTTCAAATTTCGAGAACTACAAACTTACTTTTCATTAGTAAAATAAATTCAAATTAAAAACTTTCAAACTACAAAGTTGTATAACTTCTGAAGATCTACAAGTTTTCTATATGTTATTTCTTTATCCAATGTAGTGAGAGTAACATTGTTCACAAATCTTATAGATCTCTTATAGTTTCAGCAAACTCTATGAGAGATATAGATTTTATGAACAATATTCATATAAATTTGTCGAATGAAGAAATGACCAAACTAAAAGTTCTAGATATTGAGAAGTTATACAACTTTGTAGTTCAATATTTTTTTATTTGAATTGATTTACTACTTCAAAATGTAGTTTTAATGTATATCGTACATACCATCACAAACGGTTTGTAGAAAAACCGTTTGTAATATGGACCATCACAAACGGTTTGTAGGAAAAACCGTTTGTGATGGTGCTCGGGGGCGTTTGTGATGCCCCACATCACAAACGGCATCCCAAACGGTTTTTTACGAGAACCGTTTTTACAAGAACGGTTCCAACGGCTAGCACGCCTAGCTGCCTTGGAACCGTTTGTTTGTGATGTGGGCATCACAAAGTAGTAGTGACTAAATTTAATGGAGTTCATGTTGCAGCCGGCTATGAGCGGGTAAACTTGCAGTCCGCTTTTCTTCCCTCTTCCTCACTCTCATCCAACTCAGAACAATTTGATGTAGAACTTCATTCAGTACATCCACCTATATCACCTTATTATACTTCTCTTATGTGTGGAGGAATCTTTTTTTCCAAGCAAAATCAATAAAATGTCTTTTTGTAGACCAATCATTAAAATATGTCTATGGCAAATCAGAAAGGCATGCGTGCGTGCGCAGAGATTCATAATCGCTGGCGGTTCGTCATACAAAAATCCAAAGCCATGAGCTCATATGATCTCATCTACTCGACCTTTCTCACCACGAGGTCGTTATACATGTACTCCGTACATACTATTGATAACAAAAAAAAACTAGTAATAACAAAGTCTGAGGCAACGTACAGGCCATGCATCCATTCTCCAATTTTTACTGATTGATCATCATGCAAACTGGATACTGGCCTGGAGTAACCAACTGTTCGATCGACGACGATACATAGAAGATGCACATCGATGAGTAGTAGGAGAGGTTGTGCACGCAGGCCGGCCAAGTATTGAATGTTCCGTGTATGTATGTACAGTACTATGGATGGATGAGAATGCATGCATTTGCTTGGTCAATAATGGTCTGCAGTCTGCATTACTCGAACGAATTGAATTGAATATATCTAGAGCTCTCGACCGGAGTCCGGAGAGACGACACTACTGTACGAGCGGAGCGACCCGGCCAGCTCACCACGTACAGATGCAGATTAGTATCTTAATCCAATTAGTAACTTATTTATATATCTTATTATACTTGTTCTCATCAACCACTCTATGGTTACTCCAGGCCAGTATCCACAGGGCATTAAGCAAAGATACTAGTTGATTCCGGAGCGGCGGTTTTTCTGAAGCTCCCCCGCGTCGCTCCTGCAGGTGACCCGGGAGTTCCCCCACCACCTCACCGCCGGCCCCCTCCCTCCCCCACCCCCTCCTCGCCGTTGCCCGAGCAGAAAGCAGGAAGGCCGACACCCGCAAGGAGGGCGACGGTAGGGCGTCTCGTCTGGCTCGACGAGGCCACGTCGTGCGGGCGGCGCCGCCCTCTTCTCCGGTGAGGACGGAGCAGCGGCGTCCGGATAGATGGATCCTCAATACCCTGTGGTGGATCTGTTGCCCCCATGGTGGATCTGCTACCCGGGGCGGCGGCGGCATGGGCGACAGTGCGTCCAAGGCAATGACGGCGGCGGCCGGCCGGCCTGATGCGGGTCCTTAAGGACCAGGGCCCTGGCAGCCATGATACGGAGGCTAGTGCCGCGGAGGCGGTCCGCGACTGGCCGCGTCGATGGAGGGATGTGGACGGCGACGACAAGTAGGGTGGCGGCGGCGCGGGACTCGGTGCGTCCAAGGCAGGCGGAGGCTGGCCAGCCTGCGGGTCCTTAATGGATCGCAGGAAGGCCGACACCCGCAAGGAGGGCGACGGTAGGGCGTCTCGTCCGGCTCGACGAGGCCACGTCGTGCAGGCGGCGCCGCCCTCTTCTCCGGCGAGGACGGAGCAGCGGCGTCCGGATAGATGGATCATCAATACCCTGTGGTGGATCTGTTGCCCCCATGGTGGATCTGCTACCTGGGGTGGCGGCGGCGCGGGCGACAGTGCGTCCAAGGCAGTGACGGCGGCGGCCGGCCGGCCTGATGCGGGTCCTTAAGGACCAGGGCCCTGGCAGCCATGAGACGGAGGCCAGTGCCGCGGAGGCGGTCCGCGACTGGCCGCGTCGATGGAGGGATGTGGACGGCGATGACAAGTAGGGTGGCGGCGGCGCGGGACTCGGTGCGTCCAAGGCAGGCGGAGGCTGGCTAGCCTGCGGGGACCTTAATGGATCAGGGCCCTGGCGGCCATGCGACGGCGGCCGAGTGCCCGCAGAGGCGGTCTATGATAGTGGGGCGAGGTACCGGCCGTGGTGGCCCGCGTCGACGGAGGGTTGTGGCTCTCTGGCGAGCGGGGTGCGCCGCGGTGCCGGTTCTCTTCCACCTCCGGATTTCACCATGATAGGGCACGTTGCTTTTGTGATGGTGCTCCGGGCTGGCATTGTGCTGCAGGGAATAGGTTGCGATGGTGAGAGTTTGCGCCTCTTTTGCAGGTCGATGATGGCGGCGGATCAGACGTCGTTTACCTTCATGAAGGCGTCATCTGTGGCTCTTATTGCCTATCTCCGGTGAGTTTTTCAGATGAAAATCTTGATCAATTTGGTCGGACGACGGTGGCACGGTAGTGTCGTCCCCTTCCTTGAGGCGTCGTCTTGGGAGCTCTACCGGTTGTATTGCCACTGCCACTCCTACCTCTCTTGGGTGGTTATGGAGGTGTTTTAACAGGTGTGATTCGGGTTGCTGCAGGATATTTCTAAGATCTTCGGTTTCTAAGTAGACGAGAGATGCGGTGAGCTTATTAGCGTAAAACAAGGTTGAAGCAAGATGTAGAAGAAGTTAGAAGCTTAGTTTTTTTAGCTTTCTTTCTTAATCTTGTGTTTTTCTCTTGTTTGTTGGATTTTCTTAGTTTTGATAATTGAAGTCTAAGAACTCTTGTAATGTTGTTGGCTATATATATATATATATATATATATATATATATATATATATATGTCCAGAAATGGATTTTTCTTTAGAATCCCGGAAATGGATATAGAGGCCGGATGTTATTCATTATTAAAAAACCACTCTATGTATTCCTTCTTGTGTCAATATACTATTATCCAATATATATTTTTTACCCCGTTCAGTCTCAATGGTCGTTTACAACTAATGGCATGCAGGGTCCCGCCACCCTAGGGTTTTTTTTTGTTTATATAGTAACAATGGAAGTAACCTACAACGCCCACATGCATACAGCCAGCTCTTTATACGGAGTATATCGTTTCGTTTTCTTCCTTTCGTCAAGATGAAGCTGATGGGCACGCTGTATCCTAGCTAGTCGGAGCGATCCAGCTGGGCGGGCTAGCTCGTTGAAGACGCCGCCCTAGGTCGTACTGTGGCGATGGGATCGAGATAGAGCACCCACAGACAAAACGTACAGGCAATCAAGCAGCAATGTAGGTCAAGGGTATGTTTATCCGCAAAAAGTTTAGCGAAAAAGTCACATAGGTTACTGTAGCGTACTGAAGTATTTTTTGTTTGTTTGTGGTAAACGTTGTCCTACCATGATCTAACTAGGCTCAAAAAATTCGTCTCGTCGTGTACATCAAAACTATGTAATTACTCCATCCGTTCCAAAATGTAGGTCATTTGACTTTTTTGACCTCAAGTTTGACCGCCCGTCTTATTCAAAAAATTTATGAAAATATAGTCAAATTTAAGTCATTTTTGAAGATTTTATATTAATAAAACAAGCCACCATAGAAAATATAATAATTTATACAAAATTTTGAATAAGACGAGTGGTCAAACTTAGGGTCAAAAAAGTCAAACGACCTACATTTTAGAACGGAGGGAGTAGTTTTTTTATTTATCCACGTTTGGTGTTCCATGTATGCGTCATTTGCTATATTTAATGTTTCGATGTGATGGAAAGTTTAGAATTTCAGGGAAACTAAACACACCCCTTGTTTAGTTTCCCAAGTTTGCTCCCAAATTTTACTATCCAAAAAAATATCATCACATCAAAATGCCGGCAGATGCATGAAGTAGTAAATATATATGAAATAAAAACTAACTGTACAGTTTTGTTGTACTCTACTAAACGAATATTTCAAGCCTAGTTAATCAATGTTTGGACAATTATTTACAAATACAAACGAAATACTACCGTATTAATGATAAAATGTTAATTTTGACCCGACCACCAGGCCATATACTCCGTACGGTGGTTGGGTGGCCAAGAAGAGCCGGCCGGGCCGGGTAGTGGAGGCAACGCATGTGACGAGGTTGAATGCAATAACACACATGGCAGGGCATTCAATCCATTGGCCGGGTAGTGAGTGACGTGTCTCCTTCCTTTTTTGACATGAAAAAAAGAGTATGACAGGAACTCCATCCGTCCTCCCGATGACAGTCTTCTTACTCGTCCTAGCCCAGTTGCTACTGCCAAGCCCGGCCCAAGGCTCTTCCCGGCCGTCAATCTAATATGAATGGGCTTCCGTTTCTTTTCCAAAAAAAATGAATGGGCTTCCGTAGACAGAAGACGTACTATGCGACGTTTGGAAGTCAAGGAAAGATGGAGTAGCAACCTTCGGGAACAAAAGGCATCACATCTGTGAAGTACTAAATCTAGATAAAATCAAAAATTAATTATATAATTTTTTAACTTTACAAGACAGAACATTTTGAACCTAATTAATTAATGTTTGAATAATTATTCACAAATACAATCTTCTATATAAAACGGCTTTTGCGATGCACTACCTACTTGTACTACTAGTAGCTCTGACGGTGAATGCTTTGCAGGAACTATTTTTTTATTCTTTTTTATTTAGACAAGACAAACTCAAAGAGGAAATAAATTAGTACAGTAGTAAATTACAACGACAAGAAGAGGAGTCTCACTCACATATACCTGCTGCCCATACACATATAGCTTCATTCTTTGTTCCAATCTCTGCCTAATTTATTTATTTTTGTCGATTCGATGAATTATTATACTTGGATCCCTCTCTGCATGCTAGTAGTCGTCGTCGCCGCCGTCGTAGAGATCGTCCTCCACCTTCTCCGCGACGTGGTCCTCCAACTTGTCCTCCAGGTAGCTTGCTCCCTCCGCCAGCGCCAGCCCGCCCAGCACTCCCGCCGCCGCGCCCACCGCAAGCCCCGTCCCCATCCCCATCTTGCTCCCACTCTTCTGCGGAGCCGGAGCGGCAGCCCCGTACGCCGGCGGAGCAGCAGCGGTGGCTCCGTACGCCGCCGCAGGATCGGCCCCGTACGCCGTTGGCGGCGGAGGAGCAGCCCCGTAAGCGCCGGCCGGGTAGCCCGCGGCGTACGGGGGCGGCGGCTGGCCGTAGCCCGGCTGTCCGGCGTAGTAGGGGTCGCGCGATCCGGCCCCGTACGCCGCCGGCGCCGGGTACGGACTTGGGTAGTATCGCGCGGCCTCGCGGACGGCGACTCGGAGGTGGAGCCTACCCTGGGGCCTCCCCGATGGGCGCTTGAGGGTGAGGCTGCGCGAGACCTTGGCCCCGACGCCGGCGTCGTCGAGGACGTCGCGGAGCGGGAGGCGCGCGGAGCCGACGAGCGGCTTGACGCCCTCCTCGTCGGCGGCGTGGACGACGTCGATGTGGAGGACGGCGTCCTCGAGGCGAGTAGGTGCGGGGATCGGGACGGTGAGCTTGTCGTCCCAGACGGGGTTGTCGGCGTTGTCGAGGTCGACGCGGGTGGAGCACTTGGGCCCGTCGTCCACCCACAGCACGGCGTACGGCCTCAGCTCGCCGTTGCGCCAGTTGACGTTCTTCAGGTTGGTGGCGGAACCCACCGTCACCTCCACCTCGTAGCGGGAACCCATGGCCGGCGATGGATCGTCGGATGTGCTAGCTGCGCTGTGGCTGGTTGATGATGATCCGATCGATGCTTCTGGAAGAAGCAGGCCGGAGATCGACGAAAAGGATGGGAATGGGATGCTGATCGATGGCGATGAGAAAGACCAGTGGCCTGCTTGGCTGTGTATAAATAGTGGGCGGAGGGATGAGGTGGTGGGGCTCACCTGTCGGTGGCCTTGCCTATTCCAGTCCATTCCATTCCATCCTGGTTCGTTCCTGGCTGGCTGGCTGCTGCGTAGTAACTATATACTAAAAATAAATAAACAAAAAGTCGATCTAGGCTGCCATCATCGGTTTCTTCTTCCATTTCTTGCGCCGTTGCGTTTGAATGGACGAGACGACGACTACTCGGGCGTCGGTTTCGTTTTATTTATTTATTTATTTACTTACTCCAGAATTTCTTAGGCGTAATATTAAATATATTGACGTGGAGAAAAAGACGAGTAAAATTGTTACACCCGATAGGATGTAACAAGAGGCTACACTTGCCATCCTCAACAACGACCGCCTGCTGCTGGTGTGAAAGCAACACAACCACCAAAGGCTGGTATCTAGTAGCGCAATGCGACCGAAAGCATCCCTCCCGTGCTGCCACTACTGTCTCAAAAAGGATACCCTTCCTCATCTTGGATGCGGTGCCGGTGACTGGTGAGCACCACAAAAACACACACGGTTTGGACGCGCAGCCGCGTCTGCACGCAACGGAAACAAACACCTTTTCTTTTCCTTTCCTTTGGATACCATACCAATTGGCTGTTTGCGCGTCTGTAACAAGAGGGTAGAAGAACGGTCGAACGGAACGGAGCCTGACAATGCTGGAGAGCTCCATAACCTACCAGAACTCTCAGCAAGCAAGAGCAAGGATTCAGGTTTCGGGGACCCATCCACAGGACCAAATATCACCCCTCGTGTACCACGCGTTAGTTCCTGCATGTGAGTCCACCAAGTAAATTCCAAGAGAGCCATCAACTATGCTATGCATGCATGATAGTAACTCCAAACCAGGCATCACGATGCCATTTGCCCGGTTCGTGCAAGCAGGCCCGTTTATTACTATACTCAGCGTTATGCCAATAGATGAAGATATTCATTTCTGTTAAGCACACTTTGTAGTACTACCCTGAGACCGTCCAAGGCTACTACCACTGCCATGCTCACTTCATTTCCTTGACAAGCCCCCCACCAAACTAATCTGCCAAGCTCTTCGAAGCTATCTCGTACACATTTTCAGAGAGTCCATTGGCCGACACCATCATTTCCAGCTGGGCCTGCATTACAGATCAAATAAGCATCACGTTACACCAACTCTAGCTATTGCCCCCCTATATCTTATCTATCTGCAGAGATGAGACAGAAATAGATCATCACCTTAGCAAGAGCTTGTCTGGTCTCATCGTATCGCCTCCACCGAGAGAATGCTGAAACCATGCGGGAGGCCACCTAATTTCAGATACACCAATGCATCGCGTCAGCTATATAATTCTTCAGACATTCAGTGTAACAAAGATCAAATGACAACAAGTCCTCCGAGTTAACCTGAGGGTTTATCTTGTCAAGCTGCAAAACAACTTCACCCAAGAACTTGTACCCAGAGCCATCTTTTGCATGGAAGTTCACAGGTGACCCACAGAATCCACCGATTAACGAGTACACCTGATTTTTTTTTTTTTTTTGAAGTCTTAGTCAGGTCCTAGAAGTCGATATCCAAAACTTAAGCCAACATAGCTTAAAACTGATAGCACCATGTACCTTGTTCGGATTCCTCATGTCGAAAGCAGGGTGTGACAGCAGCTTCTGAACATTTGTCACATTTCCAGGAATGTCCGAAGTAGCTTGCAGGGCAAACCACTTGCTGACAACCTATCACATCATAAAAGCAAATACAGGTACCAACTTAAAACAAGTGTGCTACAACAGCGCATACAAAAAAAGATTTATTCGTTATTGGTAAGGCATGTGTAATCAGCATGTATGTATATGTATCTTACCAAATAGTCATCCTGCCACTTGTTATAGAAATCCAAAAGGGCATCATCACGAACTTGGCCTGGATTTTGAGATAGTGCTGCTAAGGCAGCAAACTGCTCCGTCATGTTTGTGGCAGTTTTGTACTCATGCAGTGCAAGTTCAGTGACATCTGGCTCGTTCAGAGATGCAAGGTATGCTGCAATGAACACCAGGAAATTTGCATAAGGTCACATTCTCTGGAGCATAATTCTCAAGTTGGACCATAATTTTGGAAAAGAAAAACATACCAAGGCACGTATTTTTCAATGCACGGCGAGCCATACTATCATGGTTAAATGTGTAAGCCTCAGAACTTCTGTTGCTTGTCACCTACCAATAACAAGTTAAGATAAAAGCCTGACGAGAAAGGGAATAAGAATTAAACTACAGACAAACAACAACTTGGCCAGTGCCACTTACAGCTGCAAGAAGATCATCTTTAAATTGCAAGGCAAGCTCCTTCTTAATAAAGTTACGGACAGCATGAACGGCATCAGGATCTGCAACTGCCATCATATCCATGATCTCCCCTTGACCAGGCAGAGTTATTGCTTTTGCAATGAATTCCTGTAGTACAATTGCCATATTATAATTCAAGTATAGGCCATAAATCACAATAGGGCCACAAAAAAACTTACCTTGTCCAAGCTTGTGTTGCGCAGAATTGATCTAAGTCCATCAACAAATTTTGGATTTAGCACCAGTGTTTTCTGTTGCTGGAAGTCAGCAACAAGACTGAGCATCAACTTCCGTGCCAAAACTTGGCCAGCTTCCCATCTAGGGAATGGACAAATAATTAGACTGAACTCTTACATAGAAAGTGCAAACATATTTAGCAGTGAATCGACAGCATACCTGTTAAATTCATCTGAATCATTGGCAAGCAAGAAAAATAGATCGCACTCACTTAGATCAGAATCAAGACGGACCGGAGCACTGTATCCCCTCAACAAAGAAGGAACTGGCCTCTCAGGAACATTTATAAATACAAACTCTTCTTCCTTCTGAATAATAGTGTTCAAGAATCAGAAAAAATAATGTCAAGAGAGACACTTAAAAATTTGATACATATAAAAAGATTACAACCAGGTGCCTAGGTACACAGGCCATTAGGCCGCAATTGTAGCAAAGTACCAACAGTGTAACACTGAATGAAGAATGAACACCAGAACTAACCGCACAATATGTAACAGGTTCACAAATCAAACCATGCCAATTAGGGAAAGCTTTAAGGAGGATAATCACAGTTTCTAATACCTTTTTAAATTGAAGCACAGTGGTGAAGACTGGCTGGCCATCACTTGAGAGAGTTTGGAGTGTTCCATCGCTGTAAATGGAAGTTAGGGGCATATCTTTTCCAGTGGAGTCAACAAGCCCAACAGCAACCGGTATGAACATAGGCTCTTTAACCGGTTGGCCAGGAGTGGGTGGCACTTCTTGGCTGGAATATTAGAAAAGGCAAAAGGTTTAGTTAGAAATGCACTATTTTCACCAATTATTGCAGTAGGAACAAGAGCAAATATCAGGGTATGTAAAATACATGTGGCACTAACATTAATAAACATGAGCATAATTTAATATATATCTAATGGTAAGTGCTAAAGGCCAACAAGTAATTCAAAACCAGAGGATGTGAGAGCTTACCTAAGTTTCAAAGAGAATGTCTGAGAACTAGGATCATATGAAGATGTCGCCTTGACAGTAGGCGTACCTGCTTGAGAGTACCTATTGGATGGTTCATTCACAATGAGATAGTGTTCGCAACAAGTAACATGATTGAAAGATAGCTCTCTACTACCATTGTAAAAAGTTTGGAAGTTGTGCATTATTTGCATCACACATGGCTGCATAGAAGTCTTCACAAGTGACAGCTTGCCCATCATGCCTTTGGAAATAAAGATCCATGCCCTGCAGGAGAAGGCGGAGTGGTAAATAAATCAATGTATGCAACACACATTCAACAACTGAAGGAGACATCCCAAGACAAACATGACATGCACAAGATTCAGAACTTATGCCTTGGTTTTTTATTAAACATCACTTTATTCTAGAATTATGATTTGCTACAAAATACTTGGAGGCAAATTTCAAAACTTTGACCACTGATATACACAAAACTAATTTAGTCTGTCATGTATAGACAGGTATGTATAGATTAACATGGAAATTATATATTGTTTATGAATTTTACTGACATATAATTGGAAAATTAATGGCCATCAGTGTGTATTAGACACTGCCAAAATATACATGTAGGTTTAGGTTTTTACTCCCTTTGTCCAAATGGGCAGAAGTACTGTGTATCAACATGGTCTTATACATTTAATGTCAAAGCTTGACTTTTACCTTTCGGAACCCTGATGCCCCAAACATGGTCTTGTACATTCTGACAACTTCAGCACCCTATAACAGGTACATGTCTAGGTCATATCTCATTGAAATTTTCAATGAAGGCATATGAAATGAAAATAAAGATTGTTAGATGGACAAACCTTCTCGTAAACCTGAGGTGAATCCCATAATGGTTGGATGAAGAAAAACAGGAAGCAACAAAATGGAATGTCAGAGTTTTAGTCATTACAGTATCACAGTGTGAGTTTAACAGGAAACAGCAGGAGAATACATACCGTCACTGCCAAGTTGTTCATAATCAAAGTCACCAAGGAAGATTCACCGGATGGCGTTTCAGTGCAACAGGGGATGAATTATAATCAATTGATGGCTTTGTGCATCTCACTGTATGCCACAAACTTTATAGACAAAGAAACTCACCAGTATAGAAGTTGTCCATCTGCCAGTAAAATTAAATAAGTTAGACACCATATCGTTATGCTGGTTGCAAACGACAGAGTAAATAAATTCAAATGACTGAGCAATTTGAGTATTAGCACCTTGATATAAGAATGGGGGCAAATAGGATGTGCCATAGGCCCAGCATCCTGGATATCAGGGAAAAAAGTCATAGGGTGGTCAAAATATCATGCTGCTGGATTTTATTTCATTCATTCAGCAACAAACTGGAAAACAGTGACAGAGCGCAGATCAAGAAAACCTGAGGGAATTGATAGATTCTGAGTTTGGAGACATCGGCGATGCGCTTTACTGTACGACAGCCAAGATCTGATGAGAACTCCTGCACAACTAATTTAATTAGAAGAGTAGGATGAAAAATAAAACATAATTGCAGCAGCTAACACATGGCCCACTGCCCGAGTACCTGATCCCTGAAGACGGTCAATCCCTCTTTTAGGGTTAGCTGGAACCAATCACGGCAAGTTACTCTGCAATAGCATAGAGATAAGGATACTTTTTGTTAGCAAAAACAAAGAGGGGATTCCCATTCAGCTATCCAAACTAATAGTCATGGCTGTGATCTCATAAGCAAAAGCACGAGTTGATGTTTAAGGAAAGGCACTAGTTGATGTCTAAGGAAAAACAAATAAAGAAGTAAAAAAAGATGAACGAATGCTAATCAGACATGAAGGAATTAAATACATTTTTATATAGTAAAATTATAAATAAAAGGAACATTCATTCTGGTGATATCATGAAGACAATTACCTATTCCCAGTCCAGTTGTGGAAATACTGCAAAAAAAAAGTTATAATGTCAACTCAGTTCACTGAAAAAGAAAAATCAAGTATATCTACAAATGTATGTACCTCATGTCCAACAACACCCAAAATTGCAGCATAATCACCATCAGTGGCAGTCTCAGGTGATGCCAACACAAGTCTAGATTGAAAGATCTGTTTATCCATATAAACCAGAGTGTTAATATTGAATTGATGTGCAAATACTTTCAGGGCAAAGGTAAAATCTTACATTCAAGCTCTTATTCTCCATTGCTCCCCTGAAATTAACAAAGTTACCTTTGTCAGCAGACTGTTAGAGTTGTGCTAGATTACAATTGGGCAATCGGCTTGTTAATACTTAATAACCAAAGTAACAAGTTCAGCTACTGCCCACACTCCTACAGACGAAAGCAAAGCCATTCGACAAAATAGACTACAACATGCTGATGCAAACAAGAAAAAACGAACTTACATATTGAAATCAGGAACAACAACGATGTTGAATAAATCAAGATCATACTCAAGACCAAAAACCTGGCAGGTAGCACAACAAAAAGGCAGAATTGGATCAGCTGTCTGATTAACAACCAAATAAAGTGTAGATAAATTATAGAGAAATGGATCTGGAGCAACCTCCTCATCCCACTTCATTGCTGCTTTAAGAGAATACATAGCATGTGCTGTTTTTGGTAAATCTTGAGCCGGAGTCCAAATTCTTAGTGTTACATTGCGGCCGGAGCATGTAACAAATGAATCCTCACGGCATCCCAACTGACCAGCAACTAGAGCAAACAGATAGCTTGGTTTCTTGAAGGGATCCTCCCACAATGCAAAATGCTTTCCACCCTACAATGCCAACAAAAAAAAAAGATATACAGTGATTATTCCTTTCTTAGCTCTACTGAGTGGTGATTACGTTAGGAAGCTAGCATACCTCAAGGTCTCCATGCTCAATAAGATTACCGTTGGACAGCAATACTGGATACAAAGTTTTATCAGCTTCAATGCGGCAAGTATATTTTGCCATAACATCTGGACGATCCTGTGATAACATTCAACATATCCAAAAACAGATCATGTATTAATGAAACATCAACAACACAATATTGATGCAACTGGTATATATCAGACCACAAGCACGCATTCATCCAATATTACAATATCTGGTGTTCATAAACAATACGTAATCTGAAGATCAATCTATAGAGTAATTTTACAGAAAATAACTACCTGAAAGTAGGTAATCTTCCGGAACCCTTCTGCTTCACACTGAGTGCAAAAGTTACCGGTCGACTTGTACAGCCCCTGTGAATTTACAAGAAAGTAGATTAGAAAAAAAAACCGCTAGCTGTTTGCCTACATTATATCTGGTGGATTGTGGTCTGTAGGACCATAGCACTCTAAAAGCAATCAGTACCTCCAAAGATGTGTTTAGCTGAGGATATATTTCCGTAACAATTTCCAAGTTGAATACACCAGCAGGTGGTGTTGAAAGCGTCAGATGGCGTGAATTGACTGTATACTCTTCGCCCTATAATGCAGTAGATACAAGCAGGTGAAAAACAAAATAGTGGAATAAAATGCAAGAATCAGAAAACTTTTGTAAAATAAGAAATATATCAACTGCAGCAGGGCCATTAATCACTATGCTAAGCATTAGGATTGATCCTTGTCATACTAGAAATGTTTACAGGGCAGAGATCCATTAACACATGCTACCCCACTAGGTCACTGCAACTATCACTACTGTGACAGGAAAACACAGGATGAAGATGAAGCACTGATCACAAAAGACCATTTGGCTATTGCTGAATGGTACCATAGAAACAAACAATATTCTCAGGAAGTGCTTCTATCATCTCATCACAATCCTATCAAATTCTTAAACATATGGAACCTCTCGTCTTTCAGGTGCAATTCAAGTGCAAGCCTTCGTCTGATTTTTTTTTACTGGAAATAATGAAAATTAAGAGTATAAAATATGCAATCATTCTAAGTTAGAACTTTCCCACTGTTTGTTGGACAATCTTATTACGTTCCCATCGGCATATTTCCCAAATAGATGCTATATGTACCTTATACCATTCTAAAAATTTAAAGAACAGGGAGATGACTATTGAGGTTAAAACTCATGACTGAAACTATGGCAGTTGGCAGTTACAGAAGGACATGGTCATAACAGGAATCCCAAAGGAATTGTCTTGCAATTTGAAACATCTAACACAAAGAAAAAGGTATGTCAACAGCTGTGTGAATTAATTGTCACCTTTAACTCGGCGCCATTGACTTTGACTGATAACAGCTTCAGGTCAGACCCATGAAGAACTAGTGGAGCTGAGATGCCTGCTATAATGTTACAATTGAATATTAGTTACGAAGTCAAGGACCTAATCTAAGGCATTCCAATATTACTTACCATAGTGAAAGTGAGAAAACAAATGCAGAAGGAAAAAGACATGCAAGAGATCTGGAGGCTCTAACAAGGTACCATATAACAACATTTTGCCCAACAAAAAAAAGTACAATGCAATGGTTGCAGGGTCAGATTTTGACCTTCAACAGCAGGAGATACAACTATTTTAGATGTAACTATGGTATTTTCTTCACCAAGTTGAAATTGCAAATCCACCTGCAGTTGAATCAGGTGAGTTAAAACTTAATACAGGTGAAGAAATAGCAAGGAATCAACAGACAATTTATAGGAAACATTGATCACTGGTAACCATGTCACAGCCATCGAGAGAGTTACAATCAACAAGTGTCAAGACAACTATACATGCTAGCATATCTATGCACTCGCTAGCCATGTTTCGAAATATGTTTTTTCTAGGATGTGCCACTCTGAACAATAATGCACACAAAAAATTTAAATCAATAATAAGGGGGGAAATCCGTAGATCTATCATCAAAACTGCTTTCAGTATATGACTAGGTGCAACTTATGTTAATATATTTCTTAAAAGTAAGTGTCAAACGGTGTACTCCGTCCGTCCCAAAATGAATGTCAATTCTATTTTGTCCCAAGTCAAACTATCTTATGTTTGACCAAGTTTATAGGGAATTATAGTATCAAAGCCAAATAGATTTACTAAAACATATTTCATGATGAATCTAATGACATTTATTTGGTGTCATAAAAGTTGACAATCTTCTTTATAAACAGCAGGGAGTGTGTCGAAAACTATGTTGATGTCTAAAACAGCAGCTATCCAATAGAGTCTGGATTCCAAACTGCTAATCAGCCATGACAGTTACATAATTTCCAACAACAAATTATCACATATTGGAAGCTGTGCAGGAAAGCAATTAGAAAAGGTATATACTCACCTTGTCAAAAAAATAATCAGGTTTCTTGTAATTTTTCAAGAATATCTCCTTGGGAGCGTCCATCTCTGGTTCGTCAGTTGCAGCAGGAGGTGGCTCTGTTGCAACTGAACAAGATGTCCTCTTGCCAACAAACTTTGCACTCTGAGTTATGGATAAGAGAAACGGTAAGGAAAATCCAAACGGAAGAGTCATCAAGGTATGTGCATTGTTTGGCAAGAATTTAAAATTCGAAGAAACACGCTGTTGTTTACTACACTCCGATCTAGCAGGCCAGTAACAAAATACAAGTCGTGGTATTTTTTTTTTCTTCATGCAGAGTAAGAGAAAAATATTTCCCAACCCCATCCCAATATCTACTTTGCATACACAAATGTATATTTATTAATGATAAATAGCTGGGCATGAAAAAAGATACTGACATGTGCTGACAAGAAAGGCTCGGATGTTGTCCAACGTGAACCCTGCAACAGGATAAAACAAAAACATATAAGCAGCGGCGGTAGTGCCACAAAAGAATGGGACACAGGTAACAGCATGCAACAGGCTATAATAAGTATCTGAAAACAGGAGGGTGCTAGGGATGCTACCTCTTTCCTTAAATTAGCACGGTAGCTAAAGCAATTCTTCACTGGCGAACTCCGCTTGGACGAGCAGGATGGCAAGCTTCGATACTGCCAAAAAATGGAGGGAAGTTACGAGGTAGTAATCACTGACTGTAAGAAGTGCCTTGCACGATAATGATATGTAGCAATACTTGATCGTGACAGCTACAAGACAATAAATGTATTTGTTTTATACCAGAGGCATGTACGTGGAATAGATAGTTGTTTAATTGGGAGAAGTTGAAAGAGCATAGTACATGGAAGAGGAATCCCCAGTGAGCAATGCCGGCAATCTAATAGTTCGACATGATGAAACATATATAATGCAAAACAGGGTTGGTCTAGGAAAATTCCGTGTGTATCAAACTCATCAGATAGTATAATTATTAGGTGCCAACTTCGTCTAACAATCAGAGAGGCTTCCTAACTAGAATTGGAGGACTGCAGGGAGAAGGAAGATTAGAGAGAAATAGAGCAGGGGGCTAAGGGGGGGGGGGGGGGGGGGGATGAATCACATGGAAGGAGGAGAAGGCGCCGAGAAATCCAGCGTTAACGAAACCGCAGCCTCGGCACGCCGCTGCGGGGCTAATGAGGCGACGAGCCATCCCAACTCAATCAATTCCGATCAGGGGCGAGCCTAGCCTCTACGTACACCCGATGATTTTTGCAAACAAAGTCGAAGGTAACTGGGTCAGATCCGAATACAGAGATAGCTTACGCTAGGTTTTGGGGTGCTCCGTTTCGCACGGCAGGAGGTAAAGAGAAGGGGCGGGGAATACCTACCTAGTGGTGGTGGATGCTCGTCGGCGGGCGTGGCGGATGAATGGTGCCGCCGATCGCCCAGTAGTCGCCGCCAGGGACCAACACTAATCCGCCAGGGAGGGGAGGGGAGAGGAGAGGAGCAGAGCAGAGTGAAGGAAGATGATATGATGGGGTGGATGGATTGAGGACGACCAGGCCGCCGCCCGATGGCAGCCCAATTGCTCCCTCAGATTCTCTGCACCCTTATTATTCTTTTCTTTCTTATTATTAATTGCTATTTTTATTTTAATTAATATAATATTAGCTCACTAATAAAATTGGATTGGATGATTCATCTCTTTAGTAATTTAAAAAATTATAAACACATTCTGAAATTTTAAATATTTTCTCTCTCTAGAGGTCTAGTATGGAGCATTTTCTTATTCTTATTGTGTTTCTTAATTTGTTCGAAAGAAGATAGAAAAAAGGGAAACAATTAAACGCGAGTATATATGTGCTGGGCCGAGATCTTTTTTATGATGCCTATGCTCTTGTTACTGCTTTCACTGCCGCTAGAGTATGACAATGAAACAAATTTTAATCATCATACTTTGCAACAGCAGCAGCAAGAATGAAAATAAATGTCATATAGCAAAAGGGAACGAAAGGCAAAAGATCAAAGTGATTGCTTCCTTTGCTTCTGTCGTTGCTTTCAGGAGGGCCCCCAGCACAACTAGGAAATATCAATCTCTCTCTTGTGCGGTTCAGGCCAATCCCAATCCATATCTATCAAACTAGTGTTCATAACATGCCATGTCATATAGACATAAGTCTAGAAACTATAATGCCCAATACATTATATCTAAACAATAATTTAGTAACTCAATTTTCTTTTTCTAGAGTACTATCCACCAATCATTATTTCTTCTCCAACAATAGTATAGATACCACTCTTCTCCAATGCAATATCGGTAGTGTCTACTACATTGATTTTAGGCCCGTTTGGTTCATGGTTCTAAACTAAATTTAGACACTTTACAGTCTAAACTACCAAACAGGGTGTCTAAACTAGTGTCTAAAACTGTCTAAACTATTGTAGCACCTTTAGCACCCAAAGAGGTGCTAAAACTATCTAAAACATCATTTTCTTTGAACTCGCCGACCAAAAATCCGGCGCCCAATCCCCGAGCATGCGAGGTGTGCCAGGGTTCCTTGAACGCGCCGTTTTGAATTTTATAGCAAGCTTATCTGTCCGTCATTTTCGGATCCGATGGACCCAAATCTCCAATCCCGCGGATTCCGTCCGTTAATTTCGGAGTCGTTAGGTCAAGCCACCGTTTCCTTAATAAATACGCCACGCCTGTCGCCGTAGTCGTCATCTTCCCCAACGCTCCGCGCTTCGTCTTCCCGCACAGCAACCCTTTTCCGCCATTGTTCCCAAAGCAGTTCCGTCTCCGCTCCATTAACCACCTGGATCGTTCTTCGTGGGTGCGTCTGCGGACTCCCGCGCACATCCGCCCTTCGTTTCGTCGTCGCCAAGCTGAACTCATGGTAGCGTCCTCCACCAACACGGCGCCGCAGATGCAGGAACAAGAATCCTATTGGGGGAAGTCGCGCATGACCGAGCAGAAGCTTGAGGCCATGGTGAAGCGCGGTGTGCTGCCACCGAAAAGTTCGGGCCGCTGGAGGGCACCGGAAAAGGAGAAGCGCCCCTACGAGGACACTAGTGAGATTGTTGTATTCGCCCACTTCGTTGAGCGTGGTTTTGGGGTTCTGTTAGGCTAAGGACTACACATTTCCCGTCTGAATCCAAAATCTATTTTGGATGTTTCCTTTTTCATTTACCTGTGTGAGGCATTCTTGGTGATTGCTCCCCATTTCAATCTTTGGAGGCGCCCGTACCGAGTGAAGGCCATTGGCAGTGGTAGTCGCTGCGATGGTCCGACCAAAATCACCGGAGGGGCAGGGTTCAGTCTCCGGCCCAGGTTGGTGAAGAGGTACTTCGATCTGGAACTGAATGACACCAACAAGAGGTGGCGTGAAGACTGGTTCTACGCAAGAGACCAACCATCGATGCTTCCTGAGCGCGGCACCTGGAAGGAGCAGCCGACCAAGGAAGAGCTGGTGGAAGTCAATGAGCTTCTTACGAAGATTGGCACTTTGAAGGTGTGTGGACTTCCGCACCAGCGGTGATAAATTGCTCTTGTGGCCCGGACCATCCTGCCAATCAAGGACAGGGTGCACCCGGCCTATGAATTCTCTGGGAACACAAGAAAGCAGTGGACGATGATGAGGTGTATGAGCGAGTAGGGAGCATGATCAAAGGCGTTGTGAACAACATTTGTGCTACTCGTCCTCTCTGTCTGGTTAATCCGCCTGATCCGGTATGCGCTGTCCTATCCACGTTTGTTTTTTGTTATACACCTTTCAATTTGCTCTTGTGCTCACGTCTGAATGATGCAGGAGGTGACCAACCGGTATTTCAGCCCGACTCCCCTTCCAGCCGACTCCAACGGTGGAGGGCCGACCAGGTCGTGATTGAAGATGATCTGTGGGACGTTTGGTTCCCCACCAAACATTGAAGGAGCTGTGGAGATGCCGGACCAAGCTGTCGAGCCTGCGGCCAGTGTCCGAGTCTCGGGCTGACGTCGAGCTCGAGACCCAAAAGAGGTCGGCCGACACCAAAAGTAGGGTGCCTCGACAGGACTCTCGGGAAGGGACGCTTGCATCGGTGACGACGAGGGCCATTATGCCCATCTAGTCATGACCGCCCAAGCCTTTGATCTTGAGCTTTAAGAGGCCGGAAAAAAGTAGCAGGTAATGGCCGTGTAGGTTGCTTTTGTTGGGTACTGTATTCTTTGCCTGAGACAGTTTTGTCGATGTCAATCATAGGCCATCAAGCAAGAGCCCCTGGGTGCAGAAGTTGGATTCCTCGAGGTCGCACTCGGGTGAAGGCTCGGGGCCGAGGGATGAAGCGACGCAGAGTACCGGTGACGGACACATCACCGTCTTAGATAGATACGATCATATTATAAACAAAGGTTAATCAATCATATATCATAATTATCGTTGCTACGAATTGATGTTGCACCATGATGCGTGTTCATTGTCATTTTAAGAAATACGTACGAGGATAAAAAAGAGTGTTAGACACACATGAAAGGCATAGAGGACCAAAGAAGTTGATTAGGGACCAAGCCCAAATGTTCCTCACGTCCTCCACCAGGCCACCACGTCATTTTGGCCCAAAAGATGGAAAGAGATCAAGTCCAACACGTTTTGGAGACTGAATTCGGACTGCAAAAAACCATCGACTTGTGATGGACGCCACAGTCGCATACGGACTCCGTTTTGGGAGTTCAAGTACTTCGTGGAAAGGTTATAAAGAGATCAAGTCCAACACGTTTTGAATGAATGAGGATCTCACTAATGTTGTTGCCCTAGACCGTCTTATATAGGGTGACGAGCTAGGGTTTACAAGTCGGTTTGAACCTAGATCTTCTAGATTACAATGCGAAATCTTATCCGACTAGGTTTCCATTAATACCCTGAGATATCCGGAGTGCAGCCTGCCGCGCATTCACCAAACTTGCCCATCAAGTCGGGGATTCCTTATGGGCCGCCTAAGGGTCGACCCACAACCTTTTAAGGCGTGGGCCCATGTCGGCGTCAATCTCCTCTGATAGTGGGCCCAATAGTATCCGTATCCCACAACTCCCATCATTTATTGCCTTCCCCACCCTTCCCAAACTATAAGTAGCAATATTGAGGGATATTTTAGTCTTTGGTTACAATATTAAACACTTAAATAGTACATCTAAAATTTAGACACCTCTTTTAGACGATACTCCAGTTTTAGATATCACTGACCAAACATGTCATTTCTCATAGAAACTGGGTCCTATTTCTTCCCGTCTTTCTTCTCTCTCATTTAATACCATGGCACATGGCACGTCACCCTCACAGTTCTGAGGCCTTGTTTAGATCCCAAATTTCACCCCAAAGTTTACTATGCAAAAGGAAGATTTCCATCACATCAAAATGTCATAGCATGCATGGAGTACTAAATGTAGATGAAATCAAAAACTAATTGCGCAGTTTGTTGTACTCTACGAGACGAACATTTTGAGCCTAATTAATCAATTTTTGGATAATTTTTTACACATACAAACGAAATGCTATAGTGACGCACGCACCCCAAAAGATCAAAGTTTGGCTCCTAAATTTGGAAACTAAACAAGACCTTAGATGAGTTTAATGGTCGATCTGAAATGAGGGAAACGCACGGTTTTCAGGAGACAGTCCGGGCTACCCGGAGTTCTAGCCGTGCGCGCATCGTGGAGGAAGCCTCCAACGCTACTGAGCTGGATTGGCCGCCGATCTCCTTCAATTCTTACGTATCTTTTTCCTTTTTTTTTGTATCGGTAGCTGTAGTAGGTCTTTTCGTGTAAAAGTTTCTTTCGTGCTGCTTGTTCCGTAAAAAAAGATATTTTAGAAATTTTAGTACATATTAAGAAGAAAGTAAGATGATTTTAATTGCATCTAATTATTAGCCATATTTGATACTAATTAGTTGTTACATATATATATACTTACTAAACATTGTAGAATGATTTGTTTTTTAGACAAATTTTGAATCCTAGATTACCTTCTTTTTTGGGCCGGAGGGAGTACGTAACATCTACTAGGTCACTACGCATTTGATTGATTTGTATCTCTATTCTTTTTTTAATAAAAAATGTGCATTGCATGTTTTTGAAAAAAAGTCCAAGATGAGTGTAGTACAAGTATATATGGCCAACCTTATAGTACGTACGCTAGCTATCTTCAAATTTGCAAGGAGTCGTCTTGATGTGCAGGTTAATGAAAATTGGCCACATTCCATCGTGCCAACGCACAAGCATTATTTGACCTCTGAACGATTCTTTTCCCGATTCCATTGTGCCGACTGCATACCAAGCAAGCATTATTGGCTGCATCAGCTCAACCGTTCCAAGTCACACGGTGACAGAGGCTATTAATGACTTGACAAGAACCCCTTGTACGGAGTACTATACATCTGTTTCAGGGGGGCAGGAAAAGCTGATCGATCATGCATTAATGTTGATAGATACACACGCAGCAATCCAACGTACGGAGTATGTACAGTATGCGGAGAGGAATTTGATTTGCTTGCTTGAGTTCACTCCAAACAAGCTTAGCCAAAATTGCTGGGGACGGCGGCGTATCGAGTTTGTCTCTGCAAGGTAACTAAGGCCATGTTCGGCATAGCTTTCAGAACTGATTCTCTGGTGAATTCAGAAGAAGCTCTGTCAAACCGTTTTCAGCGAGAAGTGATTCTCTGCTGATTCTGAGAAGTGATTCTCTGAAATGAATTAAAGGGCTGGGAGCTGGAAAAAAGTAGCTTCTCCTGATTCTGTGAAGTGATTCTCCATCATGATTTTGATAGTTTATACTAGGAAATTAAAGAGAATCACTTTCAGCCAGAGAAGCAGCTACCACGAAGAATCAGATAGAGCTGTACCAAACGAGCCTAAATCGTCGTATCGACGATCAATTTGCTGAGACCGGCGGCCTCTTTCTTCCCCCATTATAATAATACATACATCAAACTAAGAATCTCGTCGGTTACAAGAAGACTTACCCAACAGAGTGCGTGCGTCTCATGTTTATTGAAATGAGCCTCAAACAATATCCCTTTCTCTGTCGTAAAGTGGGCAAAATAACAATAAACTTGACACGCTGCGCTAATAAATTCGTTCTCTGATGCTGCATGCTTTCAAATTCATTCCAGGAGAGGCTTGACCTCATCACTGCCCTTGCCACCCCATTTTTGCACACGGCTTGAAGCTTGTGTGGCCTGCATGCAGTATAATTATTTGTTTTGTTTGCAATAGTAAGAATGAATATATATTATTGCCCTGAAAAAAGAATGGAAAAGATAGCAGAGAATCCAGAGATAGTAGGAGCGACCTCTGCTTTCCAATCTGTTCTCCACACGACAGCTAGCAAGATGATCGTCTGCAGGGTAACACCACAAAGCATGCCGGACCAAATCCCCTGTACGTACAGAGTATATCAATAAGCTAGCAGCTTATAGAATAGAATAGAATAGAATGAAGGAGAAATAAGTAATAATACCCCGACTCCAAAGTTGAAGTAGTATCCTAGAAGGTATCCCAGTGGTAGTCCGAAGACGTAGTAGCAGCCGAGGTTGATGTAGGCGACGAGTCCCTGCCATCCGCCGCCGACGGCCACCCCTGAGATCACCGGCTGCACGCTGTTGAGCACCATGGTGAGCCCCAGCAGCCCCGCGATCCTGGAGACGGCGCGCTGCAGGTCGGCGTCGCCGGTGAAGATGATGGAGAAGCTGTCCCTGAAGACGAGGATGAGCGCCATGCAGACGAGGCCGATGAGCAGCGCCTCGGCGACGACCACGACGACGGCGTTCCACGCGGCCCTGGGCCGGCCGGAGCCGAGCTCGTTGGAGACCCTGACGCTGATGGCGGCGTTGAGGCCGATGAAGATCATCCCCTCCCAGCCGTTGATGTTCATGCATATGCCGAGCGAGTCGACGGCGATCTGCGCGTCGCCGAGGTGGCCGGTGAGCACGGTGATGGCGCTCATGTACCAGATCTCGAGGCAGAGCATGACGGCGGACTCGAGCGAGAGCCGGACGAAGGCCCAGATGCCGTGGAAGGCGGCGGCGGACCACCCCCTCCACCCGTCGGCGCACCACCCGATGATGTACGCGGCCTGCCCCAGCGCGATGACCCAGTGGGCCACGTCGTAGGCGGCGGCGGCGCCGGGGAGGCCCCAGCCCAGGACGACCACCAGGAGGTAGTTGAGGAGGACGTTGACTAGCAGCGCAGCGAGGCCGATCCAGGCGGGGACGTTGACCTTGCTCTGCGCCTGGAGGAACTTGCTGCCGGCGAAGTTGACGGCCATGGCGAAGACGGAGGGGAGGATGTAGAGGGCGAACCTGCCGGACTCGCGGGCGACGTCGGGGTCCTGGCCGACGAGGAGGAGCAGCGGCTCGGCGAAGACGAAGAGGGGCGACATGAGGAGGGTGGTGGCGACGAGGATGATCCAGGAGCGCTGGAGGTAGACGCCGAGCATGGCGACCTGGCCGGCGCCGTAGGCCTGGCCGCAGAGCGTCTCGAGCGCGCTGCCCATGCCGAGGAGGAAGCCGAGGGCGAAGGTGGCGAAGACGGAGAGGCCGATGGAGGCGGCGGCGAGCGGGAGGTTGCCGAGGTGGCCGATGAACATCTGGGTGACGGAGCTGATGGCGTACATGCTGAGCATGCCCACCGCGATGGGGAGGCCGATGCCCCAGAGCCGCTTCGACTCCGCCCACACCATGCGCGCCGCGTCCCCCACCGAGCGAACCGCCGGCGTGTCGCCATGCTGGCCCATCATGGCGGCGGCGTGGCCCCCCATCGAATCGATGGCGCTGGGCGGGCGGCTGCTCTGCTCCTGCTGCGGCTGCTGCTGATGCATTTATTGGCCGGCGGGGGCTTTCATTCAGGAACACGCGCGGTAGCAACTACCCACGGCGCGGGTCGTTGGCACCCCGTACGTGATGCATTTATTTTTGCTAGCTTGTAGTATGTGTAACAAGAGTATATATATATATATATATATATATATATATATTAAAATAAAGCACATAATGTGCCGTTACTTGTTTCTCGTTTAATCGGTGTCGGAAAAGGCAGCAGCACACCGGCCGATACTACGTTGTTACTGCTACTGTATCGTCGGAATGTTGTATCTGTCCAAGAATATATATATATATATATATATCCATCGTCAATAATACATCCACGCGGATCAATAATCTCCTCCTCCTCCTCTCAAATGACAAAGCAACCAAACTTAAGCACGGGCATGGGCCGCTTACGTGTCGCCCTCACAAGCGAGCTACCACAAGAGATCGATCCGTGGAGACGGTTTGGTGCCGTGGTCGGCTCAGATCCATCCATCACTTACGCCCATTTTTTCTTTTCTTTAAGGCAAACATAATTAAATAGCACCGTCGTCGTCACTGCTCACATCACATGTTGTAAAGTCGTTGTTAATTCACATCGGTGACGAGTTGGACTCATGTCATGTCATGTATATTATATACGCCCCGGAGGTACCATCACGCTGTAAATACGTACAGTACACACTTATAACTTGCAAGCAGCAATCATCATCATCATGTACAAAACGTGGTTATAACAAATGGCAGCAATCATCATCATCTATGGGATCCTCCATGGGCTTCTTCCTATTACTGGACCATGCACATCTATTATCGATTTTCACGTTTGAGGGCTCTTAACAGGGTCGTTTTGTAGCGGGCCCAATATAACATAACATTGAGCCCACTTGTCTTTTCTTTGCTGTGTTTTCCCCACCTCTGATTCCAACTTATAAATTACATGTGAATTATTTTCCCAACAGGTTACGAGTGCTGCAAAATAATTACTAGGTCTAGCTAGGGAGATTGATCGATCCATCAAGTTGATATGAATTCAACACAAACCGTACCACATACATCCCCTTCCTCCAATGAAATCAAATATAGAATATCTCTAAATTGACATGCTTGGATGCATGCATTTGGAAGCACGCATATATAGGCCGCGCCGGGTCCCCCTACCCATTGCTAATACATAGTACACTGCAGATATAACTATATACTATAATATTACCATCGATAAAAAACCTTCAAGTGATCACAAGCACACAACTAGCTAACTTTTAAAACACACACACACACACACACACACACACACACACACACACACACACACACACACACACACACACACACACACACACACACACACACACACACACACACACACACACACACAATTTATAAGCTAAGTTGTGTCGTCCCTGCAAACTCAAAAGCTTAATTACCTCATGTTCCTATGTCAATGTGCTGATCATCAGGATACACATATTTTTAATAAAGCCTCAACTACTGTGTCTTTTACTTTTTATCCCAAAGATATATGAAAACATTACATTGCATCGGTACGGCATCGGTATTTTGTATTTCCCGTCACATCGTACAATGTCTTGCATTATTGCATCATTAATTTTCCCTTCCAAAACGATATGATCCATATATATATCAGTGTATGTCCTCCTATAGCTAGCTACTCCAGAACATGCATGTATACTGTATAGATGTAACATTGTCAGTAGTGTTGTAGCCCAAAGTACCTTGGCACAAAACTGTACAGGCGGCTGATGATGTTTCATCAAACAAGAAGGCTGCATGAGGCATTATTCCTCTAGGGAATTAAGCTAACAATAATTAAATGTACAAAGCCAAACTCAACCTTTTTTGATCGCACATCTTCGTATTAATGTGGAAAAAGAATTTATAACACATACAATGCACAATGCTTGCGTGCAACACCAAAGATGATATTGCAAAACGCAATGCATGCACACAAAGCCAAACTCGACTTTTATTTATCGAATATACTTAGGAAGATTGCACATCTTTGTATTAAGGTGGAAAACGAGTTTATGGCACATACAATGCACAATGCT
Organism: Echinochloa phyllopogon; assembly: GCA_033239725.1. Taxonomy (NCBI): domain Eukaryota; kingdom Viridiplantae; phylum Streptophyta; class Magnoliopsida; order Poales; family Poaceae; genus Echinochloa; species Echinochloa phyllopogon. The sequence continues at coordinate 47,711,031 of BTCW01000015.1, forward strand.
TGCGCGCAACACCAAAGATGATATATTACAAAATGTTTACAACGCAATGCACGCACAAAAGAGAAATGAATGTATGAGACCTAGATTTCTTATTGCCATGCATGACATACATATCAATACATGAAATCAACTTTGAGAAGAGAATACATACATATGAATTAAAACAACACCGGAGCACCACCAGATCAAGACAATAATATGCAGCGCCATGTGCATTAAAAGTGAGAATTAGCAGTGAAGAACTTTATACGTACGTGTATTTATAGGCAGACGGCGTGTATATGCGTAATGAGCGGTGAAGCACATGTGGGTATACACAAAAAAAAACATATATTGGGTATTACGTACTACTAGATAGATGAACTTCATCTTTAGCATCGGCTTCACTTTGCACTTCACCGAATTGATAATATACATAGGCATCGTGAAGTTCAATTGGCCCACCTCTTCCAATCGAAGTAGAATAATGAACAAATGCAAGAGGATGAAGAGTCATAGCAGTAATAAGCCTCCATCTATATTTGCCTTATATATATATATCATCATGCATCTAATTCAATAATCAAACATCACAATAGCAACAATTAAGTTGGATCGATCGTATGTATCTTGAGCTGGCATTTAGAACAGCCAAACAACAAACAGTGTCACATGTGCAGTACTACAGAAATATACTAGAGTTTAATTACCTTACCGGCCTTGTAAATAATAAGCACTGGAATCGATATGATCCGGGCCGGACGCGACATATATGCTTGCTCAATTCTTCGCACTTGTTGGATGTGAATTCAGCCGTCAGCGTGAATTGAAGATCGAAGATGAACTTGGATCATCCATTAATTCTACTCACTCGACCATGGGCCGGCATGGATGATCCTAGCTAGCTAGTACGGCGGAGGCCGTGCATGAGCCCATGCAAGCGCGTCGTGCCCGAGCTGCAGCCCCGCACCGCCGCCGCCGCCGCCCCCTGCTGGCATGAGGTTTGGCGGCACGCCGCCGCCGAACATTGGCATCGCCGAGGGATCGGCGGCCATCAGAGGCGGCGGCGGCGGCCCTCCGCCGGGGCCGAGACGCTGCAGCTGCTCGGCGGGCTCCTCGTAGGCCTCGTCCAGCGGCAGCCTCTCGTAGGTGGCGTTGGCGAACGTGGACGCGATCACCATGACCGGCCCCGCCGCCGTGAGCGTGCCCACCACGCTGCCGCCCAGCACCTGCCCCTGGCCGCCCGCCAGGTACACGGTGAGCCCCGTGGAGCCCGGCGGCGCCGGGCCCGGCAGGAACGTGCCGGTGAGGGAGAGGATCTCGAAGCGGCCGCGGAGCGCCACCACGGCGGCGCCGGGCGCCGCGGGCTGCCGGAGTGCGACGTCGGCCACCGTGCCCGCGCCGCTGAGCACGCAGACGCCGCGCTGGCGGCGGCGCGCGAAGTGGGCGATGGACTCGGCGACGTCGGCGCCGCCGGCAACTTCCATGACGTGGCTGCGCAGCGCGTTGGGGCTGTCCCGCGTCACGAAGATGGGCGGCTTGGGCTTGTTCTTGGACCCCGGCGGGCGGCCGCGGGGGCGCCGGTTGCCGGTCACCACGGCGCCTTCCTTGTCGTCGGCATCATCACTCCCGCCGCTCGTCGGCTGCTGATCAGTCTCAGTGGCGCCGCCGCCGCCGCCGTCCTTATTATTGGAACAAGCAGGCCCCAGCAGCGCCACCGCCAGCATGCCTTGTTGTTGGTTGTTGTTCTTGCCAAGGGACGAATTCGAAGGCTCCGGCGGCAGGCCGCCGAGCCGCCCAGCTGCAGCTGCCTCCTCCTCCTCCTCGTCCCACCACCTGTTCGCCAGCTTCTCGATCTTCGTTGTACTTGTACCGATCGACGAGCCAGCCAGCTAGCTAGCTAGCTAGCTAGCTAGGGTTCTAGCTAGCTTCAATTCTTGGTGCTAGCTAGCTAGAAATCGATCGATCGATCGATTTCTCCCAGCTCCTCCGATCCGATTCTTCCCTAGCTAGCTACCTAGCTAGCTCAGCTCCCCCGCCGCTCACATGTACCAGCTGTGTCTGTTCTTATTAATCTCTTGCTAGCTCCCCGCTCGACGCCTTTTTATTTGCAGATGTAGACGACCAAAATATATAAGATCGACAAACCTTGTCAAGATCCAAGCATGTTTATTTTGCTCAAATTCAAGATTTCGGAGCATATATATATGAATTCAAGAATTGGGGGAATACGATCGAATTAAGCAGCAAATTAGGAGCAAAGATGATGGAGAAACATACTCTTAATTACCATGTGTTTGTTGTTGAATCCAAGAGCTGACCTCCGAGAGAGAGGCAAAGAGGCAAGAAATCAAAGGGCTAATTTTGCTGCTTAGCTACTTTTCCTTGTGGTTTGGTGTTTTCCCTGTGCAAGCTCTAGCTAGCTATATATGGGGGATCGGAGAAGACTTGCTGGGATCGAGAGGCTGATGTAAGGGGTGTACGTATTCCTTGTATCTGTTTCACTTGCTCGATCTATTCCAAGCTAGTTGGTAGACATGAATGGTGGAATATGTATGTTGTGGTGTACACAAGGGGATCGGCATGAAAGCATTTATTTGAAAGAAAAAAGTAGCAGGACAAGATAGAGTGGAATGGCTATGGCCACCCTTGGGAGATCGAGTTTTCATATGCATATGGACCACAATGTAATTAAGTTCAACAATTATTCTTTTAGCTCCACATACACCACTTAATCAGTGCATGTGTTACGCTAATGAGATACCTGTCAACACTCTGTTGTGGTATAAATATTGGTTAAATTTTATTTTAACATGTCATGGTTTCATATGCACAGTAACGTACCACCTAACGAATATGATATATGTTTTTTTATTTTATAACTTTAATCTGTAGTCACCCAAGGATGCAATGCAATTCTCAGGTGGTGCTTATCCAAAAGGAAAAATATTCAGCATTTTGTGATATTTCTTCAGACCGCGCACAACCTATAATATGCGTGAAACAAATTATAAACAAATAAGTGTTCACAATATAGATTCAAAGAAGAATATTAATGCAGTATTGTTGAAAATCTAAAACAAACCTAACTCTCCCCGTTTAACTTTGGTGCATCATGCATGCATCTTTTGGCAGCATAAAAGAATTGCAGCATGCATCATCAATAGGTAGTGTGTAGGAGTCATATGGATGATCTCCGCTCCAGTATATTATTATAAGTTAATAAGATGCTTTGGTGTGTTGTTGGTGAGGCATACTTTTACCTGGCGGTTGCTTTAGGTGCGATTTAGGACTTGGGAGGTTAGTATGTGGGAGACCAAGCATGTGTCGTATATAGGGGGGCTGGTGTGGGCAGGTGAGCATATGTAATTCCTCTCCCAAAATTCAATAGGCATACAGGCTATCTCAATGCCATGAAAAATTATAAAGTATTTACAGGTAATATCTCCGCACCAAAATATTACGATTTATGCAAACTTTCAATATCCAAAACCTCCAAGGCACCCTATCTTATGATATTTCTCTACCATGAGATGTGAGGCAATTTATATACTAGAGGCAAAGACTGAAACTGAATATATGCATATTTACAGGTGCATTAAAAGGACAATACATGTGACAATATAAACAAGAAAATACCAAACAAATATATGTATACACACATATTTATAAACGTTGGGGTTTGGTCAATGGCATAGGTAGCATGAAAGCCATGTCTCTGAAACTATGCTGCGTTATTCAACTTGCTAAACAGCAGAAGGGAGGGTTGTTTGTTTACTGTTTACTTTGACTTGTTTTGTTTCATATTCAACTTGAGGACAACAAATAATTAGTTTATTCTCTACCTGTCGTTGTGGTGAACATGGATAATCATTTCCTTGAGACGCTTAATTTACAATAGAAAAATCAGTTAGTTAATCAATAAGGCTCCAAGAAAAATTAAGATCCAATCATCCGTACTGCTCGATCAAATGTCAAACCCTACATGTAATGCTGGACGGAAACATTATTTCGCTTCAGCTGGTGTGGTCGGATCATATGAAATGTACTCGCATACATCCAGATTAAGCATCCGTTAGCGTCCAATCACTTGCAAGAATCTTAATTTCTTTAACTGAAGAGGCTTTTTTTAATGAACCTCCGACGGCTAAATTGGATTATTTATTTTTATATTCTGATGAACAAAGGACAAGTTTGAGTTGGAGACCCATCAATCGTGAAAGCTAAAAAGGGTTTACTCCTGTATGATGAGGTCTTTACGGTCTTTGGGTACCAAAATTTCTACTTACCCAGTGAATGTACCTGTTATCTTGTTATAGGAAAGATTTACAGTAAACATGTATAGTATATCTTGAAATATACTTTCCGGTACTTCTCCAAGTTTAAGTAGTGATGGTAATAGGTTGGGGGATCGGAGGACCACCACCGTACCAGGCAGCTAGCAAAGGGCAATGTACACGAGGTGTGGATGATTAGTTTAGTGGCGAGGCGATGGTGTGCGTGAAAGGAGATCAAAGATGTGTTAGTGATCTTTAATGACAGACAGCTGCATGCTAATACTATAATCTAGATGGGCACAGATTCCTGTAGTTGCTAGGCTAATGGTGGTCCATGCACAAGTTGCGCACAACAGTACAAGGTGCCGGCCGAGTGGGGATCGAGAGCTCCATCTTCAACTACTCCCTCCGTCCCACAATATAAGGCGCGCACGTAATTCAAGATTCAAACTTTAAAAGTTTTGACCTATAGTTAATCTTTCATAATAAAAATTTTATCTAACAAAAATAATACCATTAGATTTGTATTTAAATGTACTTTTATATAAATATGATTTTGTTGCTACAAATATTATAATATTAAAGATATTAAGAGTCAAACATTGGTATGGGAGACTGTGCCAAGTTTGACCGCGCCTTATATTTTAGGACGGAGGGAGTAATGAAGATGAAGGACGGATCCTCCTGTCACGCCTCCCTCCCTTTATTTGTTTAGCTTAATCGTCTCATATTAGATTAAGATAATCAGTAAGCTCGGTTAGCACGACACGCGTACGTCAAAAGAAGGGCAAAAACGAGAACCAATCAACAGTTTGGATAGTTGTATTATCCCTAATCACAGAGATTAAACCAGTCGTTATTTCTACAGTGGTAGAGGCGATTTCGTCAATTTTAGTTTGATCGATCAAAATATTGCTGATATTATTGTATTCATTCATAACGGAAAAGTTCTTTTATTATTTATAATTTCCTCTATATAATATGGTATTTTCTATAAAAAACTACAAGTTAAAGCATGTCAATAGCATAAAAAACTTATATTTGGAATAGCACAAAATAATATATATAGCTGAATCCGTGTTTTAGGACCGTGTCGATATCTAGACCGGTACTTATTTTCATGGCCGGAGGGTTCAACTCGTTTTTGATGGATGACGAAATAGGGAAAATCTTAGTTTTGAATTTAGCTAGGTTCATGCATGCTATGTCAAATATTTATTCGTGATCTGTGTTTTTCTTTATTTTACGCTATCGTCACAATGTATTGACTATCATGGTAAGTCATTACCAAAATAGCTACACACTCCATGGTGCTATTGGTGTACCAGTGGAGTTGCTATCTAATGACTAATAGTAGTTGCGAAGCATCACGTCACTTGAAAGCCTCAAGCTCAAGGTCCAAGTGCTGCTACTTTTGCGGTATCACTTTTAAGGCCTGCCTTTGGATTCGGATAAGTACGAATTACCATCCTCCCCGCGCATGCGAAGGTTGGAAAGTTACTCTAGTAATCAAGAGGAAGAGGAATTACGTACACCGGATAAGCTTAATTAGCATTATCGATCAAATCTAGTTTAATCGGACTGTACTGTACGGGAGGGTAACAGTCGCATGGTACGGAATCTCCGGTAAACAAACCCTCTCCCAGCTTGCTTTTTTGATAACAGCTATCAATCATGTATGGGACTGAGGGCCTAACATTCATACTGTAGGAGACGACTGTTGATGGATTTAAGGTTTGGTCAGGGTTGGAGACTAACACACAGCAAACCTTTGGTCTCGGAGTCATCAGGTTAGGCGCAGGTAACAGTAACATGAACATCAAGTCGCGATCACATAAACTCAAAGAAGCAAACACGGCATCCATCACCCAAATGCTGAATGCATCAGATGAAATCAGGTTCGATTCACTCACCACGACAGACAAAGTCACATTTGACATTTGGGAGCCCACTTGCGCCATCCGTAAGAAAGCATTGGAGTTCATCTCGACAGGCAGCATCTCTAGCAGATTAATCCCATGCAGCCATATATCCTAAAATTCCCAGCAAGGACGCACATGAATAAAAATAACCAAATAATTTGGTACAAATACAGCATATCCTCCTTCCTCCCAGGCAACCGGAAAGGTTTCACCAGGGTCACCCATCCGCCACGTATCACAAACACTGAGATCAGATGGCAGCAGCACATCGCATTACAATCCACCAATGCTCCTTTTCTTTGAGAACAAATGCTCTGGTCATTAAGTGCGGAAAATGGGACCATACAATTAGGCAATATACATAGTCACATGCAGCGACTGGAAGGTGCTGCAAGCTAATGCCAGAACAACCATGCTGCTACTTGGTAAGGTAATATATGAGCAAGAAGACAGCAATGAAGGATGCTACCATGGTAGCCATCCTGCGGCTTGATTTCGTCTCGAAAACCTGTCATGCAAGGATTAGTTGCTGCAAGAAAAAAAATTACAATAGGAAATAGTAGCTCCTGTGCGAGTATCAGAATCCTCACAATCTTGAACTTGTCCACCGTTCCAGAAAGAAATCCTCTTGAAGAATCCATGTCATTACCCTGAACCACGAGTTAATGTATCAGAGTTTTATCGACAACATACATGATAACGTGTTGCAGCAGTTGCAATTGCAATTGCAGGAAGGAAAGTAGTACCATTCTGTCCAGCATTCGGTTATGATTCTCCACTTCCTCATGAATATCACTAGTCAACTGAAGTTACAACAGATTAAGAGAAATCACAGTAAAGATCAACAAAGTTGAACAATGTAGGCAACATCAATAAAATGTGTAGAGCAGAGTAGAACACATAGTTTCGATTTGCTGATTTGTATGTATGATCCCAGATAGGGAGATGATATTTTACTGATGCAATTTCTTGTATTTTGTAAACATGTAACACTCAACTTGGAAACTAATTTTACTGATGCAGTTTCACGTATTCAGTAAACACTGTAACACCCAGATTGCAAGATGACATTGTACTCATTCGGTTTACTGATCTGTATGCATGAACATATGAAAAGTAATCTATCCAAATTACACCCAGAGGGGAAGTAATTTCATGTCAATCTCCATGACACAACATCACAAAAGGTATCTGTAACCAAGTCATATACCATTACCAGCTGATTGGTCTAGAAACCTGCACTAGTAGTCTAGTACTAGCATATCTACACGAAAATTCCAATTACCAAACTATTGCTTCAGTAGTCACCTACGCATCTTTAATATTTTGGTACAGAAATTGCTAACTTCTACGCAATTTGTAATTCAGTTCAACGTTCGTCCACCAACTTGGAAAGGTAATTTCATTTCTTTTACTTGTGGATATATCATAAATTTATTTATGATCAACCTCAAAGAAAGCTAATTCGAATATTCCAATTATTATCATACTCAACAACGTGGCCCTTTGCAAACTTAGTAGGATACTAAGGTTCTACGAGGTCCGTTGAACCCAACAAAAAGTTGAACTGTTGAAATGGTCCGCAAAGATATGGAGTACAAGGTACATACTCTTTTGAGAATGCTGACTCTATCATGCAAACTGTCCATAGCTTGGTCATTCTCATGCTCATGAATTTCACGAGAAGAGAAAGAAGGAGCTCTTATCCCACCTTCTTCAACGCCATCAAATAAAGCAGCTCTGTGGCTGCGGAAGTCCCTGCAAAGAACAAAAATGGATAAATATACCTCATTATTGATTTGCTAACAACCAAACTAGTAGAATACCAGTTGGGTTGGATCAGAAATTATTTGAAACGACTGCATAAGTAATATAGAAAAAAGGAGTAGGTTTTCAGTGTATGTGTATCTTCTTTTCTCACTGCTGTACAAAAAGGTCAATGCTAATAGATGCCTAGTCTCGTATCTTGTGGATCTCGTCGAATTTCATGCAGATGACATGTAATCACACATGGAAAAATGTTTTTTTTGTGCAAAGCCATTACCATAGAGCTGATAAATGAAATTACGAGGAAGATAAGTCATACGGTAATTTGGGAAAGGAATGATGGGCAACAGTGTGAGCCACTGTATGAGGAAACTGGAATGTCGTATGTATGCACTTGCAATTAGTTGGTATCAGTGAACTGCAACGATGCCATGAAAAATGCATAAGCATAATCTTGGGAAGATCACGATAAATTAATGAAAAATTTTACAAATAGTGACACATCAGCGCTAGATTTCAGAATGAACTCATCCATTTCTAACAAGTAAAACAAGACACCAGGAACAGGCAAAGGTATTACGGGGATGGGTCAGATGATTATCATATATCCAATATAACTGCTTATGCTCTGCCAGGAGCAGAAAAAAATAAACATAGCATTCATTCTTAAGTTTGTTGACAAAAAATGAGTCATGATGCTGCCAAACTGACTGCCATGGAGAAGGAGAATGCATGATGCAGAAAGGAACTATGGATATGGCAATTTACTAATTCAGTAACACGGACCGTAAGACCAAATTCGCTGCCGCAAACGAATGTATCGGGGAATCGAAAGACACTAGTGATTCCGGCACACCAAGCATTAGAATCCGAGAATAATTTGATGCCTCGCAAAAACAATGGATCTCCTTGCCCGGAGCGGACACACAGAGAAAGGGGAAGCACGAAAGACAGTAGAAGGATTTGCACGAACAGAATCATTTGGCGCCGATACCCCATCCCTTCATCAACTAAAAAACAACGCAGTACTAAGCACGCAGGCCGACACAATTACATCAAGCAAGAGCATCGCAGCTGTATACTGCATAATGTAAAATAAAATTGAAGAACGGCTTCTACCCACTACGAACAGTCAATTGAAAAAACACAAACAGAGAGAGAGAGAGGGCCTGGGGATCGCTAGCTAGGGTTATGGAGATCCCGACCTCCTCGAATTCATCGAACGCCGATGGGTTGGCGAGATCTGATGAAAGCTTCCGATTGGATTCCGAGCAAGAGCTGTGGAGAGATCGATCCTGTGACTCCTGGGCCCAGCTGTAACTAATGCCCGTTGGGCTTGGGCAGGCCTGTCAAGTAACTGGGCCCCCATCAACTGTCGGTTACATTCCGGCCCATTCTCCAATGAGGAGGGAGGAGGAAGAAGAAGAAGAAGAATCCCCTCCGGTCTCCGGCCTCCGCACCCCGGCGATCGACGGCGCCGGGAACCCGCCCTCCCGCAGACGCCAATCAAATGCAGCAGCCTTCAGCCTCGAAGCCCAAACGAGACGTGCTCTCCACCAGGTAACATTGCTTGCTATCCGGTGCTGCTGAGTTACTAGCTTTACAATTACACCGGCCATGTCCAGCAACTGCTCGACGAAAAGCTTCACACCAACCGACTCCCTATGATATGAACGTACGTGTCTGTAACTGGGTATGTCTGTCATTGCTTGCGTAATATTGCGCTCGACCCTGCTTATCGAGGAGCAGCTGCTAATGCTCTGTCCAACATAGGACCTGTGGAATGAGACTCCCATGTGTTCTGTGCAATGTTATCGGCATTATATGTGGGCCCTTTTGTCCCCCTTATCAACCTCTAAAGAGGAGAACCAGAAGACCTACCTTCTATTGTTGCTTTATTTTCCCCCTCAAATTCAGACATTCAGTAACTGACTTGGGGTGCCTTTTCTATAAACAAAAGCAAACTGCCTTGACTCATCCACGATTTGCACTGGTAAAGGTGTAAATATCCTAGGAAAAGCCGAGGCATAAATACATAATTGTTGATGCAGTGACACCCTGAATGAGAATTGAGGTTAACATGTAAGCACAAATTCAGTCCAACCAATTTTCAGTTTAGCGGGATTTACAATCACCAAAAATGCAATTCTACAATGAAGAACCATCTGATTTACGCATAAAAAACCAATATTTAGCACATTTATTGTCTTTTCCTTCCATGCTGTATTTAGCTTGCAATAAATGATTGTTTTTAACAAAAAAAGAGCAGCTTCGAACTTCAGCATTTCAGAAACTAGGATCGCTAAACTACAATAGTGCAGCCGGACACTTTAGGTATTTTATCACTACATCATCACACAGCTTGCTTCAGTAACTCAATGCCCATGCTAGAAAACTTGATTGACATCTGTAAAATATTGTTACCAAAACTGTTCCAACTTGTACTATAATTACCAAACGCATCGTCTTGTCATGCTTCGTTGAAATAGGCAAAGGCTACTGACTGAAGGTCGTCCATGTCATCATACCCGTTCCCTTGCATGTTGCAAGAAGGATTGCTGTTGTTGTAGTCGGGCATACATAAATCTAGCTCATAACCTTCAGAATATTGAGTTGACGCAGAAGTGAAGCAGTCGTTTGCAAAGTATAGCTGACTACTCTCACTCTTTACTGAAGAATTGCTTGCCATTGTTGGGTAGAAAAAGAGCTGCCCGTCTTGCATATAAGGTGTTAATGTTTCACAGTTTTCTTTTTGAGGGTTTGAGGTTAAGGATCCATCTCCATTCCCTTGTGTTGCTTGAGCTTTGAAAGACTCTAGTTCTGCTTGCAGACTGACCACCTATGAAAATTCACAAGTACTACGCTCTGTCAGCTCTGATTTCCTTGCAGCATGAGTAATTTTGATAGAGAGAGCTCTTTAAAGAACTAAGAAGACTATGCATTATCAAAGAAGTAAACAAGAAGTCTCATAAGATAGCAAGATATGTCTATAATAGTATCACGCCTTAATGGTTAGCTGCATTTATGTAATTATCTATCTATAATTATTCTTCTTCACATTTTTACGAGGCTGCAGCTAGAATGGCATTTCCCCTTTCTTCAGAGAATGTGAACTGAGGATCTCATTTATGTAGAACTTTGTTTTTATTGAAACGAGGGCTAATGTAGAATCTGCTTACCTGTTGTTGTAGAGAAAAGATGTGAGCAACACATCCATATATTGGATCTTGAAGCCTGGCCTGCGCCTCATATGACATAGTAACTGCAGCCTCGCAGCGGTCACTTATCGGGAGATGCATTAGGAGCTTTGAGGCATTGCTAGCCCCAAAGACCTTATGGATAGCGGCAAAGTGCGCAGCCCCTTGCTCATGACAGAAGTATGGGGCGAAGACACACCCCTTCACACACTTCCTGCGTAGGAACTTGCACGCGCCACATGGTGAGCCAAGGCCTGTCATCTTGTGTCTTCTTGTTGATGCTGCTGTTAGTCTTATTCTTACTCCTTGATTTGTATGCTATGAATCATGGGTTCATCATTCTCTGCTATTTATAGAGACTAGCGAATGCTGTGATTAGCTTAGTATGCTGAATAATTAATTCATCTTGGTCTCCCTAGTGGACTACAGGTTTCATTATTTTAAGCATGGTTGTTCTACTCCTTTCATGTTCATTTCCAACTCTAAGATTCCTTCCAAAGTGGTTAAATGACAAATGATGTAACACTGAACCAAATATTTATAATTCTACTGTTGATTGTTAAATGCATATGCAGTTGTTAAACTTTACTTGAATGCAAGTTGTGTGTTGAATTGTTAACCTTGTCTCCTTTTGCTAGTTCAGTGAGGACAGAATTTCTGAAAATGGATGAACCAAAAGGCATAATATCTGTCATATTATGCTTAAAAATGTGAAACAGAGTTATATTTTCTATGTCTGTAGTCATCTTAAATTACATATTTAGAAGCTTTGCATTTTGTTTCTGGGATGTAACGTGTGATCGATTAGATAATCACTTCCCATCAACTTTATGTGCCACATATGTGACTAAACTGGTGGGCCTCTGCTGATATTCGTTCTACTCTACAAGGCTGCCTACTTCCTAAACCTTACCACATATGCTAACTTTAAGACCTTGTCGCTGTTATTCTTTTTGGAGCTATCATAGCACTAATAGTAGTTACTTTATTTAGTGTTCTTGTCATGGAGGCTGCACTGATGATTATGTAAATCGAGGTGCTTCTGTTATTCTGGATGTTCAATATTAGTGCAGTTCTTCCATCCAATCTTGCATTACTTTGATATCGGCAAATTTGGAGAAATAATGATAAGGTTGCGCACACCAAGTTTGCCACTTTCCAGGCTAATGAAAGTTTGTAAAGGAAATGAAATGATCAGTGGTCACTACCTGCCGCAACAGTGGCATGTATTTAGCCTTTACTATCATTCTCATCTTCCCAACTAAATTATGCTGTACACCCAACAAAGCATAATTAATTATGCCTTTTTCCTAAATACTGGTCTTTTCCCTGAGCTGGCCCATGTTAATTTAATTTTGATGAAAAAGCTGGTTCCTATTATCGTTGTTACTTTACTGGTTATTATAGTTGCCTATGTATTTTCACTTATATTGACTAGGTTAGCAATCAGTTATAAACAAAACTTTCTTTTTTTCTTCTCCTATAAGGGAGCATAATAAATATTCTCGGTTTCTTCGAGTTTTGGGATCTGTATTCCGTAATCACGAAAACGACTTTACTATTTAGCTCTTTTATGCATACTTTAATAGCTCAATGTACAGCTCACAAATCAGCATCTTTTGTTGATGGTTGATCTGACACCTACTTTGTTTGTGGATTGGCCTGCAGGGTCCATATACATAATTTTCTTTTGGTTTGGTTTGATTAAAGTACACCTTTCTCCTTCCTGTTTATTTATAGTTTTGTACTCATTATCCTGTACGTGAGTACGTGCCAGACCTGTACGATCAAAAAATTAAGAACTACATGCAAATTGAACCGGATAAAGAATTACAGCGGATCATTGAAAACAGTAATTTGTTACCCAATAAATTATTATACCAAGCTACAGTTTGAAGCCTCACCAATCTGATCTGTCGTGTTCAATCTTCTTGGAACAGTAGCAAGTATGGTAACACATCACTACAACCCTACTTGTCTATATATGGGCAAGCAAAACACCTTGGCGGAAATGATTCATGGAGAAACAGCCATGAATTTGTGTTCTGTTATCTGCAAATTTTTCATCCTTACTCATGTTAGATCCAAATCTTTAGTGAAAGACCCACGTGCAATTTTAAGTTAGTACTTAGTAGTAATGCAAGCATTATTGTCTAATCTTTAGAGTCTGGAGAAAGGGCCACCCTGTAACGGAACCAGTTGAACTGGTTGGTGAGTTGCAAATTAAAGGTTGGAACCATCCTAAAGTATATTGTTCTGAGAGCTTTATGATTGCCTGCAATTAGTATCATTTGTGAACACTATGCTAATGCATGTCTAGTATTATTTTAGTTTAGTATCATCATTTGCAACTTTTCCTCAGACTGTAAAGGGATTCTACTCCATAAGTTTGATGGACTGTTTATTTGCCTGTTTCCATTAGCTGCTGATATGACACATTTCATCTTAGATGAATTGATATTTGTTTTTTTTTCGATCAAAAGAAGCAAGATACTTACATAGCCTAGTTGCAATTAGGCTGCTGACCGGACAGCTTCTGTACGCTAGTGGCAAGTTATAAAATGTTGAAATGTGAACATCAATCAGATGCAGCTGATTGCATGGGGCTTTGATGGGGCGGTCAAATTTGTCAGTATTAGGTGGATGTGCTAGCACTAGGGTTATAAAGAATTTATGTAAGCTAGAGGTAACTGCACGCATGCACCAAACTGATTAATTAGTATCCGGTCAAGATGGTGGACAGTAAGTAGATTAGAGTTCCAATTGGTTTGCACGTGTATGCATGATTGGCAGACATATCTGATAGTGGCATCTGGGTAACTCCTGAATATTGATTTGCTTGCTTAATATATATGAGTAGTTGCTATTTATTAGTAGTCTATACATGTTAATTAAGCTTCATTGGCAGACAAGCGCTTGTGATCATCTCCTTGCTTGTATGCATGCAGGGAGAGGCCGGGCTCCACTGTGTGTTGCAGAAAACAGGTATGTGTGTGCCCCGTTCTTCCGTCGCTGCTGAAATTCAGGAAGCACTTGTGCAGCTACTCCCTTTGCTTGGATTGGACTACGTACGTGCTCACAGTCACAGGCCGGCCGGTTCAGGGGACATTTGAGGGCCCCCACCAGTGGCATTGCCGGAGGCACGCAGGTCGCGGCGAGGTGAAGTCGTTTTCTTCCTTGTCTTGGCCGGGCGGTGAGTTGCTAACCCTTGCACGCACGTACGGTTGTTATTAGTTTGTTGCCATTAGCAGAGTAAATAGGTGTAGGCATACTAGGACAGAGACAGCATGGGTTGGCTTATCTGGAGCCTGGGGGGAGGTAAATCTTCCTTGTTGAACGCTGTGCTAGTGTGCTGTAACCCATCACCGATAAGACCTGTTTGATATATACTTTGTTAAGCTACTCAAACTTTAATCCATCCATGTTGACGATGGTGATGGAGCAGGCCGGGAATCATTGAAGTAGTGCCAAGGAAGATCGAGAAAGGAGGCCAGTTGCATTGTGTAAGCATCTCCATCATAGAGCACGTACATGCTGCAACTGCAAGCAATCAGGTGAAGAAAGCTACTTGCATCGCCTGTTTTAACCCGTGGCGTGCCGGAAGAGCTTTGACTGACTGAATGCTGAAGGTTGTTAGTTGTGACAGGACCGAGAAGAGGAGAGGAGCAGAGGACCTGAGGTAGCTGCTGCTGCTGTGGCATTTGTCTGGACGGCTGATATGGTATGGTTAGCGCACGGCTCAAGAAACGCGATGGCATCAGCTTGGGGACATGACAAGATGTAGCAGACAAAGTCCAGTCACACAGTCCGTTTGGCTGTATCAACACAGAAGCAGGTCTGACTCTGACCTCCGTTCCCGTAGCCCGGCGGTGTGTGTGTCGCCGTTGCATGTAGTATTCCAGTCCAGCGGTCTACATATATAACACGTCATGCTCGAGGATTAACACGTCACGTACTAATGGTTTCCTCAAACTTTTTGCTCCATGAAACTTTCCACCTTTGGGCGGATGATAGTGGCATCTTCTATGTCGATCTTACACTTGTCGGAGATGTCGTCTTTCAGGATGAACATCGCCGTCCTTTGGTTGAGTGTGGGACAGATAAATATTGTGGTGTTCGATTTGGTGGTACTAGCTTCAACCATCTGATGGAGTCTATCAGATTTATGTTGGATTTGGCTCATGCTCCAGCTCCGTTTTCACCCAAGTTATTAGGGCCAAGTTGGGTGATTTGGAGTCAACATTGTGAAACAAACCGTGAAAGGCGGAGGACTATTCAAGCTGCTATTGAAGATTTGTAATTTATTTTTTTGTTTGCTTTTTCGGTGTACATGAGTGCTTTACAACGATTTGGGGGAGGAGCCTAAGCTGGCCGGAGCCGCACCAAATAGGCCCTACTCCTACATATAGGGTGCATCGAAGTAGAAACAAACAATGTAACTTCGGCAGCACGTACACTAGGTATGGTAATAATTATATAAGGTACATATTACATGCATCATGCATGCACATTACAACAACCAAGAATTTACTACACCATTTATTCTAAATGACTTTTTACTGTGTATTTTTTGTCACAAGTTATTCAAAATTTTTGTGTAAATATATGAAAGAATGTGTCAAGCTTAAAGTAACTTTAATAATAAAGTAAATTATAAACAAAATAATTGATATTTATGTAACTTTTTTAATAAGATGATCGACTTCCCGCCATGCGCGGCCACCTCGCCGTGCTCAACTTCCCCGGCGAGGCACGCAACTACGTGCGCGGCGCCGGCGCCGGCGGGCCGTCGTCTTCCCGCCAGCATCAGCAGCAGCAGGGAGGACGGCAGGTGATCGAGCTGGAGTACCTGGACGACCAGGTCCTGCAGGAGATGCTCAAGGGCAGTGATGGAAAGAACAATTAGCATATCCACTACTTGTTCATGCACCATATCCGACCCTGCCAATCAGCTAGGTCCTTCAATTCTGATCGATCGACCTGCTTCTCCTCGATCTCCTGCTGCTTGTTTCTTCTTTGTTCCATGTGCATGCATGTACCAAGCTTGCTGGAATTGAATGCTATTTTTCGTGTTGCTCAATTAATAAAGATACATATAGCTAGGATCATTCCTTTTGCTCAAAAAACAGGAGATCTGACCTGATCTCCCATCAGTGACCATGTATTTGTTGATCTTTAATAGCATGACTTTATCACGTGCTTGTGTTTTGGTTAAATAACACACCTACACACATCCTTTCGCTGATCCTATATGTTTTCGGTAGTGCATGCATGCATCAGGATATATCGATCGATCTCATCATTGGGGAGGTACTGCAATACATATTGATGATTTTGTCCACTCAATCTCAATGATGTTATTTTTAACTAGTAACCTCTGGTGAATTGAAGATACGGAGTATATATTAAACCTGTTAGGAACAGGACACAGTCGGGAAATTCTTCACCGAGCACATGTGAATTCCGCTACTGAACCCTCCGCGCCTGATCAATTTCTTAACAATCTAACACAGGCAATCGGGCTAAAGCAGACGGGACCAAATCTATCTAGCAACACAGCGCGCGATCGAGAAGGTGGAGAGAGAGAGGAGGGGAACCCAACAGACCTTGGTATTGGTCTCGACGCGGACGTCGAGGGACTGGACGCGGGTGGTGAGGGACCCCGCGACGGGCGGCGGCACGGGGACGACGGCGAGGGCGCGGGCGGCGGCGCGGGGACGGCGGCGTGGGCGAGGGCGACGGGCGGCGGGCGCGGCGACGACGGCGGCGGGGGTGAGGCGAGGAGGAGGGCCGACGGTTTGGGGGAAGACGAAGTGCTGCGGGGGCGGGGGCCGGCGCGAGGCTATATAGATCCGGGGCATTTAGCATCGGGTCTATACAGCACCCGGTGCTAAAGGCCCCCCCTTAGCACCGGGTCTTCCCACCACCCGGTGCTAAAGGCCCTTTAACACCGGGTCTTCTACAGCCGGTGCTAAAGGCCGTAACTGGCGCCAAACGAAAATTGGGGGCCTTTACCACCGGATTTTAGATCAACCCGGTGCTAAAGGCCCCAAATTTTCGTTTGGCGCCAGTTTCCAAACCGGTCTTTAGCACCGGTGGCTACTATTTGGGAATCTTATAAATATAGTTTTTAATATATAATTATTAATACTTGTTTTAATTCAGTTATTAATACCTATTAAAATATATATATATTAAATAAGAAAAATATTATAAATTACTAGGAAATCAATATAAAATGCTAGAAAATCTTATAAATTAATAGAAAATCTTAGAAATTACTAGAAAATCTTATAAATTACTAGAAATCTTATAAATTACTAGAAAATCAATATAAAATGCTAGAAAATCTTATAAATTAATAGAAAATCTTATAAATTAATAGAAAATCTTATAAATTACTAGAAAATCTTATAAATTATTAGAAAATCTTATAAATTACTAGAAAATCAATATAAAATGCTAGAATTAATAAAAACAATCTTATAAATCAATAGAAAATCTTAGAACATAGGTGGAACATAAATGCAAATATAGTCATTACAAATTGGGTGGAACATAGTGCAATTAAATTACATGGCATCATCGTTTACTCGGACACTAATAAACTTCCTCTTTACAAATGTTCCTTGATTGTGATCACGCCGTAGATACGGTGTCTCCTCCGCCGCTAACAGGATGCTTGGGTCATCAGCCACTGAGAATGGAGGCCGTCCATCGAGCATATCATAATCTTCATCCGTCTTGTCCTCAACTCCTACGATTTTTCTCTTTCCAGGAAGAACTATATGACGCTTTGGCTCGTCTTGTGATGGGTCCAATTGCTTACCCCCACCTTTCTTATCCGCCCCTTTCTTCGGTCCGCTAGCCATGTCCTTCACATAAAAAACTTGTGTGACAGCTTTGGCCAGGACGAACGGTTCGTCTAGAAAGCCAATCTTGTTTAGGTCCACTAACATCATTCCATAGTCCGCTTCAACTTTAACACCTCCTCCAGTCAGCTTCACCCATTGGCACTTGAACAGTGGGATCTTCAAAGGTCCGTACTCTAGTTCACATATCTCCTCTATGATTCCATGGTATGAGTTTGTATTGCCATTGGTGTCTGTCACGTCGATCCAGACACCACTGTTTTGGTTGGTGCTTTTCTTGTCCTGGGCTCTTGTGTAAAATGTATACCCATTGATGTCGTATCCTTGGAATGTCAAGATCGTGCTCGATGGACCTCTAGCTACAAAAGCTAGCTGTGCATCAATGCCCTCGACACCCATAAGACGTCTTCGCAACCAATCGGCGAAAGTACTATTGTGCAGACGCTGAATGAAGGCCGCATACTTTGTTGAGTTTTCGTCCCTGAGAATCTGCATGTGCTCATCGATGTACGGAGCAACTAAGGTTGATTGTTGCAAAACTGTGAGGTGCGCTTTACGAAATGTCTCAATGTCCTTGATCACCATCGATCTTCTCCCTAGTGTTCCCTTTCCACCAAGTCTCCCCTCGTGATGTGATTCGGGCACACCAATGGGCTTAAGATCGTCGACAAAGTCAACATAGAATTCAATGACCTCTTCTGTTTCGTATCCCTTAGCAATGCATCGTTCTGGACGAGAACGATTACGGACATACTTCTTTAGGACAGCGAAGAACCTCTCAAATGGGAACTTGTTGTGTAGAAATACTGGGCCCAATATACGAATCTCTTTGACGAGGTGAACCAATAGATGTGTCATGATATTGAAGAAGGATGGTGGAAATATCATCTCAAAGCTAACAAGACATTGCACCACGTCGTTCTGTAGCTGATCTAAATGGTCTGGATTGATCACCTTCTGAGAAATTGCATTGAGGAATGCACATAGCTTCACAATGGCTTTCCGCACGTTAACTGGTAGCACACCCCTGAGTATGACGGGAAGCAGCTGTGTCATCAACACATGGCAGTCATGAGACTTCAGGTTTGTGAACTTCTTCTCTATCATATTTATTATTCCCTTAATATTGGAGGAGTAGCCAGACGGAACCTTGATACTGTTCAAGCATTCAAACATGCTCGCCTTCTCTTCTTTGCTGAGAGTGAAGCTGGCAGGACGCAAGTACTGGCGTCCTTTGTCTCTCTTTTCTGGATGTAGATCAGTCCGTTGCTTCAATCGTTTCAGCTCCTGACGTGCTTCCAGTGTATCTTTTGGCTTCCCATAAGTACCCAGGAAGCTTATCAAGTTCACGCAAAGATTCTTCGTCAGATGCATCACATCAATCGCGTTACGGACCTCTAAACGTTGCCAATAAGGTAGCTCCCAAAAGATAGACTTCTTCTTCCATATCGCGGCACGACCATCCTCGCCCGTCGGAGCAGTATGGCTTCCGTCTCCCTTGCCAAACACCACGTGTAGGTCCTTCACCATATCAAATAGCTCTTCTCCACTCCGGTGTCTCGGCTTTGTACGGCGGTCAGCATTCCCGCCAAAATGCGCACATTTCTTTCGTAGCTCATGCTTCGCCGGAAGGAATTGACGGTGACCCATGTACACAACTTTACGACAATGTTTCAAATACATGCTTTCGGTTTCCTCTAAACAGTGAGTGCATGCTTTATATCCTTTGTTTGATTGTCCTGATAGGTTACTTAGTGCAGGCCAGTCGTTGATGCTTATGAAAAGCAGTGCTCGAAGGTCAAACTGCTCCTGCTTGTCCTCATCCCACATGCTAACACCTTCATTCTTCCACAGCTGCAAAAGTTCGTCAACCAATGGTCTTAGGTACACATCAATGTCGTTGCCAGGTTGCTTTGGGCCTTCGATGAGCACTGGCATCATAATGAACTTCCGCTTCATGCAGAGCCAGGGGGGTAGGTTGTAGATACAAACAATCACGGGCCAAGTGCTATGACTACTGCTCATTTCACCAAAAGGGTTCATGCCATCGGTACTTAAACCAAGCCTAACATTCCTCGCATCAGGATCAAACTCTGGGAATGCTCTGTCGATGTTCCTCCACTGGGATCCATCGGCGGGGTGTCTCAACATGCCATCCTGCTTACGTTCTTCTTTGTGCCAGCGCATCAGTTTGGCATGGTCTTTGTTCCTGAACAAACGCTTCAGACGGGGTATCAGAGGGAAATACCACATCACCTTCGCAGGGATTTTTTTCTTAGAACGCTCTCCCCCAACATCACCAGGGTCGTCCCGTCTGATCTTGTATCGTGCGCAGGTGCAAACCGGACAACGATCCAAGTGTTCGTACTGTCCGCGATAGAGGATACAATCATTAGGACACGCATGTATCTTCTGTACCTCCAAACCGAGAGGGCAAACAACACGTTTTGCTTGATACGTCGTCGATGACAATTTGTTACCCTTTGGAAGAATCTTCTTTACGAGTTTCAGTAGCTCCTTGAAACCCTTATCAGTAACACCATTTGCTGTCTTCCACTGCATAAGTTCAAGTGTGCTACCCAACTTCTTTAGCCCCTCTTTGCAATCTGGGTACAGGTCAGTCTTGTGGTCCTGCAACATGCGTTGTATCTTTTTCAGTTCCTTATCATTGCCGCAGTCTTTCTCGGCATCACGCAACATTTTCCCGAGTCCATCAGTAGGTTCATTTTCCTGAGCAACATCTTCCTAAGCATCGCCTTCCCGAGCAACATCTTCCTCATCGGCATCACCCATTGCAGCATGTGCAAAGGAACCGTAGTATTGAGCCAATAACGGAATGTCGTCATCGGCCTCGTCTTCTTCATCTTCATCCATTAGAATTCCTCTTTCACCGTGCTTCGTCCAAACAGAATAATTCCTCATGAAACCGTGCCTCATCAAATGCACCTGAAGATAACCTCTTTGTTTGTACGATTGCATATTTTTACAATGGGTGCATGGGCAGAACATGAAACCGGACGGCGTCCTGTTAGCCTCGGCGGCATCGAGAAACGTCCTAAGGCCATCACGGAACGCCTGAGCGTGGGGGTCCCCGTACATCCATTGTCTATTCATCTGCATTATTAACCAATAACAAATATACAATACAATTTAAAAATAAAAAAATTTAATATATAAATAAATACAAATTATAATATATATTCCATTATATAAATAAATTTCTAAAACTACATTACTATATTCATTAAATAAATAAATATACCTTCCGTTAAATAAATAAATAACTATTCTACCTTTTAATAAATAACTAATAATATATATTTCATTAAATTAATAAATAACTATTCCAACTTTTAATAAATAAACCTCTCTAATAAATAAAATACATAAGCCTTATAACTATTCACAAGTCATACAAAACAAAATACTAACTAGCTTGCCTTCTCTCTCCATTTAAAACACAACATGAACACTCTCTCCACCATGAACTCAAGCTCTCTCCTCTCTCTCCTCCAAGAACACAAGCCTCTCTAGCTAGCTTTACTTTGATTCACAAATCCCTCTATTTCTAAATCATAGAAGGATTACAAGCTAAATAAAACATTAGAGAATGAAAGAGTGTACCTTGTAGTGCTCCTTAGATGAGTAGAATCTTCACAAATTTTGAAAAAAATTTGGGCAGCACCTCCCCTCCCACGGCCAAGCAGCATGAACACAGCGCCTAAGTGTTCAGCTGGCTCGGCCGGGGGAGGAAGAAGGTGCTATATACAAAAGACATTAGCACCGGGTCGTGGCAAGACCCGGTGCTAATGTGCACCAATTAGCACCGGTTGCAGCCAGCAACCGGTGCTAAATGGCCTCGGGCACATTAGCACCGGTTGATGGCTGCAACCGGTGCTAAAGGGGGAGAATTAGCACCGGGTCTCGCCACGACCCGGTGCTAATGTGTCCGCCCTGACACCCCGCAGCGCCGCCCCCGCTCCTAGCCGTTGGACCCGTTGTTGAAGCCCCATCAGCACCGGGTCCAAAAATGGCCGAGGCGGAGGAGGCGGGCGGAGTTGAAGCATTCTGGTAGTGTTTCGTCTGCGACCACACTTTGCTACTCTCATGTTGGCAATCGTATTGCAATAAAGTCTCCAGTTTTTTGGACAAAAGTTATGCAGATGAAAACATCCACCAAATTTGAGGTAAGTGCGTCCATAATTGTGGCGTGACAGGTTGGGGATACGGACCAAATCCGCCCGGAGGGAACATTTGTAGCTAGTGGCTGTGTTTAGTTCTCAGAATTCCTCCCCACAATTCCACTATACAAAAAGTCTCATCACATCACATCAAAATATCGGCACATGCATGGAGTAATAAATGTAGGTAAATAAAAAAACTAATTGCATAGTTTTGATGTACACGAACGGGACGAATCTTTTGAGCCTAGTTAGGTTATAGTAGGACAACAATTACCACAAACGAATGAAAAGTGCTACAATGCGCTGCAATGTTCGATGTGACTTTTCTACCACCCTTCTCGCCCGATAACACAATGACTGCTTTTGTTCTTAGTAGGCAGTTTGCACCATATCCAAAGATGTATGGGTAGGACAATGCTTAGATTTTGGAAAAAAGAAAAGAATACATGGTAAAAAGTAGAGACTGTGCCCATGCCAAAAACAAATAAAAAAGAATGTAGATAATGGGTATGGGAATCCATCCTAAATAGAGAGGGCCCTAATTCCATTTCATATAGTAGGACCTCATTAGCAATTTAAACAAGAGTACTTAGCAGACTGCAAAGTAGGGCAGCTTGTATATTCTCGATCTTTTGCGTGCATGTTTCCAGTTTCAGAAGGCAAGTGATCTCTTCCGGCTTTAATCCAAAAGGTGCATGAGCTCACACCTCGTATACTAACCCAGCAAAATATATAAAACCTCTGGAGCCTCAGGCTTTCAGTACAGTTTACCTGAGAGAACATGTGGGCCGTACGGGCACACACATGCTTAGATTATTTGGTGCCATCTTTTTAGACACCGATGTCAGCTCCCTTGTGCTTGAGTGATTAGTTTTTGTCCTAAAGCTGGGGGCAGCTTGTATTAGCTCAATAATTGCATGGGGTTGCCTCTTTATCCTTTCTATAGGAGCAGGCAGGCTTGTCCCTCTTGCTTTAGTCTGTTACTTTAGTTGCAGGGGTGTCCTAATGCTGGTAGCTTGTAACTAACCGTACTTGTGTCGTTGGCTACTACGTGTACTTTTATGGTTGGACTGCTGTTCATTTCTTGTCATCCCAAAATTTGAGAGAGAGAGAAAGAGAGGAGCCAATGCATTGCAGTATTTAGTGTACTAGATTAACTGGGATAACTAGTTTGTCACATATTGTGCATCAACAATGAACGGTAGTTTCAGTAACTAGCGAGAACGCATGTGTGGCACGCACGTTTATTGATGACATGTAGGTACTAAAACAATATCACTTCACTTTAGTGCAAAGCGTTTTTAAAAATACTTTATATTCGCTCTCTCATGTATGGAGAGCTTTAGGTATTCTTAAAACTCATGATAGATGGCATTTATTTATATGGAGAAAACTCTCTAATTTATTGTCTTTTAGCAATACGGGATAATTGGGTATAGACGTGGGTACAAATGTGGGTATATTTAGGTGGACCCTTTTTTGGGTGAAAAAAGTTTTGGGTTTAGAGGGGGAAATCAACATAGGAATGTCCCTCCCCCTCTTTTTTGACCATTCATCAACCAATTTTCCCGACAGGTGGGTCCTATGTGAGGTGGGTGTGGGTTTTTTGTTGGTGAGAAGTGTTTTCAAATCTAATTCTCTTTATAGTATAGACTATTACATAAAGATGGAACCCCTTGGCCTCTCAAATAAATAAAAATATAACATCAATATTAAAAGGAACGGGAAAAATATATGCAAATATAAATTTGTCCATCCTAGCTCAATCTTTGAAATTTTAGCAAAGATCATGTCTGTTTGCATAGTAGAATGTACAAGCGATTCTCGCCCCTCTTGTAGCTCAGCAAACTCAAGCCTCTCCATTATGGTTGGATAGACAAGAGGCTGAGAATGTGGAAAGGAAGCTGTGGAATCTTGGAATATCTTGGTGTTTGCATTTGTAATTGGGTAGACAGTGCTAAAAGCCAACTCTCTCTTCAACAATCAATCAGTCAGTCAGTCTCACAGAGAGAGAGAGAGATGCTCAATGGACAAGACCATTGCTGGCAAGAAAACAAAGAAGTGGGGGTTTATATCCCAGACAGCAGCCTCATGCCTCCCCTGAACGAGTGAACGTCTCTCCGGGGATAAAACATGACGCTTCCGTCCATCGGCAAACTGTAATTAACGGATGACCACATGCCACTCTAAGAACCTATAATTTTTTTATTGTGCCTTTTTTCCATTTTCTTGTCGGCCAAAATGCGTATTTGGCACTCTAGTCTAACTAGCTTAAACGCTCCTTTATTTTTTTCCTGAAAAATTATATATTAGTATTTCTGTCCCATTGTACCCGCGCATTCTCCATCCTCCAATATAGCCTCATACAGTATATACAGGATGCATCAATGAAATTAATTTTTTATTCTAAGCCATTTTCTATTTATGGGTCCATTAGCTTGTATCCAGAACTAGGTCCTCGATCTGTTGAACCAAAGGTAGATGTTCACTTTCCGTGTTGAACGGCGTGCCATGACGTGGACAAAAAGAAGAACACGGCTGCTTCAATCCACAATTTTGGCCAATCTTTCGGTGGCACCTAGTAGGAAAATACTAAAAATGTGTTTGCATACTTGCCTGTAACATATTTACAAGTACCAACGTACCTGCGACGGAAGAAGGCTAGAGATCACATCCAAATGCTCCAAATACATAAGAAAGAATGGCCGGTCGCATGCACCTATGCCTTACAACCGGTGGTGTTTAGATGTTGAATTTGGGAGGTGAATTTGGGAGTACGACGTCACTTCGTAATCATTGCGTCACTGTAGCATTTCGTTTGTATTCATGAAAAATTGTCCAAAAATTGATTAATTATGCTCAAAATGTTCGTCTCGCAGAGCACAACAAAACTGTGCAATTAGTTTTTGATTTTATCTACATTTAATACTCCATGCATGTTATGACAGTTTGATGTAATGGAGAATTTTTTTTTGCATAGTAAATTTGGGGGTGGAATTTTGGAACTAAACAGGGCGTCATGGACTCATGATGGATTTCAGGATACTAATTAATTTTGTAGATATTGGTATATTTTCCTATAAATTTAACTGAGGTTAGAAAAAAATGATTGAGAATAAAAAACATTTACATTTTAGAATGGAGTATAGTACACCACTATACTAGTAAATATATTCCTATTGCGTGTGAATATGTAGGAACGATTTTACCAATTTTTGAATTGACATTTATTTTCGAAATTGAGGAACAATTTTACTCATAAAAGAAAGTAGAAGGAAACAATTAGTCCCCTTGACGTGTGGGGACCAGTGCCCACCATTATGCACAACAGCACAAGGCAACAGTATAAACAACAGTGTGACTGTGGAACTCCTAGCTGAAAAAGTCTACTTTCTGTAGTGCAGCTGTAACAACCCAAAATTCGTATAGGTTTTGTTGAGTGCAAAAATGCGAATTTAAAAATTTTTGGTGAAATTGTGTGCATGCAAACCAACATATAAGAGTGTCTTCTATTTTGCTCCCTAAATTCTTAGGCAATTTAAATTCAAATTTAAAATCAATTTGAAGTGCTAAGGATGAAATAGTGTGATTTGGATTTATTTGGATTTATTTGGATTTTTGGTTGGTTTGAATTCAAATTCTAGATTTGAATTCAAACTCTAATGGACTAAACTAATTTCCAAATCCTATTCCTGTTCGTGGGCCGAATTCCCGCAGCCAAGTCCATCTTTCGCCCTTCAACTCTTCTACCCGAGCCAGCAACCCAACCGGCCTGCTCGGCCTTTCGGCCCAGCACGGCCCAGCCGTCCACCGCGTCGCCGCCGCGTCCGCCTTCACCCGCTGACTGCTGGACCCCACCTGTCAGCCATCTTCTTCCCCCCGCGTCATCTTCCTCCGCGCGCCGCGCCTCTCTCTCTCCCGCGGAGCGCCGCCCGTGACCCAACCACCCACGCCCCGTGCGGCCCGTTGCGATTGCGCCGCGTGTCCGCAGCTGCTCGAGCTCTCCATCTCGCCGTCCGTGCCCGCCGAACCCTAGCCTAGCGCCTATTTAATCCCGCCGCCGGCCTTCTTCTTCCTCAAGCCGCGCCGCCCTTCGGGGTTCCATCCAGATCCAGTTCGTGGGAGGGGAGGAGTAGGAGAGTGTGGGGAAGGTCCTGGAGCAGTCGGAGCAAGAGGAGGAGAGCCGGAGCGCCTTCCCCGCATCGAAGCCGCCGAAGCCCGGAGCGCCGCCGTCCGTGGACTCGCCGACGAGGAGCCGGACCAGGGACGAGAGGAAGCGCACGAGGACCGCCGGACTGCGTCGAGTCTTCCCCGAGCTGCAGCGTACCTCGACGAGACCCTAAGTGAGCTAACCGCGTTCGCCCCCCTTCTTCTCTGTTTCCGGCGGAGCGCCGCCGCGCGTGCTCACCGTGCCAAGCCAAGCCTTCTGTGTGCCAGCCTTCGTGCTGTGCAGTCTTCTTGTGCAGGATCCCGAGCCGCTAAACCTTTTGCAACCCGCCGTCGCTTGACCTCCCGCAGCCGAGGCCGCCGCGGCCGAGCTCTGCTCGCCCCGCGCGCGAACGCCGAGGCCACGCGCGGCCGTGGGTGACCACGTGCCCGCGCGTGTGCACCCAGGTGCGTCCCAGCCGCTGCTGGAGCCGCACGCACACTCGCTTGGCCCCTTTCCGAGCGCTTTTGAACCAAAACCCGAGCCGCCGTCGTGCTCGCCGGCGCACATGGCCGTGTCGCCGCCGTCGCACGTCGGGAACCCAAGCCGAAGCCCAAGCCATCCCTGTTTCACCCCGAACGTGTTCGCCAAACCTTAGCGAAGCTTTTCCGACCGATCTTGAGCCAAGCCGAGCCTTCTCCGGCCAGTTCCGCCGCCGAACGTCGCCGCCGGCGCGTTCCAGTGCGCGCCGCGCGCGCGTCGCGTCGCGCCGCAGCCACCCCCTTCGTGGGCCGAATGTTCACCTTTAAGTCTGTTTAACACCCTTGAACTCTTCCGGCCCAATCGCTTTCGGCTCAAATCCAGCCCAGCCATCGTTTATTCTTTTTCTTTTTCTTTTAACAGCGCTGACGTATGGGACCCACCTGTCATACTCTGCGAGTCACCGACACATGGGGCCCACTGACCAGGGTTGACCCGCTGACCGTTGACCGTTGACCCCCGTTGACCGTTGACCGGTCAACGCTGACGTCAGCAGGGCCCACTGCTGACGTCATCCTAGGCGGACCCCACTGCTGACGTCAGCATGACGTCATGCTGACGTCAGCAGGCTAATTTTTGTCTGTTTTCTTTTTCGGAAATTATTTAATATTTTCAGAAAATGATTTAAACTTCGAAAATTAATAATAAATCAACCGTAGCTCAGAAAAATATGAAACCAGTTTCTATATTTTTCTAAAAACATGACCTACGCGTTAGTGTAGAGTTTGGAGTTATTTGGATCTTCTTTCGTCGCTGTCTTTGTGTTTCTTTGCTAGTAGTCGCGTCTTATTTTCTTTCCGCGCCCCTAGGAGCTCCGGAGAGTCAGGAGGAGCCGGACTACTACAACAACTGCTTTGACGAGGACGAAGACCTTTGCCCAGGTTCACGCCCAACCATCTCTGAAATACCTATTAGGCATGCAAACTAGTATGCTAGCGCTTTACCTTACTCGCATGATAAACCTGCACTGCCTTTGTTATTATCCTGTTACCTTGCTACCTACTACTCACTTTATAATATGCTATGCTATGCATGTGTTGGGATGGTTGTGATTGATCCTCTTGGCGTGAGTTGTGGGTGGTTTGGGAGGAGTAGTGCAGCTAGGCGGTGTAAGCGAGTAAATAACAACTCGATCGTTGATCGAGGTGCTGAGGGGCTGCACTCGGGCAGTCCCTATGGGGTACCTGTTGCGGGTACATGGTTACTGGTTACTTGGGGTTGGTACTCGGTGAGTACCTGAGGAGTTTGGGCGGCAATACCTGTTATGGGTGCCGATTGCGGACCGTTGCGGCGGATCGCTTGTGATGCAGATACTCGCTTTACCGAACAATTAAGGACCGAGTCGTGCCCCCACTTCGGACTTGGGAATTACCGTGCTCACCATCTACCCAGTATGGGGAGGGTTCCAGCAAGCCTACTCTAGTGCGGCGCCGAGACTGTAGGAGAATCGAGTTTGATATGTGTAGGGGGGATTCGTTGCGGCGTAATCTCCCTGATTTACCACGGCCCCCGACTGGCCCCGGTGGGAAGGTTTCACGACCCTGGGGCAGATGTTAGATCGGATGTTTCCCGAGCCCAGGGAGACAGGATTGGCGCCGTTACTGTTTAGGGTCTTTGCTGTGGGCTGCGTCTCAGGTTGGTTGCGGACTAGCCTTGCAGCCCGGATGGATTCCTGGAGTGCCACCTCTACAGAGTGTAAACTATACGTATAGCCGTGTCCACGGTTACGGACGACCCATTTCTGAGAAGCCCCGGCTAGCATGGGAATCTGCTTTCTTACCTCATCCTTGATTTGGGTTATGAGAGATTGGTCCAGCTGAGGCTGTTGAGACGAGGTGGGGAGGGAGCTCACCGAGTCGACTAGTGAGTGAAAGGTGGTTGGTGGATGATGATTTGCGGGAACCTGCCGTGGCAGGACGAGCCCGATGGGAAAATGTGAGGCTGATGGTTGGTTTTGGGGAGCGGATGGATGTGTGTGTGAGCAGGAGTTGGTGCTGAGATGAATTTGGGTTATTGCTGCTGCTTGCATAAGAAAACCCTGGCTTAAACCTTGATTATTTCTATATCCTTAGAATAGGCCACCTTTAAAGCTTGCATCATATTATGGTTGGTGACGTGGACCTGTCCCATTTCCTTGGGGACAGACTTTGGGTTCTCAGGTGAAGACCCCGACCACGAGTTCAACCAGGACGGGTGGTACGATTGAAGGGTGTGCGCTGCGCTCAAGGATGCCTGTGGAGGAGTGGTCCCAGTTGTTCTAGCTACCGCTGCGTAGATGTTTCTTATTGTCGTTTTAGCCCAGAGGGCTTGTTCCAGACGCTTTGTCTTTATATGAGTCATGTAATGAATCTTTTATCGTTGTATGGATGTGATATTCGACTGAGATGAGTTCTGTACGAGATAGCTGCTATTCCTGGGACTATCTCAAGGGTACAGGGAGTCGGGTTCTCGTCGGTGAGAATCCGGTTCGTCACAGTTGGTATCAGAGCCATACTTGACCGTAGCGCGTAACCCATAGAACGGAAACTTAGGACAGAAGCTCTAACTGAGTCCTCTATTTTATACGAAACCCCTTGGACTATTTGAAAACTATATAAGTACATCTCATCTATTTGCAAAACTTTTACCCTTACCTTACCTTACTAACTTGCTAACTTACTAACAACCCACTAACTGTCTGGCAGATGGAAGGAAGATCAGCAGATGAACGACGAGAGATCAGGACCACAGGAGCAGACTGTGGAGGTTTGGCAGTGCTACTGAGGGAGGTGCTGCGTACAGTGGGGATAGATGTGGATAACGTCTTCTACGAGGGATGGACCTACGGACCTGGTGAGGGAGTACACACCCGGTTGCAGATGGTAGTACCCAATATCCCTGGACGACCAAGGTCACTGATGCTACGAGCAGCTACCAGCGAGAGCACTTTCAGTCGGGCAGTGCAGACTATAGCTATGAGGATACTCCGACTTGCCACACTTGTGTACCAGAGTCAGCTCAGCCACACTCGTTTCCGGTACCTACCGCGAGCTCTTGAAGATCCGACGGACAGAGACGCAGTCAGCTTGCAGGCTCACGCAGCAGACCGAGAGCGGAACGTGACTCTGCGGACCTCAGTTCAGTGCATGATTGAGCAGGAGTACTTGAACATTGGCCTAGAGGAGAAAGTTGCCAAGCTGAAAGAGAGGGTATGGAAGCAAGACCTCCAGCTGATGGAGAAGGACAATAGGATCGCCTTACTTGAGGAGCAACTCAGAGCTAAAACAAGGGAAGTCAGGAACTTGGAATACGAAGCTCGCAACAACAGGCAGTTGGCAGGACTGATCCGAGCAACTCACCATGCTCGAGATGTCCGCCTGGAAGATCAACTCACAGAAAAAGACAAGGAACTGGCAGCCAAGGAAGAAGAGATAGAAGGTCTGAAGGAAGAAGTATACTGGTTGGACAGTCTCAACTCAGAACTTCAAGAAGAGGTGGATAGTTACAAAGAGAAGAGTGGACGAAACTACCAGCTGATGAAGTACCTAAGTCTTCAACAGATCATGGCAAAGGATGAAGCTCGAAGGACCCTTAGTAGTTGGGTAAGATCAGACAGGAAGAGGGTAGCAGAAGTGATCGCAGTGAACCAAGGACTACCAGAAGAACGCAGAGTTGAACCCAGAACAGAGAACTACAGAGTTTCACCAAGCCGAGTTGAGCCGATACTACCACCTGAGGCTCGAACCTTTACTCCAGAGATGACAAGACTGAGACAAGAACTGGCACACCTAGAGCAGCAGTTGACAGAACCTGAGACGGACATAGTGAGGTTGGCAGCGCGCCTCACGGACACCCACCGAGACAACAGGCAGTGATCAAGCAGCAGACAGAGACTGAGGCTGTGAGGTTGGCAGCGCGCCTCACAAGCACTTTCAGCAGTATGAGACAGATGCAGTAGACAGTATCAGCAGATGTCAGCAGTGATGATGAGACTTGTATCTATCTTCATGAGTAGATGTTTAGACTTAGTAGATCATGACCACCCTTTTGGCTCAGCCACGATGTAGCATTCGCTTAGATGTAGTAATCCTCAAGGTTCCAGGAGCTGGCCTCGGGATAGTACACATGTCTAGGGTGTAATGCTGTAATGATTGATCGATCTTTTTGGCTGCTCTTGCAGTTTTATTGATGTTTACCTTGAGTGTACTTTAGTGTTGAGTCTATTTCATGTGTGCAGCTCCTACTCTAGTTACGCTAACCTAACCCTTACCGACCGCCACTAAATCTGCTTTATGAAAAATACGGCGAGATGTCGATCCGGAGATCCAACCGACTGCTTGCACGTTTTGAGGAAGCTGAGCAAGAAGAGGCAGCAATGGCAGTTAGAGGCAGAGGACGTGTCAGAGGTCGTGGTCGTGGAAGAGCAGCAGTTGCAGTTAGAGGCAGAGGTCGTGGACGCGCAGCAGGCGTGCTCCAGCCCGAGAACAACGCACCAGGAGAAGAACAAGAAGTGGAAATGGAAGAACCAGCAGTGGAACCTCAGCAGAACCAGCAGAACAACCAGCAACCACCGCCACCGCCTAACTTGGCAGAAGTGATGACTACTCAGACACAGCTGATGCAACAGATGGCACAGGCCAACACACAGATGATGCAAGCTATGCAACAGATGCAAGGAAATCAGAACCAGAACCGTCAGGGACACCGTGAGGAAGACCTACAAAGGAAGATTGAAAGGTTCATCAGGCTGAAAGCACCCACCTTCGACTACTCGGACGAACCACTCGACGCACACGACTGGTTGCGTACCATCGAGACGAAGCTGGACCTGACAGACTACACTGAAGAGGAATGTGTGGCCCTTGCGGCGCACCAACTTGAAGGAGCAGCAAAAGCGTGGTGGGAGAGCTACTGTGACTCTCACGCAAACCCAGCTCAGATCACCTGGCTAGAGTTTTGTGAAGCTTTTAAGGAGTACCACATACCAGAACAGGTCATGGTGCATAAAGCAATGGAATTCAGGACAATGACCCAAGGAAGTTTGTCAGTAGCTGAGTACGCTCGACACTTTGCTAAGATGTCAAGGTACGCTCCTGAAGACGTCAACACTGAGAAGAAGAAACAGTTTTGGTTCCAGCGTGGTTTACACAGAGGTCTGAGAACAACACTCGCAGCGAGTTCACACAGGTCACTAAGAGAGCTGATTGACAGGGCTATCGCAGTTGAGAAGGAAAGAGTGGGACTTGAAGATACCTGGCGAGAGAAGAAAAGAAAGGCTGAACAGATGCACAACCACAGACTGAGTCAGAGGCCGAGGAGTGGCCAGAGCAACATGCTCAGGAGAAGCTTTCAGCAGAGCAACAGCCAAGGAAGCTCAGTGTTCAACAGAAACAGCTACCAGGGTAACCGAGGCAGTAACAGCAATAGTTTTGGCAGCAGAGGTAACAACTACAACAGCTTTGGTAACAGAAACAACAGCTACTCAAGTCAGGGAAACCCCAACTGGAAGCCGAACAACACACCCAGAATTGGTGGAGGGACCGCAGTGGTCTGTTTTGCTTGTGGGAAGCCCGGTCACAAGTCCTTTGACTGTCCAGAGAAGAAGAACAAACAAACCCCAGCCAAGGCACCGGCACCTGGAGGACAGGACAGGCAGCCAGCAACAGCGCAGAGAGGACGCCTCAACCACTTGACAGAGGAAGAAGCCGAGGACGTTCCCGACGTTGTGCTCGGTGAGTTTTTAGTAAATGGCATTCCAGCTTTGATATTGTTTGACTCTGGAGCAACTGGATCCTATATCTCGACAAAGTTTGTGAGAGAGCAGTCACCCCCGACAATACCTAAAGCTAGACCTATAGTCACTACTTCTCCCTTAGGAGAGCTTAGGTGCACTTTAGAGTGCCCCGCAGTTAGACTGATGATAGGAGGCTAGGAGTTCGAAGGAAACTTGACAGTCCTGGAATCAGATGGAATTGACGTGATACTAGGAATGGATTGGCTTACAGAGCACAAAGGAATAATCAGTTGCTCACCCAGAACAGTTGAGTTGACACACCCTAGCGGAGTCAAAGTAACAGCAGAACCACAAAGAAGGAAAAGAACAGGGAAGAGATCCAGAACATGTATTCTAAGGCAGTTGGTATACTCCATCGAGAAAATGACGATCGAAGAAGTACCTGTTGTGTGTGAATATCCTGATGTGTTTCCCGAGGAACTACCAGGACTACCACCTGACCGAGACGTAGAGTTCATAATCGAACTGCAACCAGGCACAGGGCCTATTGCCAAGAGGCCGTACAGAATGTCAGTGGAAGAACTGGAGGAACTCAAGAAGCAGCTGAAAGAGATGCTTGAAAGCGGTGTGATTCGACCAAGTGCATCCCCATGGGGATCGCCAGTGTTGTTTGTGAAGAAGAAAGATGGGTCAATGCGCATGTGCGTAGACTATCGATCCCTGAACGCAGTAACGATCAAGAACAAGTACCCATTACCTCGAATTGATGATTTGCTAGATCAGTTGAAGAAAGCCAAATACTTCAGTAAGATTGATCTGAGATCAGGATACCACCAAATGAAGATTAGAGAAGGTGACATTCCCAAGACAGCTTTTGTAACTCGGTACGGGCAGTACGAGTTCACCGTTGTGTCTTTTGGATTGACCAACGCACCTGCTTACTTTATGAACATGATGAACAAGGTATTCATGGAGGAACTGGACAAGTTCGTAGTGGTGTTCATTGATGACATACTAGTTTACTCAGAAACAGCCGAAGAGCATGAGAAGCATCTGAGGATTGTACTAGAGAGGCTGAGGCAGCATCAACTCTACGGAAAGTTCAGCAAATGTGAATTTTGGTTGGAGAAAGTAGCCTTTTTGGGTCACGTGTTGACAGCCGAGGGCGTAGCAGTCGATTCAGAAAAGATTGAGGCAGTAGCAGAATGGAAACAGCCGAAGAGTGTTACAGAAATCCGAAGCTTTCTGGGATTGGCCGGATACTATAGGAGATTCATTGAGAACTTCTCCAAGATTGCCAAGCCAATGACCGAACTACTCAAGAACAATGTCCCATTCGAGTGGACGGACGCATGTGAAAGGAGTTTCCAAGAACTCAAGCACAAACTCACTACAACTCCAGTATTGACCCTGCCAGATATTCGCAAAGATTTCGTAGTCTACTGCGATGCTTCAAGACAAGGTTTGGGATGTGTCCTGATGCAAGAGGGCAAGGTTGTTGCCTATGCATCGAGGCAGCTGAGGAAACATGAGGAAAACTACCCCACACATGATTTAGAACTGGCAGCAGTGGTACATGCATTGAAGATCTGGAGGCACTATTTGATTGGCAACAAGTGCGATATCTACACAGATCACAAAAGTTTGAAGTATTTCTTCACCCAATCTGAACTGAACATGAGGCAAAGGAGATGGTTAGAACTGATCAAAGATTATGATTTGGAGATACACTACCATCCTGGCAAAGCTAATGTCGTGGCAGATGCCTTGAGCCGAAAGAGTTATTGCAACAACTTGATGATAGCAGAAAATCAGCCAGAGCTAGCAAAGGAATTGTACATGCTGAAACTCGAGCTAGTAGAAGAAGGAAAACCCCAGGAAATGAGAGTGAAGTATAACCTAGAAGACCGAATCAAAGAAGCACAAGGAAAGTGTCCAGAAACCCAAGGAGTAAAAGAGGATATCCAACGAGGAGTAGCACCTGACTTCCGGATAGATGAAGCAGGGACAGTATGGCTGAAAGACCGTATCTGTGTACCACAGGACGAGGAAATCAGGAGAACAATTCTCTCAGAAGCTCACGAGTCCAAGTACTCGATACACCCAGGATGCACTAAGATGTATCAGGACCTGAAGGATAAATTCTGGTGGAAGAAAATGAGAGAGGACATAGCAGAATATGTGGCCAAGTGCGACTCTTGTCGAAGAATCAAAGCAGAACATCAAAGACCAGCAGGACTGCTGAAACCCCTGGAAATTCCATTGTGGAAGTGGGAAGATTTCAGCATGGACTTCGTAGTTGGCCTACCCCGCACTCAGAAAGGAAATGACGCCATTTGGGTCATAGTTGATCGATTGACGAAAGTAGCTCACTTTATACCTGTCAAAAGCACACACTCAGTAAGCAGACTAGCAGAGCTATACATAGACAACATTCTTAAGCTACATGGGGCACCAAGAAGTATTGTGTCAGACAGAGGACCCCAATTCACAGCTCAATTCTGGCAAAGCCTACATCAAGCCATCGGAACAACCTTGGAGTACAGCACAGCTTACCACCCACAAACAGATGGGCCGACTGAAAGAGTGAACCAAGTTCTTGAAGATTTGTTGAGGGCATGTGTTCTAGCTTACAGCACAGACTGGGAGAAGAGTCTATCCTATGTAGAATTCTCCTACAACAACAGTTACCAGGCCAGCCTACAAATGTCACCCTTTGAGGCACTTTATGGCAGGAAATGCAGAACACCTCTAATGTGGTCAGAGGTGGGAGAACGAACATTCTTCGGGCCTGACATGATTGTAGAAGCAGAAGAAAATGTGGCCAAGATCCGAGAGCACCTGAAGGCAGCTCAGAGCAGACAAAAGAGCTATGCAGATAAAAGGAGACGAGATCTAGAGTTCGAAGTAGGAGACTTCGTCTACCTGAAAGTGTCACCCCTCAGAGGGCATAAGAGATTCCAAGTGAAAGGAAAGCTAGCACCCCGTTTTGTTGGACCATACCAGATACTGGAGAGAGTAGGGAAGCTAGCCTACAAGCTAGACCTACCAGAGGAACTAGCGGGAGTACACCCAGTGTTCCATGTATCTCAGCTGAGGAAGTGCCTGAGAGTACCAGAACATGAGATCAAGACAGAGGCATTAGACCTACAAGACACCTTGGAGTACCTGGAGTACCCAGAGAGGATACTAGACAGAGCAGTCAAAGAGACCAGAAGCACAGCTATCCCGTTTTGCAAAGTACAGTGGAGCAATCACTCAGAAAGGGAAGCCACTTGGGAAAAAGAGTCAGTGCTGAAGGAGAAATACCCCCACTTGTTTAAACCATAGGTAATCACAAATCTCGAGGACGAGATTCTTGTGATGGGGGGAGACTGTAACAACCCAAAATTCGTATAGGTTTTGTTGAGTGCAAAAATGCGAA
Source organism: Echinochloa phyllopogon (assembly GCA_033239725.1). Taxonomy (NCBI): domain Eukaryota; kingdom Viridiplantae; phylum Streptophyta; class Magnoliopsida; order Poales; family Poaceae; genus Echinochloa; species Echinochloa phyllopogon. The sequence continues at coordinate 47,747,053 of BTCW01000015.1, forward strand.
TTTAAAAATTTTTGGTGAAATTGTGTGCATGCAAACCAACATATAAGAGTGTCTTCTATTTTGCTCCCTAAATTCTTAGGCAATTTAAATTCAAATTTAAAATCAATTTGAAGTGCTAAGGATGAAATAGTGTGATTTGGATTTATTTGGATTTATTTGGATTTTTGGTTGGTTTGAATTCAAATTCTAGATTTGAATTCAAACTCTAATGGACTAAACTAATTTCCAAATCCTATTCCTGTTCGTGGGCCGAATTCCCGCAGCCAAGTCCATCTTTCGCCCTTCAACTCTTCTACCCGAGCCAGCAACCCAACCGGCCTGCTCGGCCTTTCGGCCCAGCACGGCCCAGCCGTCCACCGCGTCGCCGCCGCGTCCGCCTTCACCCGCTGACTGCTGGACCCCACCTGTCAGCCATCTTCTTCCCCCCGCGTCATCTTCCTCCGCGCGCCGCGCCTCTCTCTCTCCCGCGGAGCGCCGCCCGTGACCCAACCACCCACGCCCCGTGCGGCCCGTCGCGATTGCGCCGCGTGTCCGCAGCTGCTCGAGCTCTCCATCTCGCCGTCCGTGCCCGCCGAACCCTAGCCTAGCGCCTATTTAATCCCGCCGCCGGCCTTCTTCTTCCTCAAGCCGCGCCGCCCTTCGGGGTTCCATCCAGATCCAGTTCGTGGGAGGGGAGGAGTAGGAGAGTGTGGGGAAGGTCCTGGAGCAGTCGGAGCAAGAGGAGGAGAGCCGGAGCGCCTTCCCCGCATCGAAGCCGCCGAAGCCCGGAGCGCCGCCGTCCGTGGACTCGCCGACGAGGAGCCGGACCAGGGACGAGAGGAAGCGCACGAGGACCGCCGGACTGCGTCGAGTCTTCCCCGAGCTGCAGCGTACCTCGACGAGACCCTAAGTGAGCTAACCGCGTTCGCCCCCCTTCTTCTCTGTTTCCGGCGGAGCGCCGCCGCGCGTGCTCACCGTGCCAAGCCAAGCCTTCTGTGTGCCAGCCTTCGTGCTGTGCAGTCTTCTTGTGCAGGATCCCGAGCCGCTAAACCTTTTGCAACCCGCCGTCGCTTGACCTCCCGCAGCCGAGGCCGCCGCGGCCGAGCTCTGCTCGCCCCGCGCGCGAACGCCGAGGCCACGCGCGGCCGTGGGTGACCACGTGCCCGCGCGTGTGCACCCAGGTGCGTCCCAGCCGCTGCTGGAGCCGCACGCACACTCGCTTGGCCCCTTTCCGAGCGCTTTTGAACCAAAACCCGAGCCGTCGTCGTGCTCGCCGGCGCACATGGCCGTGTCGCCGCCGTCGCACGTCGGGAACCCAAGCCGAAGCCCAAGCCATCCCTGTTTCACCCCGAACGTGTTCGCCAAACCCTAGCGAAGCTTTTCCGACCGATCTTGAGCCAAGCCGAGCCTTCTCCGGCCAGTTCCGCCGCCGAACGTCGCCGCCGGCGCGTTCCAGTGCGCGCCGCGCGCGCGTCGCGTCGCGCCGCAGCCACCCCCTTCGTGGGCCGAATGTTCACCTTTAAGTCTGTTTAACACCCTTGAACTCTTCCGGCCCAATCGCTTTCGGCCCAAATCCAGCCCAGCCATCGTTTATTCTTTTTCTTTTTCTTTTAACAGCGCTGACGTATGGGACCCACCTGTCATACTCTGCGAGTCACTGACACATGGGGCCCACTGACCAGGGTTGACCCGCTGACCGTTGACCGTTGACCCCCGTTGACCGTTGACCGGTCAACGCTGACGTCAGCAGGGCCCACTGCTGACGTCATCCTAGGCGGACCCCACTGCTGACGTCAGCAGGCTAATTTTTGTCTGTTTTCTTTTTCGGAAATTATTTAATATATTCAGAAAATGATTTAAACTTCGAAAATTAATAATAAATCAACCGTAGCTCAGAAAAATATGAAACCAGTTTCTATATTTTTCTAAAAACATGACCTACGCGTTAGTGTAGAGTTTGGAGTTATTTGGATCTTCTTTCGTCGCTGTCTTTGTGTTTCTTTGCTAGTAGCCGCGTCTTATTTTCTTTCCGCGCCCCTAGGAGCTCCGGAGAGTCAGGAGGAGCCGGACTACTACAACAACTGCTTTGACGAGGACGAAGACCTTTGCCCAGGTTCACGCCCAACCATCTCTGAAATACCTATTAGGCATGCAAACTAGTATGCTAGCGCTTTACCTTACTCGCATGATAAACCTGCACTGCCTTTGTTATTATCCTGTTACCTTGCTACCTACTACTCACTTTATAATATGCTATGCTATGCATGTGTTGGGATGGTTGTGATTGATCCTCTTGGCGTGAGTTGTGGGTGGTTTGGGAGGAGTAGTGCAGCTAGGCGGTGTAAGCGAGTAAATAACAACTCGATCGTTGATCGAGGTGCTGAGGGGCTGCACTCGGGCAGTCCCTATGGGGTACCTGTTGCGGGTACATGGTTACTGGTTACTTGGGGTTGGTACTCGGTGAGTACCTGAGGAGTTTGGGCGGCAATACCTGTTATGGGTGCCGATTGCGGACCGTTGCGGCGGATCGCTTGTGATGCAGATACTCGCTTTACCGAACAATTAAGGACCGAGTCGTGCCCCCACTTCGGACTTGGGAATTACCGTGCTCACCATCTACCCAGTATGGGGAGGGTTCCAGCAAGCCTACTCTAGTGCGGCGCCGAGACTGTAGGAGAATCGAGTTTGATATGTGTAGGGGGGATTCGTTGCGGCGTAATCTCCCTGATTTACCACGGCCCCCGACTGGCCCCGGTGGGAAGGTTTCACGACCCTGGGGCAGATGTTAGATCGGATGTTTCCCGAGCCCAGGGAGACAGGATTGGCGCCGTTACTGTTTAGGGTCTTTGCTGTGGGCTGCGTCTCAGGTTGGTTGCGGACTAGCCTTGCAGCCCGGATGGATTCCTGGAGTGCCACCTCTGCAGAGTGTAAACTATACGTATAGCCGTGTCCACGGTTACGGACGACCCATTTCTGAGAAGCCCCGGCTAGCATGGGAATCTGCTTTCTTACCTCATCCTTGATTTGGGTTATGAGAGATTGGTCCAGCTGAGGCTGTTGAGACGAGGTGGGGAGGGAGCTCACCGAGTCGACTAGTGAGTGAAAGGTGGTTGGTGGATGATGATTTGCGGGAACCTGCCGTGGCAGGACGAGCCCGATGGGAAAATGTGAGGCTGATGGTTGGTTTTGGGGAGCGGATGGATGTGTGTGTGAGCAGGAGTTGGTGCTGAGATGAATTTGGGTTATTGCTGCTGCTTGCATAAGAAAACCCTGGCTTAAACCTTGATTATTTCTATATCCTTAGAATAGGCCACCTTTAAAGCTTGCATCATATTATGGTTGGTGACGTGGACCTGTCCCATTTCCTTGGGGACAGACTTTGGGTTCTCAGGTGAAGACCCCGACCACGAGTTCAACCAGGACGGGTGGTACGATTGAAGGGTGTGCGCTGCGCTCAAGGATGCCTGTGGAGGAGTGGTCCCAGTTGTTCTAGCTACCGCTGCGTAGATGTTTCTTATTGTCGTTTTAGCCCAGAGGGCTTGTTCCAGACGCTTTGTCTTTATATGAGTCATGTAATGAATCTTTTATCGTTGTATGGATGTGATATTCGACTGAGATGAGTTCTGTACGAGATAGCTGCTATTCCTGGGACTATCTCAAGGGTACAGGGAGTCGGGTTCTCGTCGGTGAGAATCCGGTTCGTCACAGTAGCAAAGGCTTTTGCTCCCTTGGGTCCATCTTGTCCCTCTCCTCTTCTATTCTCTCTCTCATGTCATGTGACCCACTAAACAATTCATTCCAGACTGTTTTCCCCAAATGGAGTAGTAATTTTTAAAGTTTCGTCACTGGTGGATCACCGTGCACACAGTTGGTCAGTGATTTTTACTGGCAGAACATAAAAGAATTTGTGAAATGCAATGCTCATCTTCGTCAGGTGTGGAAAAGGTTCGGTGCATACTCCTAGCGTTTGAAATCATTGCTGGAATTTTATAGCTGTTTTCCATACTACTTTCTTCTGTTTCTACGTACTATTTTGTCAGTGCCTTGTTTTGTCAAATTATGCACAAAAAGGAATGTAACTGCTAATCAACTAACCATCACTCATAAGGAATTTGGCCACTAATTTCTCCCTCACATGGATCATGCACAATCCTGATCAGGAACAAATCCTGAAGACACAAGCTGTAAACCTGCAAGTACAAGCTAAAGTTTGAAGAGCACCTTAATCCTATCCTACTTCCTGATTCTTTGCATACATGAGTGTCAGCTGAAACAAATCGACCTTCAGATACAGTTAACAACTATTCTGATACCGTGTATTGATTTATATATTTATTAGCAAAGGCTGACAAACAAGCCAACAGTCCTAACAAAACGTACCTTTTATGCCCTTTCCCCCCCGCTATATATCCCAACCAAGCAGAGAGAGGCCTCAGCTCCCTGCATCTGCCACTTCCACTCTCTCCCTCCTCCTCCCTCCCTGCCGAATCATTCATCTTTTGAACATATTTTTGTTCTCTCAAGGCAAAAGACCACACTTTACTCTTGCCTGCATCCATTAGCTACTGGCTACTATAGCTAGGGCTTGTGTAATTACTAGAAATACAAACCCACCACCTTAAATACGGCGCCACCATCGCCATCATATCACAACACAATTAAGCAAGAACCACACAAACTGCTAATCATACACGCACAGTAAGCTAAGTGTGATTGCTGCATGCATATAGCTTCATCACTCTTATATTAGCTAGTATGATCTAGCAGCTAGTAGTGTTATAGGGTCTAAAGATGGTCATATATATACTGATCGGTAATTATTCAAGGGAGATTTGTATCTATCATTAAGCTTGCAGTTAGACTCGATCATCTGATAGATGGAGGGCGGCGGTGGATGGGATGATCAGGGGAAGGACGGCGGCGGCGAGCCCACCAGGTACTGCGGCGTGCGGCGGCGCCCGTCGGGCAAGTTTGCCGCCGAGATCCGCGACTCCAGCCGGCAGAGCGTGCGCGTCTGGCTCGGCACCTTCGACACGGCGGAGGAGGCGGCGCGGGCGTACGACCGCGCCGCCTACGCCATGCGCGGCCACCTCGCCGTGCTCAACTTCCCCGGCGAGGCACGCAACTACGTGCGCGGCGCCGGCGCCGGCGGGCCGTCGTCTTCCCGCCAGCATCAGCAGCAGCAGGGAGGACGGCAGGTGATCGAGCTGGAGTACCTGGACGACCAGGTCCTGCAGGAGATGCTCAAGGGCAGTGATGGAAAGAACAATTAGCATATCCACCACTTGTTCATGCACCATATCCGACCCTGCCAATCAGCTAGGTCCTTCAATTCTGATCGATCGACCTGCTTCTCCTCGATCTCCTGCTGCTTGTTTCTTCTTTGTTCCATGTGCATGCATGTACCAAGCTTGCTGGAATTGAATGCTATTTTTCGTGTTGCTCAATTAATAAAGATACATATAGCTAGGATCATTCCTTTTGCTCAAAAAACAGGAGATCTGACCTGATCTCCCATCAGTGACCATGTATTTGTTGATCTTTAATAGCATGACTTTATCACGTGCTTGTGTTTTGGTTAAATAACACACCTACACACATCCTTTCGCTGATCCTATATGTTTTCGGTAGTGCATGCATGCATCAGGATATATCGATCGATCTCATCATTGGGGAGGTACTGCAATACATATTGATGATTTTGTCCACTCAATCTCAATGATGTTATTTTTAACTAGTAACCTCTGGTGAATTGAAGATACGGAATATATATTAAACCTGTTATGCACCCGGCCAAACGTACAGTCTAGAAAAGGCCAGATACTACTTAACAAGATGGTTCCACACAAATAGAAGAACATAAAATGCTCAGGATATAACATATATCCAACTGTTACTGGTTGCATCGTAAGAAGGCCCAGTGCGTATGTATGCACAAACGGTTAATGATGTATATGAAGGAATGGCATAGATAATTTCTAGCTTTAGCAATTAATCTCAGTCTCTGACCTTTTCCGACAAAGAACATACATTCATCCTCCGTTCTTATATGCATGTTCTGGTGCCATATATTAATGTGAAGATAGATTAGAGCAATCATGCAAAAAATTTTCACTTTCAGGTTGCAACATATGTCATTATTGCAATCTTTTCCGAAAATGAGTCCCTCTGAACTGCATAAAGTCATATGGTTTTAGGTTTGATCATCGATATATGAATCATGAAACGATATATATGTAAACTGCTGCTATATATGTGAAGATGGTATATAGGTTCATTATAAATTTATATCCTTACCGATGCTTTAATGTAAACTTTTAGAATGTATAGTTAATGTGTTATGTTCAAATAAAGTAACAAGCAAAGTGGTATTTTGGAGATCAGGTGGCAGTTCTAAGCATCCTCTATTGCTACAATGATCATCGATATAGTAGCATTTTTCTTCTTTCTCAATCACTATAACTAAAATACAAATATATGGATTTACGCGAGTTTGTTGCAGTAAAACATCCAAATAATAAAGAGCATGCATGTTCAATTCCTACTTCATGTCGATCGTATATACATACATGTCGAACCTGAACATATATATAAAGGGAAAAATGTGTTTTGAAGGGTACGTTATGGTAAAATAGTGACACGGCATGAATAGGAATAGAATACCCCCTCCGTCCCGTGAAGAGTGTAATGCAATTCTAGCTGTAACCACCTATTTTATTTTTTAAGATAGATAATTATTTGCATGCAGAACAACCTCCATGCCTAAATCAGTGCAATTGAGACGGTTACTGAGGATAGCATGGTCACTTATCAATGTCATTAATCTATCTGAAAAAACTAGAATTGCAATATCTTCACGAGACGGAGGGAGTAGATAGTTATTGGGCATACACAACAAAGCCTGGAGCTGCATCAGTCAAGATAAGAGGGCTATAAACACGGGAACTTCATCTCATTATTAAGGAAAACATGAATTTATAATTGTTTATACATACCTTTTGATTTTTAGACGAACCAATCAGGTCTACCACATAACTATTATCTGCATATTTTTATCTTTTCCATCTTTCAGGCCAAGTGCATGCATAATGCTTCATCAGTCTGTTCATCATTTGGACACTCTAGCTGTATTTTCCATTGTTTTTATTTATTTGGAAGTCGAGCACTGATCATTTGCAAGATGAGACATATATATATCCATCAATCACATGCATAATTTGTCATCACTTAAGTATTAAATTAGGTTACACACAGACTAGCAAGTTTAATTGGATTAGATGTGAAAAGTCCTTTAAATGCTCGGTGCCCATTCTCCCAAATAAATTTACGATTAACCAACAATAACAGTATCTTTTGCATTTTGGTAGGGACAGGTATGAAAAGTGCTGTTGAATGTGCTCAATGGATGCTGTGGTTCTAGCTAACTGCTTGCTAGCATGACCAAACCAAATGGTTGCTGAAGGTATAGTAATAGGTAATGAGCAAGTGGTGCATCTGCAGAGGTACCATGCTGCTTTGCTGGATGCTGATGCTGTAAAGGAGTAATATGTATACGTAATCAAAATTACGTAAGATGAGGCGTAGGTGTTTAAACAACAGTATAAACTGGAGATAAAGGCTTGATTCAGAGATAATTAAGTGGAAACTATATAATGGCTATACATGACCTACAAGGGGGAACAAATTAAAACAATAATCATATGGCTAGCAAAGACTTTTCTTGCTCAGAATAGCTCAGCAGCAAGAGGCATGTCTAATCAGCTGGGAGCTGAAAGTGAGCAAGCCAGTTTCTAGAAGGAATTAGCTGCCGGAGAGATAGATCCTCCTGACATCAATTTTTTTGACGGCATAAGCACAAAAAGAAGCTCGCTAGTGCGGTGCTTGAACAACTAAAAGCAAATTTTAAGCTATTTGAAAACAAATGTGCATACATTCCAGCAGGAGGAACATGCATGTGGAGGTATGGCGTTTTCTACGCGATTATATATACTTGGCGAGAATTTGATGCTCTCGACCATGGCAAGTTGAAGCCAGTCAATAATCATGGATGCATGCATGCAGCAGAGTAGTAGTGTAGTACTGCTTCAGATTGTAGAGCATCAATCTGACAAAACAAGAATGGTTCTCCCCTTTCCTCTGAAATTATTTAGAACCAAAAGACACAGAAGCATACTTCCATTTCTAAATTAACGTGCACGTTGATTCACACCTAGTGTTGCCACAATAAATTGTAGAATCATCGGTAATAAAGATACCATTGGTGTGGTGTACATTGACACTTTCGTTACTTGCGTACTGTATGTATGAAGAAGCACATTACTCTTTAATTTTGGGCGTGTCCTCTGTACTCTTTATTCTTTAGTAGAATAGCTAAAGATTTATGTACTCGATTGTCACACCCGGATTTACACAAAACCCGAATGTGGCCATATGTGTGCCCAGGAAGTCCACAGACACATATAGCGAACAAATATGGCAAAAACCAGAGTACTATGCTTCATTATTCAACATAAAGTAACGATACATCAGAGTTTTGCATAAATGAAATACATGGACAGCGGAAGACTAATACATCTCTCTAGCGTAGCTGCAATCCCATAGGGACTCTGACTGGGAGAACGCCAACTCAGAAGTACGGCAAATCCTCCGGAAACTCCACCTCATAGTCAGCCTGACTCCAATCTGTTACCCGTCCGGGATTTTGCCCAAAATGATGATAATAGCAAGTGTAAGTAACAGAATTACTTAGCAAGTATAGCACGGGTTATGAAGGCTCAAAAAGGTTAGACACTGGCTTAACTGCGTTAGCACTTTTAGTTGGTTCGTTTTAACTTTATCCAAGTTACTACAAGTGAATGAGAACCCGGTTGTTACCCAATTAATAGTGTAAGTGACATTAAGCATGAATAAATACCATATTCTAATCAAAAAGGATTCAGGCCGCTCGTGACCCTGAGCAAGGCTATCATGATAGATCGTACACTCTGCAGAGGTTTCGCCCTTTACCCACCAGTCGCGTAAAAGTTCAAAAGAACTTTGCACCCAACCACGCACATCAACACTTCCGAGGTGTGACTGCATAGGGACGCTACGAGGCTTTCACAAGACACCCTAACAAGACAGTAGCCGTTGGAGTACTACAAAGTGGTGAGAACCTAGGCACCGAGATTGACTGACCCTTAGGGCGCAACGTGAGGGGGTCAATGGCATCCACGCACCGGCAAATCATGCCAACAAGAAAGTAAATGGTGCAACGTGCGGAGCTCCCGCACTCACGGGGGCTCCCAACACGGGACTGGGTCTGACGGGACCTACCCGACGGGGCTACCGTCCTCGGTGGAATCCGAAATCACCCCGTGCTTTGCCTCCCACAACGCCGTAGGCCACTCGGTAACCACTGCCAAGCTAGAGACGTACAAGCTACTCAACCAAGACCAGAGCCCATATAGTTCCGGCGGTGGCGACAGGCTCCTGGGTTGCCGCTTTAAGAACCGGTCCTTATAGGGAGACACTAGAGCAAAGCACACAGCACATGCTCTAGCTCCCTAATCCATGTTGCTAAAAAGCAAGTTTTAACATTAAAGTTGAAGTGGACCATTAAATCAATATTAACAATTAAGTAAGGGTGACAGTAGTTGCGCCTAGCAAAATACTACCCATATGCATAAACCCATAGGAAAACAAGGACAGGGAAATAAATGCTAGGAAATAACCTTAATGGATAACAGTATTAAATGCATGCGTATGTAAAGTACAGTGAATTAAAGATGTGATGGGTAGCAAGGATTGTCCGTGCTATAACTTGCCTTCCTCGGAGTAAGGCTGCTGCTGAAAATCCTGCTCCGGCACGTCCTCAACGTACTCGTAGTCCAACGCTACGGGCTCACCGACTGGACACGAACAACACGCACGCATTCCAAAACAATCATCACATGCAAGCAAAAGTAATTCTATTAGAACAGTACACCAACAGTATAAACAGTACAAAAACAGGAGCTAGAAATATTCTACGCGTCGCTACGAACACATGAGCGCGAAAATCACGCAAAACGGAGCTAAAACGTGAAAGTTATAGCGTTTCTAAGGTTCGGGGGCTTGCTGGCAAAGTTTTTAAAATTTCCAGGGGCCTAAACGAATAAAACAGGACCTATTTGCAATTATTTTCGAAATAAAATGGACCGCGGGTTAATTACCAGAAAGTTTAGGGGCTCTTTAACAAAATTACCAACGCTGACCGGTACCCGGGCGTTGACCTGGGACGTGGCGCGCTGTGGCCCATTGGATCAGAATCGGGCGGTTGAGATTTAAATAACGAAGGGGTATCCGGCCGATCTAATCCTGGCCGTTGGCTGGCGATCGGATGGCTGAGCGCAGGTGCTCGCCGGGGAAGAAGGCCGTGCGGTGGCGCTGCTCAGCCGCGGCCGGGAGTTCGCCGGAGTTAAGCGGTTCACGAGCCACAGTGCACCAAACGCTGCGGGGTTTGAACCTACGGAACCAGGGGAGGACAGCGAGTCTACCAGGGGGGTTCATGACGAGCGCCGACCGGCGAATCGGCCGGACGAGGGTGAGCGGCGGAGCTGCGCTCCGGTGAGGCACGGGGAGTGGGTTCTGAGTGCAAACAGGGGTGGATTTTTGGCTATGGAGCGTCAGTGCACGGAGGTGAGTGATCCTGAGGTGATCTAGACTTGAATGGTGCAGTGAAACAGCCGGACGACGACGGCCGGCGGTCGGCCGACGGCGGCGGACGCGGGGAAACGATCTACGGTGCGCCAAAGCTCAAATTGAGGAGAGGAGGAGCTTCGTTACCCACGGGCGATGCCCCTGACGCGAGGAATCGGTCGGAGAGGTGTCGGAGCGTCGAGTCGACGGCGAACTCCCCTCGGCGGCGCTCCTGGCGGTGAAGCGAAATTGGTTACGGCCGAGACAGGAAAAGAGATGGGGGAGCGCTCGATGAGCTTCAGTACCTCCTGGCGGTTCGTTTGGAGGCGATGGTCGGCCGGGAGGTGCACCGGGGCAGCCTGGCGGCGTGCGGCGGTGCGGAGGAGCTCCGGCGACGCGCGGGCCGGGCGATGCAGAGGCTCTGGTGGTCTTGGCGTGTGCCGGGGAGGTTAAGGGAGGCTCGGTGATGCTCAAACGAGCTTTGTAGGGGCTTGGGGATGGCTGAGAAGTCGGGAACGGGCTCGCCGTCGTTTATGGTAGGGGAGCGGCGGCGGCGGGCTCGGTTTCCACACGGGAAGGGACCTTCCATACGTGGGCGCACCGGAAAAAGGAAGCTAGGGGTCGGGGAAGGTTCGGCGAAGGTGCGGGGTGGGTCCCGGGGCGTGAGGAGCGGCGGGGACGGCCGGGCGGGCGCGTGATTGGCGGCGGGGAAGAAGGGGTCGTCGGGCGCGAGGAGGGAGAAGGGCCTGACGAGGGGGGTCCCGCCGGGCAGAGAGAGAGAGGGAGGCGGGTGCGCGGGAGAGCTGGGCCGCAATGCTGGGCCGAGCGCTGGAGTTAGGCCGGCTGAGGAGGCGGGGAAGTTGGGCCGCGGCTGCGCGCGCGGGCCGAAGCGGAGGAGGAAGGGGAGAGGGAGAAAGAGGTGGGCCGGCTGGGCCGGAAGTGGTACTGGGCCGGGAGATTGTGCTGCGGAAAAGAAAAAGAAAAAGGGAGGAGGGGGTTGGGCTGGACCGGGGGAAAAGATGAGGGGGCTAAAGTGGACTTGTGAATTAAGTTCAGGGAGCAAAAACGAACTAGGGCCTAACAACTTTTCTAGAGCTCCAAACAAAGTGATTCAAATTTGAATTTAAATATTTTTAAATTCTTGTTTGAATCACAGGCAATACAAAAATAAATGCACCAGCATGAATGCAACAATAAATGTTTCTATCACTTATATTTGATTTTAATTTTAGAAAAATTATTATTTAGCCTTAATAAAACAGGTGAAAGCATTAAATAATTAGTTATTTACCAAAAATTTTAAAATTGAGCATTTTGGGTGTTACATCGATCCGACTGTTCACAAATATAGAATTATAGATTATTTATTTTAGTTGTTTTGGCGTCATAGTTAAGAGTAGTCGTCAAGTTCATCTTAATTCTCTGAATTTAAAAGAAGTGGAATTGAAGAATAGGATTAATGAAACTACATGTACCTTGCGTTGGGATTGAGCACTGAGCAGTATCTGACTCGGTGCAGCAGCAGCCGTGACCGAAGCCAAGTGCAGCCATAGTGACGGGGACGAACCAACACGTACGCTTTGCAGCTGCTTGTTACAGCAGGGGATTTGGGCCATGGAACACTCGCTAGTATAATAATGGGCTTAAGTAAGTGCTAGAATGAATTGGCCCACTCCGGTAGTTGGGGCCTGTGCGGCTGCAGACCCGCACGGCCCGGAGATGGCCCTTTACGGCAAATACTTTTTGACAAAAGGGCTTTCGAGACTTGAAAAAAATTCTATGACTCCTTCAATATACATCGAGCCAATATAGTAAGATGAAAAATATGAGCCATCCTGATTGGTTGAAAAATAACCCAAAAATCCACATACCTGCAATGACACTGGAGGTAAAAGAAAAATATAAGCTATTGGTCACAAATTGGCCCAAAAGTTCTCTGGATTTATCGGGCGTCCCATGCCATTGTGTATTTATCGGACATTTCTCTTCATATTTTTGTTCTGGATTATTTTTATACCAATTCATGAGATATAGCACATGTTCTCTGTTTTTTGGACCACCATTTTGAAAAAAAAAGATTGTGGTATTGCTCATGTATTTTTACCTCAAATATTGTTCCATGGTTCTTGAGGTGTCCTGATTCTGACCGCACTTGAATGGGTGATTCTTGCTTATATTTCTCAGATTCATAAATTAAAACATAAAGTGCCAATACTAATAAAAAATAAATGAGATATTATATTGTTGGATCAGACACCCATAATCTAAAAATACCAGTTCTTGTCATCAATGGCACAGTAACTTGCTCTTGGAAGATATACCGTAAATATGCCAAATCAATGAAACAATAGACACAATCTGGTATTCACTCATTGAACAAAAAACAACGATCGAGAAGAACCAGTGGCTAGTAACACACATAAGACTTGATTCTTTTATTCATCGATGATATAGGCAAACATAGGGCATCACATATACATGAGTTCATGCTAATGGAAATGTATGGGAAAATGTTGGTACACATACGTCCACACAAAATAGTAGCGTTACATACATATGGCTCACTCTTACACAAATATTGATGCTTGGTCATAGCCAAAGCTAGCTAGATAGGTCACATGCATGTTGATCTGTGGCATTCTCCTCTCAGTCCCCTCCCATGCCAATGGGTGGCTCCGGTGTAGGTTTGGGGTTTGGCTGGGGCTCTGGCTTGGATGGTTCAAGTTGGGGGTTTGGTTTCGGTGTAGATTTCGGGCTTAGCTCAGGCTCCGTTTTTGATGGTTTGGGTTGGGGTTTTGGCTCTGGCTCTAGTGTAGGTTTCGGTCTTGGCTCTGATGTGGGTTTAGGAGTCGGATGGGGATCCGGATTTGATGGCCCTGGCTTTGGTTTTGGCTCAAGTGAAAGTTTGGGGCTCAACTCAGGCTCCGGTGTAGGTTTGGGATCTAACTTTAGCTTAGATTGTGGAATAGGGTTGTTTGGATCGGGCTGCGGTTCCGGCTTTGGGTCTGGTTGTGGTGTTGGTTTTGGTTCTGGATCCGGTTGTGGCGCATGGTTTGGATCGGGTTGTGGTTCCGGTTTTGGGTCAGGTTGTGGTTTTGGTTTGGGTTCTGGATTTGGGTCAGGTTGTGGTGCAGGGTTTGGATCTGGTTGTGGTCCTAACTTCGGGCCTGGCTGTGGCGCTGGTTTGAGTTCTGGCTTTGGATCGGGTTGTGGTGCTGGGTTTGGATCGGGCCGTGGTTCCGGTTTTGGGTCAGGTTGTGGCATTGGTTTGGGTTCCGGCTTTGGGTCAGGTTGTGGTGTTGGTTTGGGTTCTGGCTTTGGGTCAAGTTGTGGTGTTGGGTTTGGATCGGGTTGCGGTTCCGGTTTTGGATCAGGCTGTGGCGTTGGTTTGGGTTCTGGCTTTGGGTCAGGTTGCGGTGCTGGGTTTGGATCAGGCTGCGGTTCCGGTTTTGGGTCAGGCTGTGGCGTTGGTTTGGGTTCTGGCTTTGGGTTAGGTTGTGGTGTTGGTTTGGGTTCCGGCCTTGGATGAGGTTGCGGCTTTGGATCAATCACTCTACCATAAGCAAGGCTAGAAACACTTGCAGACAGTGTGACGACTAGGGCCAAGTGATAACACAGTGAGAGAAGAGCGCACCTCATCTCGTTGGCACTCTTGTTTGATCTCACTCGAATCGTATCAACTATCTTCTCCACTAGAAGGTGTGGTTGCTTGTGCACATATGTCACAGAAGGCATGGATGATTTATAGGCATGGAAGGCCAACCGGCACTGGACACGCGTCCATCTCCCTGTGCGTGATTTTGCCATGGCACTAGATTGCAGCTTTCGGACGTGCACCTTTAGCGACCACCAGACAAATCACTGTGGATCAGGAAAGAGATGAGTTTCATTTGCGCACGGTCATTTTCATGAATGTCCCGTTCCATTAGTACTTGTTTCTCTCAGTTAGTTGGTGACAATATACAAATATGTCTTTTGTGAAACCAATATACAATATTTATTTAAGCTGCAGTAGTACACGTACGGTTTCTTTTAGGATTTTTACAGATAGGTATCACACGGATATTTGGTAAAAAGGCAAGGAAAAAAGAAGTTGGCAATCGATAGATCTTGCAACCCATCATCGATCAGACCTAACTTTGACACATGCATGCCACAGATGAATGGCGAATTGAATTTCTCTCCCTAGCCCATTGATCATGAAAAAGAAGAGTCTTTCTCTTAATTTGCCTACACTGTCCCAATATCTGCCACCTTTAATTCATTTCTTGCCGAAACATAGCAAAACCGTACTACATATTAAGTGCCAACAATGAGATCGAAAAAACAGAGCCGGTATAATAATCGCGTGTCTGAAGCAGAGAGATCTCTTGGCCGGCTCAATCCATCATATAGCTAATGCATGTATACATGCGTGTTGCATCAACTAGTACACAGTACGTAACGTTCGTTAGGTGTGCATGGAACTAAAAATATAAATAAACACCATGCCTTTGGAACTGTATACTGTTATGCACTCGCATCACAGCTAGCTTATATATATCTAATATGTAGCTTGCATGGCTTTGCTGTAGGATATAGAAGGTCGGTAATATGTGTGGGCAAGACGTGGGATCGGATGATGATGGACCGATCGGCAAAAAAGCTAGCAACATAATTAAAGAATGAAACACCAAGACCAGAAGCAAAGCGAGACGTGATGGATCAGTAGTGGCGCGTACGCTGAGGGATCGCGCGCGCGCGCATGCTATGTACAGTACTTTCTTCGTATGAAAAAAATTATAATCCTTGCTTTTAAAAATCAACAAAGTTTAAATTTAATTAGATTTATAAAAAAGATACTAATATTTGTGATAGAAAATTTGACTATATTTGTACATGATTATCATAGTCCATATATATTTAGTTAACTTGTTAAAAAACGATAATTGTATTTTTGTAGAACTGAACGAGGGAGTACGTATATATCTTGTGTGTCAATATATCTACCGATCCATCATGGTGATGATCGAATGCATCAGTTAGATAGTGTTGTGTAGTATATGCGCGTGCATAAAGCTAGCTAGCTAGCTAGGTGTGTCCAGTCCAGTAATCCATCAATTGCACGATGCATTTCCTTTTTATCTGCTTAATTTCCATCCATCAGCATCATATCTGCACCTCATCTTCTTCATTCATTCTAACCACTAAACAGGAGGATCCATCACAGGAAAAAAAATCCTACAACAAATGCTTAGGAACAAGTTCAAGTCATAGAAACACTCGAGTTATGATAACAAAATGGAGAGGATCAACTTACTGAAGCGTGGATAGATCAACTCGATCATCCCCCGATCAGCCAAAGCAATGCTAAGAGAACTCCAAAGAAAACTGAAATGAACAATGGCCCAGTTACGTCTAAAATGTCCTATATTTGAGGGCAAATTTGCCCACCTATATCCTACATACGTACAGGTTGTGTTATACTCCAACAGAGGCAGGATGAGATCGAATGCCCGAAAAAAACAGCTAATGCGCTCATCGAATCATCCATTATGTTACCTGATCTCGCTCCAGGCATGTGTATGATGTTACTGCTACTATCGTGTTCATATATATGCATGCTAGCTAGCTATGTATCGAACACGTACGCACTCATTCCCTGATGAAGCTAATAAGTAATACCTCCGATTCTTTTTATTTGACGTTCCGGACAGGCAAAGAGAGCTAAAAGTTGCCCACACACTACACACTCAAATCAACCAGCAGAAACCAATTATGTAACATTATTTTTATTGAAATATAAAATAGGTACACGGTACAGTGAGCCAAGCGCGCAGACGGTACACACCAAAGTACGTACGTATTTGGAGTGTGGTAGCCTGGCCGATCGATAGGTTACAAGACGCAAACAACTTAACACACACGCACGTACTTAACAGATGCATCTTGGGCTGGGGCGGCATTGGTCTCTTGGGCTGTGGGTTCTTGGGCTTTGGAGCAATCACCGGCTTGTCGCTATCAGCGGCAGCAGAGGCCGCCGTCGTGATCTCGTCGGCGGCGGCGGCCATTACTAGAGCCTCCATCACGAGGACGACAAAACACAGTAAGCACATCGTCGTCGTCTTCATCAGGGCGCCGGCCTCTTCATGGCCGGCCGGTAACTCCAATTAATCCCTCTCTCTTTCTCTGAAGCCGATCGATCAATGGAAATCTCTCTCTGATGTGATGATATATAGGCAGATTGAAATGACGACCGATCGATCCAAGGAGATTCATCAGGGAGTTTATCTCACTTACAGACGACGTACAGGTGTACGTGATCGATATGATCACTACCAGATCGACCTAGCTAACAGCAGCATTTCATCTTCTCCGCCACCAGCTAGCTAGCGTTCAACATAATCTTGCAGTCGCGGATCGGATCAAAAGAGAGGCCGGCCGCCAGCACCAGGTAAATAAAGGATCGGACACCTGGCTCGATCGTAAAAGAGAAAAGAGTAATAAATTACGCGGGTGTTACATCGCTGTCACTCGTTGTAAATAAATTATAGTATATCCTAGGCATGCATTATGCTCCACTGCAACTCGATCCCAGTGTGTTAATTTGTGACACGTAGTACAGGCAGCAATAGCTTAGCTAGGTGCATGCATGCGTGCTGCAGACAGGCAGGCATGCACGCTTCTTCTTTTCAGGTACACAATAAACTGGGGTAAATTCAATATCTTTGAGCAAAATTAAAGGTGATCAACACAAGATCGAACACGTCTGTGCCTGCACAACATCACAAACTATATATAATTGGTTGAGCTAGCTAGATCAGTTTTATTATTAGGTATTTCCTAAAAGTTAACTTGGTGGTTTGTTTTCCTTGTTGGGACAGAGTCATCAGGGCCCTTCTCGGTCGGCCCAATCAATTGTTGGACTCCACCGCAGCAGTGCTCTCTTTGTCTCTCCTAATAAAACTGGGCCTTAGAGCCCACCACAGTCAGATGCCTTGAAGCCCAGACAGTTGGTGGATTATTTGCTCTTCCCTTTGGTTGGGCAAGTGCTTTTTCCTGATGGATCGAGTGCCCTGTTTTGGTGGCTGTCAGCTATTTCCATCTCAAAAAAGAAAAGGGCATTCGATCAGCATAACCAACTGCCAGATGAGTGATGAAACGCATGTAATGTATGTGGGTCAGTGGGTGGGTGGCGGTCGATGAAGGATTATACCGCTAAGATTCTGAGACGTGATCGATTCCGACAAGATATCAAGTTGTAGTAGTATGCAGAAAGCAAAGACAAGTAACATTCCCACCCGACCGGTGCACTAATTAACATCGGATCGGACGGAGTATCTGCAGCTTCCCTCCCACACCCATCTCCTACCTCCGTTTGTTCATCTCCTGTCTCCGATCCATATGATCTTCCTGGAAGCTAGCTACCATCAATGTACGTAAAAGTAAGTGCGTGTAATAACGTGCACAAGTACGCA
The DNA here is from genome assembly GCA_033239725.1 of Echinochloa phyllopogon. NCBI lineage: Eukaryota > Viridiplantae > Streptophyta > Magnoliopsida > Poales > Poaceae > Echinochloa > Echinochloa phyllopogon. The sequence goes on from BTCW01000015.1 coordinate 47,765,148, forward strand.
CAATGGAATTGAATGCCGCATGACCAAAAAAAATGCAAAGAAACTTCCTCGCACCAAACGCACACGTTTGCAATTTTACCTGCAAAAGATGCGCGCGTACGTGCATCGGCATCATACAAAGCTAGCTCTTGCCGTCTTCAATTTCAGAGAGGGACCAAAAAAAGACTAGTAGCAAACCGTCACCCCAGAAGCTCAACCTCTCTACAAGCTACACCAAATAAATGCACATATTTGATCTTTCTCGTAGAACACTAGAACCAACACATATATAATAACAAATGCAATGCAAATTGACAAGCACATGTAGTACTCGACTTTGCCTGTGGCTCGCTCGACTTTCTCCCTTTACACCATCCCCTCTACACCAAGCAAATACATCTTTCTAAGAAGAAGAAGAAGAAGAAGAAGAAGAAGCTTGATCAGCCTTTTCTGAACCGAGGAATAAAGCCCCCCTGGACACTAGCTTTTGCCAGTAAGGGGATTTTTTAAACTGGCCTCTGAAATTCACTTGAACGTTGAGTCGAGACCATGACCAAGAGTTACTGCTAAAGCATTGCTACATCAGTTCGCTCGTGGACTCAGGAATTACGTCGGTACTTGCTGCTACTAGTAGCTAGTACTGATCGAAATTCAATTTCGTTTTCATCCGAGCAATTCAACCATGCATAATATTTAAGCACAATCAACTCCTGGGGAAACGATGAGGCGAGAATATATAATGATGCATCAGCTCTGCTGAATGGAAGAGACATATATTGGCCGGGGATCGAGCTAGGTAAAAGCAAGGGACACGATCTGAAAATATCGGACAAATGATCGAACGTGGCGTCTCGATGAAGTGGCAGCACATTAATTGTGAGGACACAAACTAAAGCAGCAACTGCCAAGTTAAATACTACGTACTCCGATCCAACCCTGCCTGTTGTACCATATATATGCTTCTGCATCATTATTCTCTCCCACGTACATTCTTCAACAAGCTAAGTAGCCAGCCAACCCTCGCTCCTCGATCTCTCATGCATTATTACCACTTTAATTATTAGCCTCATTTGACCGTCCGGCCACCTTATATTTCTTTATTATCACTATTGACAGTGCTTCTACCTTATTATACTGCTAATGTGACCATCACTAGAATGCTTCGCTTAGAGATCAATCATTCCATTGCAGGCCCAGACCTTTTTTTTTGCCCACTCTCTCTGTTTTTCTTTATATATATATGACGTTCAGACAATTTTTTTTGAACTGATGCTTCCGGTAAAAATGTCTGGTCGGGAGCGTCAATTAATCGCTAACGGAGATAGTACTACTAGTCAATAGTTACATGTATTCTACGTTTTCAATCATGACAATATCAACTGGTTGATCCAGATGTGATGTACACAATCATGTGAAAATCTGAGGGTTTTTGAGCAATTTCCGACTAGCATGTATCCTGGGAGAATCCTCAACGTTTTTTATTGACTAATACTATTGCTAAAAGAGAAACGTTTTTTGTGGACTTGGACTTGCATGTCTCTAAAACACCGACGTTTTTTGTTTTCTAAAACACGATATGGATGCATTTTCTCTTGCGATCAAATGCCCACATCAGTGATTTACTGCTTGTATGGGGAGCATCAAAGCAAAGCGTGTGTAAATTAACAAACAGCTGGGTCATGCAAGAGAGGATTTGAAGGGTGTAAATTGTTGATATATATATGACGTTCAGACCGTGCCGGGGAGCTTCGCCGCTCTGGCGCCGTGGCGCTTGGCTGCGCTTGTGGCCCTACCCACCGCCGGCCGCGAAGCTCCACCACTTTGCCGCACCGACCGGAGCCCTGTCGTCGCCTGGCCGTGGAGCTCGGCCGTGCCGGCCGCTCTGTCTGCCCGCACGTTGGGTCAAGGGTGTGTTTGGTCGAAAAGTCACATCAGGCGCATTGTAGCATTTTTCGTTTGTTTGTGGTGATTATTGTCCTACCATGATCTAACTAGGTTCAAAAGATTCGTCTCGTACATCAAAACTATGCACTTCGTTTTTTATTTATCTATATTTAATGCTACATTTAATACCTACAGTAGAATTTTGGGTGGAATTTTGGGATGTCCAAGAAATTCAGCCGAGTTCTCGTGAAACAAACAGGCCCACGACGCTTTGGTTGGGGTCTTTTATTATCCCTCGTCCGCCGCCGCCGTCTTTTATTATCCTGACCTAGATCTACGGAGGCCCCGTCTTCCTTCTCCTCTCTGCACGCCGGCGGATCCACCACCACCACTCATCAAGCCTCAGCCACCACCGGCAATCATGGGGCCTCAACCGGAACCACTCTCACTACCACTACCACCATCGCCATCCGCCGGAATCGCTCCGCCGTCTTATCCTGACCCAGATCTATCCCCTCTTCGCTCCACGCCGGCGGATCCTCCACCAGCACTACCGTCGCCACCCAAGGCGGGCCGACACCACCGACTCCCGGCCACGGTGTTGGTCGACCGCTCCGTGGGATTCGTCGATCAACTCCAAGCCTTTATCCAACAAGAACTAGGATGGCCTTCGCCGGAGGAGGCCATAAAGCTTGCCCTCGACAACTGCAACTCCATCCACGAGAGGAATATGGCCGTAAGAAAGGCGGTGGCCCGGTACCAGGAGCAGGTCGAGGAGCCGGCGTTCCGGATGCTGCGCGACCGCCGCAAAGCCACCGGCGGCGGCGCCGCCGTGCGCAAGGAGCCGCTGGCCTTCTTGCCGTCCGGCTGCGACGCCGCTGAGTTCGGGGAAGAAGATGACTTCGACAGAGAGGAGGCCGCCTACTTCCGTGACATGCTGGAAGGCACCGAGCCTTTCGTCTCCCAGGTCGCCCACGCCCCCGGCGTCACCTCCGTGTCCCTCAACATCGCTTGGCCGCCGGAGCATCCCCACACCACTAAACCCAACACCGCCTTCATCACCGGCTGCCATCGGAGCTTGCTCCTCCTCAGCCTCGGCAACTGCAGCCACGGCAACCATGGCGCGCCTGGCTTCTACATGGTTTACGACACCCAGGCCAACTCCGTCGCCATCGTCCCGCGCCTCATGCACCTCTCCATCGCCATGGTCCCGTGCTTCATGCCCGTTGCCTCCTGGTCCCACTGCCACATTGCACGCCGGCCAAGGGGCGCCGCCGTCCTGTGCCTCAACACCACCAAGAAGCACACCGCAGGCTACCTCCTTGCCGAGCTACTCCTCCGCATAGACCAGCAGAGCTATCTCCCCACAAACAAGGCCACTCTCTTCTTGTGGGAGTCGCTCTCCATGGCCGGCATGTGGCAAGGCTCCGCCGCCGCCAAGTGGATCCCCAAGAAGGTGGTGCTCCCCCTTCCCTTGCGCAAAGACCACATCTCCTTCCAAGCAGACATGGCGTTCGCAGTTGGACCCACCTCGCTCTGCTGGGTTGACCTTATCACAGGGATCTTGCTCTACAACCACACTGCTCCTGATGATAAGCAATTCCACTTCATCCCATTGCCCTCTGGGATGCACACCACTAGCAATCTGGAGGATACATGGCCAGAGGAGTACCGCTCCATGTGCTGCATCAACCATGAAACCTTGAAGTATGTCTCAATGGAGGGCTTCAACCAAGAGGGCATCGCCATGGCCGACGTGAAGCTCACGACATGGATTCTGAAGAACCCCCGGAGTCGGACCAAATCACGGTGGCTGCATCCTGAATCAGTCCGCATTGGAGATCTCTGGCACAACCCACTTTACAATGATCTGCCACTGTTGCCCCGTTTTCCAGTCATCAGCACGACACGGGCTCATGTCGTCTACCTCTCGGTCATTAACTTCAGGGACAGTCCCAAGTACCAAGGGCTAGTTGAAGCCACTGAACTCTATGTACTTGGCATTGACATGCTTCGTCAGGGTGTTGTGTCTGCGTTCAGGGCCCCTTCTGAATATGGAGCTGTTCCACTCCTCAGCCTTTTTACTTCTCACTTTACCCGCTACCTAAACCAGGTACTTCCTTTACACCCCCCCTCTTTTTTCTTACTAATCAGTGTGAAAGCAATCCACAGTTCAACTGGTTGCTTCGGCCAATCTTGTGTTTTAATGTTTTGTTACTGAATTATTCTGCTCTTAAAAGTAGCTACAGTTGTAGTTAAAGTCTTACAAATCAAGAAAGGGTCTGCCACCCAAAGTTTCTAGTTTCAGAAATCTACTATCAAATCAACTGGGTACTTTAGTACCACCAAAAGATGTCACCGTTACAAATCTATCCTACCAAGCTAACAAGTATATTCATGTTCTTCATCTTCCACCAAGCAACACGGAAGATGGGGAAAATTTGTAGTATGGCAAAATAACTAAGCATACAAAAAATAGAGGGTCATATGTGGGACTAAGAGTTACTAATTAGTACAGTGTGTTTCGAGATGGATTTTTATAATTTGTAAAAACTGCATTGAATAAGTAGTTGTCTGAACTCCTGCTTCCGTCTAAAAAGCACTCGCAGATGGATTACTGGTGCCTAGATACTGGCTTGTTATTCGTCATTTTGTGATACAATGAGAAGAACTGTTGGTAATCATAAATGGAAATTTGACAGATAAGGCCTCCATTGTAGTAAATGTTGTATTGCAGAACGGTGTTTACTTATCATAGAGAATGGTGCAGTTTGGTTCTTGTGTTTCTTTAGCATCAGTTTGGACATCAATGTCCTTGTACCTTGTTACAGCAGCATTGTGAAACTTTTTTGTGTTTATGGGATTTGCGTTAGCATCCTCTTCTTGTAGTGGAGCTGGAATATTTTATGTGGTCTCTGTAGTTTGGTTGGGGGTCCTAACATCAGCACCTGCCACCTTTTTGTAAAAAACTGACATCTCGTTTCTCATCACATTTTGTTTTAACTGACATCTTGTTTCTTCAGACAACGGGTGATTTGTACAAGGGCACACGGGGGAAAGAGCTTGGAGAATCAAGGAGTGATCCTGCTGCGTGGACTTCTTTGTGGATTTCCAAGGTGGAAGAGTCTGTTATGGAAGACACAGATCGATTCAAGGAGTTTGCAGGGGGAAATGAGGGAACAAGAGGGGGGATGGGAAGAAGAGGGAAGGAAGGAAGAAAACTGAAGGAATCGAGGAGGGAGGAGATCAGCCCCAACGTTTTGCTGCATGTTACTGGACGTCTTCCCAGAGGTAGGTTTGCAAGGCGTAACAGCAAAATCCGGCCGTCAGTATCATCAATCTCTCCAGTGGTGGGTTTGCAATGCGTGCTGGATGAAACTGAGAACTAGGATGCTTCTTGGTTATTGTCGTGAGGAAACCCTTTTTTGGGAGAAAATCTGTCCATTAATTGACAATTAGGTAATTGATCTGATGTATCCTTGACTGGTTTCGTAACTAGCAAGCTTGGATGGATGTTACTGTGACTACCAAGTAAAACAGCCACAAGACCTTGATTTGATAACTGTGTTTTTTTTTCCGCGTCTTGCTCATGTCGCGAATGACCGATCTCCCACTTTTAAGGTTACTACGATAGGGTGTGCTCTTTTTCTTGAAGGAATGCAGTAAACGCTAATGTAAACGGATCACGCTGGTAACGGAAGTTGGATAAGTGATAGCAGTCAAATGTATCGGTATTGGTCTATTGGATAAAATCAACCCCGAAACCAATTTGACTGTCATCTATACTGGGAGCCTAACGAATCCATCTCTCATGCGAAGACCCTTGACTGTGAGCAACTCGCCGTCCTTGCTCCCGCCGGACTTGGTTAGCGTCAGCACGTCCATGGCGTCCACGAGACTCCGGCAAACGAAGAAATGATGAAAAGGGGTGCGTTTAGTTCCACGTCAAATCACTAAACTTCCAAAAATTCTCTCTCTAAACTTCATTATTCACATATCACATCAAATCTTTCTCCTCGTGCATGGAACACTAAACGTGGATAAATAAAAAAGTAATTACATAGTTTCGATGTACACGACGAGACGAATCTTTTGAGCCTAGTTAGGTCATGGTAGGACAATGTTTACCACAAACAAACGAAAAGTAGTAAAGTGCGCTACAGTGTCAGATGTGACATTTTCACCAAATTTTTCCTTCCTCTTTTTCGAACTAAACACACCCGTCGCTCGCGCTGACACATCTCTCTCTTATACTAATATAAAATCTTTAGTTTCTCATCAGTACACTTTTCTAGCTACAGTTAATACAGTAACTACTTGCCGTCCCAGCCCTCCGATCTATCGGCCCACCGCGTCTACTGTACTACTACTGTTCGTTCCTGAATAGTTCCTACTCCGTTCCAGATCGCAGCAGATGGTCCTGCTTGCGCCGCCGCTTCGGCTCCAGAAGCCTCCCGGTCGATCCAAACAGGCCACGTTGCGGATACTCTCCGATCCCCTTTCTTCCTGCTGGTCGGCTCAACCTCCCAGCGCCACCACAGACCTTCCCCTCCTTTTCGTCGCCGTCTTACCGATGCTCCTCGGGCTTCTCCAATGGAGTCAGCCTGGTTCTTAACTGGGATCCACCACCGATTAAACGGCTTGTGTTAAATAGGTTTTAATGTGAAGGACGAGCACCTTGGAATATATACACTATATCATTGGTAGTTGGGTTGTTGAAATATGTATACAATGCACTTGTGTCAGCCATTCTATTTTTTTTATTCATTGGAACCTGGTTCTATGTTTGGGTCCAGGTTCTTCATAGAGGCAGCCACACAATGTACAGGACCTAGGTCTATAGAAGCATTAAATATATAGGAACAGATTTTTCTGCACATTGGAGAGGCCCTTGGGCCCCACCGCCCGCTCCCCTAGCCTCAGGACCCACGCGGAACAGCAGCGGAGGAGCACGGCAGCTACCGCGCTCGCGGTGGCAAAACCATGCATCATCGTCCGCCCAAGGCCTGCAACTCTCGCCGGACATGAAGAACGTACGACCTCCTTTGCCAGCCATGGCCTCACTCAATCCCATGAAGACCCCGCAGGCCGCAGGCCGACCTCGACGTCCGCGGCCGCCGTCAGGTAGAATGCAAATCCTCGAGTCCTGCTGTACGTACGATGTCCCACATTTGGGTTCGGTTTCAACTTTACCTGAACCAACAAATCTTTGAATTGAAGGCTTACTTTCATTTGTTTATGAATTATGATAACTCAACCAACCTCGACCCAATAAGCTACTACCTTTGTCGGCAAGCAACTCTAGCACCGACCAATCAAATAGCCACCGAAATCAGTTATCAGATTATCGCAAGAATTAAAGCAGAATAAATGTCATACTACAGCTCAAACACAATTGATGATGATGCAGACAACCTTGCCACGCTTGAAGCCCATTATCCTACTAAGTTTCTTAATACATACAGGACCATGAAATCTATTCTTCTTCTGCTGGGTGGTAGTGTGTGATAAGGTACTGCAAATTGTCACGCCCAATTTTAAAGGCAAAACAGGTGCATCTTAATGTGCGTCAGGATCAGTTTACACACATATGGTAGACGTTACAAGTGAATATCAATAACCATGCATAACGAAAGAGTATTATAGTGCATTTATTACAATCTCAGAGTTGACTCAAATGTCATAGCGGAAGACTTAACTAAACGTTCATCTAACGAAGCAAAAGTGACTCCAACTCCACAGGCATTGACTGGGGGAGACTCGCCTAGAACTCCTCAAAATCAGTGGTGAAATCCTCAAAATTCTCCCAATCTGAGTAGCATTCCGGGTGTAGTTGATGCAATAAAGGAAAGAAAAAACAACAAGTATGAGCACATAACGTACTCAGCAAATGTAATATGACATACAAGGCTGAGGCAAAAAGGTTGGCTGACCATACTGCAATAAGCACTTTTAGTTGGTCAAGTTTTATTAAGCAACTATTTACTAGCAAATGAAAGTATATACCACCCACAAATTAATGAATGTCATATTCCCCAACATATTCGTGTAACCACGATTTAGATCATGTTCAAGTATGATTATCATGTAAGGGTCCAGGCCGCTCTTGACCGTGAGCACGGCTGTTATAATAGTTTTACACTCTGCAGAGGTTGTACACTTTCACCATAAGCCGTGATTCCCATTGCCGAAGCATTGTACCCTTCCCACACCACGTGGACCGAATACTGAGTTTCACTATGAGACCTTTACAAAAGCACTCTAATAAATGATAGCCCGCTAAGGTTTTCGGTTCAGAAGCAAAGCATAACCCTCCCTAATGAGGTCTGTCTCTTACCAAAGCCCACAGCTCAAAAGGACCGAGCTATACCCCGTCAACCGCCACCCCCCATGCCCCTTTCGGGTAAAGCTACCCTAAACCAAAGCACCTAATTAGTCAGTCAAAGCCAGAGCCACATGGCACTCATGGTTGTACTGTTTTCCTAGGTGGTTCTCCATGTTCCAATTAAAAAGATACGATCTTGCCAATTAATTATTTAAAAGAGTATATGGAACATAGAGTAGGGGTTCATGTAATCAATCTCAGTTGAGCAAACTAAGCACCATCTACCATCAAAATTAATTAAGTAACCCAGTTTCAGGGACAGGGAAATATAGTGGCTAGGCAAATCCTTAAATAGGAACCCATCAAATTAAGACACATGTATGGGTGGTGAAATTAATAATTATTAGGACATTTGTATGACATAATACACTTGCCTTCTTCCCAACTCTGTTGCTGCTCAAATCCTTCTCCAACAGTTGGTTCTTCAGAGAAATCCTCAAACTGGTCGTTTCCTAAACGCATCACACATTCACATGCAAGGAAACAATACAAGAAATAAGAAACAGTATACCAAACAATTCCAACAGAAGAAAACAACAGCACAAAACTAATCTACACGTTACAACGAACGCGTGAGCGCGAGAATCACTAAAATCGGAGTTAAAACGCAAAAGATATGGCTTTTCTAAGGTTCAGGGGCTTGTTGGCAAAGTTTTAAAAGTTCCAGGGGCCTAACTGCGAAAAACCAGGGGCTAAAACATAATTTTGTATAAAACTACGAGAGTTTTCATGTAAAAAGACAAAACTTGGACCTCGGGCATAATTTTAAAACTTGCAGGGGCTAAAACAGAAGAAAAAATGACCTATTTTGAATTATTTTTGAACTAGGATGGACTGCGGGTTGATTTTCAAAAACTTTAAGGGCTCTTTAGCAAAATCGCCTGCGCTGACCGTTACGCGGCTGCTTTCACTCGGGGCGGGATCTAATACGGGCCGTTGGATCGCGATCGGGCGGCCAGGATGGCTTGGCTGCTCGGGTCGACGCCGGCGACGGCCGGGACGACGGCGCCGCGCGTTCCCACGGCGGAGCTTCGCCGGAGAAGCTTCAGAAAAACGCTACGCGACTCGGTTTGGAACGGGACTTGGTCCTACGGGCTCGCGAGCACATGGCTAGTTCACCTAGGGTGGTCTGGGAGGCTAGGATGGCGCGCACGCGGTGGCCGACGACGGCGGCGCCATGCGCGGCGGCGGAGCTCTGGGTCGACACGAACCCGGCGCTACGGCCCTCCACTTGCTCCAAGAAGCCGACGCAAAAGACGAGCGGGCGAAGGGGAACTCACCAGGGGCAATCTCGGCGAGAAAAGGCTCGGGACGGCGTCGGACGACGGCGAGCGGCGGCCGGCGGAAAAGTCGGTGGCGGCGCGGGCAGCTAGGGCTTGCGAAGCTCGGCTTGTTTCGATTGGAGGGGAAGCGGAGGCGGCGGCCGAGTTAAATAGGCCGGGGATGGGGCTCGGGCCTCACCTAGGCGTTCGTGTCCGGGTAGGACTCGGCGGCGCGGCGGAGACGAACTCGGGGAGGAGTTCAGGTCGGAGACGACGGACCCGACAGGTGGGTCCCACCTGTCGGTGAGTACGAGAGAGAGAGATGGGGAGAAGCGGGACGGGCCGGAGATGGGCCGAAAGTGGAGAAGGCCGGGCGGGGAGAAAAGGAATCGGCCCGGGGAAAAGAAATGGGCCGGCTTGGTGAGAAAGGAAAGAGTAGAGGGGGCAAAACCGAACTGGCCCAAGAGTTGGAGGGGCAAAAACGAACCCTGCCTATTTTAACTTTTCTAAAACTCAAACAAAAGCAAATCAAATTCGAATTTAAACAGAATTTAAATTCCAACTTGATTTACTAGCAACCAAAAATATATGCGACAGCATGAATGCAACAAAAACTTATTTTGACTAAAATAATTATTTAAGGTGATATTTAAATTGATAAAAAGGCTAGAAATTCCAATTAAATCCTAGAAAATTTATTTAAGCCTTAATAAATCCTAGAAAAATTCAAAGGGTTGCTACAATTTAATTGTGATGAATTTTAGGGTGTTACACAAATGTTATTATTTACGAGGCTTTGCTTTGTACATCAAAATATATCCTGGTTATCACACCGTGTATTCTGTCTCTAGGTGCGATGCATCCATCCTCTTTATTACCTACTGTTGTGTCTGCAGGCTATTGCACCCAACTAATTACGAAAAACTTCACAAACTATTAGCATGCTGATTTGCGACATTTCCAACAATTTACCTCATCCCATTCACTGATCTGCAGTTCTGAATCCACAGAATATATTGTACTCTCCAATATTGATGTCTTAGGCTCTTATAGCACTGGCTCTAATCTCACTCTAGCGGAGGAAATTGTATTCCCATGATATGTATATCCCCATTACTATAGAAGGAAAGCACCATGAATAATCCTTTAGACTCTTTATGCAACAATAATCGTATGAACTTCCTGCTGCGTTTCCTCTAGATAGAATCACAGAAGTAAACACTGTGCTACCGTATGTTCTACGAAATAGTGTAGCGTATTCTCCATTTGTCATATTTATATGGTTTAGCTCTCTAATCATTGAAAAATTATATAATACATCAAACGACTCCGTATATATAAGTATAGTTATTACTTCCATGGCCAAATATTACCTCAGTACAATTCCTCCGGCAGCAACGCGCGGGGCTCACACTAGTATATATACTCCTATATATACTCAATTCGATCTGCCGCGCATCAGATTTGCGACGAAAAATCATCAATGGACAGTAGTGCAAATAACTTATGTTTGGTACCTGTAACCACAAGTATATAACTTTGAAACCAGAGTTGCTAATCAGTCTTCATGACAGAATCTGAGTTGGAGCTTATTTCGATAAATCCCTGCAAAGGCATCTAGATTTCTCTGTGGCGTTCTGTAAAAAAATAACATGAAGAGAATCCTCCTTAAGGAGTGCAAGATCAACCATGTGACAAGCTAACAACACTAAATGGAGGAACTCGTGTGACTTCTAAGTGCTCATCTGATCCCTCTCTATAATCTACGAGATTATTAATTTAGGCCAAAGGTTGCAGTAAGAAAATTAGTCCGTGTGACTGTGGGACCTCTTACAAGGGAATGCCCTTGACATGCATCATATAGCATTTAAAAATTTTTCACTAAAACATATACTCGAACTATAAAAAAGAATGGAACCATTTTTCACGTGTCTCTTGAAATCAAATCTTTTTTATCATAATGAAAATGGCACCATCACATGTCCTGGCCGCGCAAATAATGGCCAATCTGAAACACTTCGATATAGATAGTTTGTAGTAGCAGGTGCAAACCATCGACATTTGAGGCAACTCCAACCATTTTTTTCATGCTCATGTGACCTAGGTTTTTTTGAATGACTGAAGGAAGTATTTACAGGAGTTAACAATTAAACCCTATTTTAAAAATATTGCATTAGGCCATCAGATACATAGGTGAGAAAATATTGCATTAGCAATTGTGCGTATTCCTTTGGTTCGAAACTTTTGAGTCCACCAGCCAAACCTTCTTATGGAACTCTTTGGAGCTTTTGTCTACATAAATCGATTAAACCAGTAAGCTAAGCACTACAACTATGGAAACTAACCTTCCCACATTCAGATTCCGAGATATTATAGTAAGTTACCTATTTTGAAATCTCAAGAGCAATGAATTCTGCTATGCCAGTAGCAGCCTGCAGTCAAATACATAATCTCTTATTGTTAACTCACAAGAGCATCCATAAAATGAAGAATGCAATTCACAGGTACAGTTTCAATTCAAAAGATACATATTATGCTTCCACTGTTGAATGACAGGGGGATCCACCAAGATAAGCTATGACAAACCTCCCTGGCTCCAAAGGACAAGTAGGTGTGCTCTGCTAGTGTCCCACCAACCACCTTGACTGCTGCTAACAAACCTCTAAGTAACACTGATGGTATGCCCTGCAATTATCCATACTTCCATATTGTTTTTACGATAAAAGGCAACACACTGGAGGATGATGATCACTCAATTGAGGATGACACTTGGTAACATTAAAAATAAAGGTGGTTCCATTTACCTGAATATTATCATTGAAAACAAGATGGCCCTTGCCATATTTTGCAAGCAAATCAAAAGCATTATGATTGGCAAAGTCCTCAAAACTGTCAAAAAAAATCTATGGCTACATTTTGTGATAAGAGTAAACTGTGACATGGCAACAATAGTACACCAAGAGTCCGTGAATGGAATGAATGAGGGTTTTGTCAGCATAAAACTGCTCCACAACACTCATGAAATAAACCTAGAATGTAAAGAGGATTGAAAAAGATAAGAACAGATTTGTCACCTCAACAATAGAACATACAAGGATTGTCAGAAAAATTCGACGATTTCTCAGGCTACAATCAAAGGAAGGCACAGCCTGTCAAAAGTAATGTCATTACCATATATAAATTGTGAAGGTACATCCCATTGTATGCAAACAGCGTATTGTTAAAGAAATTAAAAGCACTATTCGCAAAAAAAAAGCACGGGATCTTTGCTGTGTTTAGTTCCCAAAATTCTCTCTCCAAACTTCACTATTCACCTATCACATCAAGTCACATTGTCACACCCGGTTTTAAAGGCAAAACCAGATGCATCTCATATGTGCGCCAGGATCAGTTTACACACATATGGTAGACGTCACAAGTGAATATCAATAACCATGCATAACGAAAGAGTATTATAGTGCAATTATTACAATATCAGAGTTGACTCAAATGTCATAGCGGAAGACTTAAATAAACGTTTATCTAACGAAGTAAAAGTGACTCCAACTCCACAGGCATTGACTGGGGGAGACTCGCCTAGAACTCCTCAAAACCAGTAGCGAAATCCTCAAAATTCTCCCAATCTGAGCAGCATTCCGGGTGTAGTTGATGCAATAAAAGAAAGAAAGAAAAGCAACAAGTATGAGCACATACGTACTCAGTAAATGTAATATGACATACAAGGCTGAGGCAAAAAGGTTGGCTGACCAAACTGCAGTAAACACTTTTAGCTGGTCAAGTTTTATTAAGCAACTATTTACTAGCAAATGAAAGTATATACCACCCACAAATTAATGAATGTCATATTCCCCAACATATTCAAGTAACCACAATTTAGATCATGTTCAAGTATGATTATCATGTAAGGGTCCAGGCCGCTCTTGACCGTGAGCACGACTGTTATAACAGTTTTACACTCTGCAGAGGTTGTACACTTTCACCATAAGCCGTGATTCCCATTGCCAAAGCATTGTAACCTTCCCACACCACGTGGACCGAATACTGGGTTTCACTATGAGACCTTTACAAAAGCACTCTAATAAATGATAGCCCGCTAAGGTTTCCGGTTCAGAAGCAAAGCATAACCCTCCCTAATGAGGTCTGTCTCTTACCAAAGCCCACAGCTCAAAAGGACTGGGCTATACCCCGTCAACCGCCGCCCCCCATGCCCCTTTCGAGAAAAGCTACCATAAACCAGAGCACCTAATTAATCAGTCAAAGCCAGAGCCACATGACACTCATGGTTGTACTGTTTTCCTGGGTGGTTCTCCATGTTCCAATTAAAAAGATATGATCTTGCCATTTAATTATTTAAAAAGGTAGTAATGGAACATAGAGTAGGGGTTCGTTTAACCAATCCCAGTTGAGCAAGCTAAGCATCATCTACCATCAAAGTTAATTAAATAACCCGGTTTCAGGGACAGGTAAATATAGTGGCTAGGCAAATCCTTAAATAGGAACCCATCAAATTAAGACACATGCATGGGTGGTGAAATTAACAATTATTAGGACATTTGCACGACATAATACACTTGCCTTCTTCCCAACTTGGTTGCTGCTCAAATTCTTCTCCAACAGTTGGTTCTTTAGAGATATCCTCGAACTGGTCGTTTCCTAATCGCGTCACACGTACACATACAAGGAAACAATACAACAAATAAGAAACAGTACACCAAACAATTCCAACAGAAGAAAACAACAGCACAAAACTAATCTACACGTTACAACGAACGCGTGAGCGCGAGAATCACTAAAATCGGAGTTAAAACGCAAAAGATATGGCTTTTCTAAGGTTCAGGGACTTGCTGGCAAAGTTTTAAAAGTTCCAGGGGCTTAACTGCGAAAAACCAGGGGCTAAAACATAATTTTGTATAAAAACTCGAGGGTTTTCATGTAAAAAGACAAAACTTGGACCTCGGGTGAAATTTTTAAATCTTGCAGGGGCTAAAACAGAAGATAAAGGACCTAAACGTAATTATTTTTGAACTAGATTGGACCGCGGGTTGATTTTGAAAAACTACAGGGGCTCTTTAGCAAATTGGCCAGGGCTGACCGTTACGACTCGGGTTGACTCGGGGTTAGATCTAATCTGGTCCGTTGGATTTAGATCGGACGGTCAGGGGGGTTCGGGAACTCGGTCGCCGGCGAGGACGGCGGCGCTGCGCTCCTCCGCGGCGGCGCTTCGCCGGAGCAGCTTCGGAAACTGCTACGGGCCTCGGTTTGCTACGGGATCAAGTCCTATGGACTCGCCGGACCACGACGAGTCTATCCAGGGTGTTCTTGACGACTGGGACGACGCACACGCGGTGGCCGACGACGGCGGCGCCATGCGCGGCGGCGGAGCTCTCGGCCAGATGCAAAACCGGCGTTACGGTGCACGGTTTGCGACAAGATCAAGCGCTACAGCACCAGCGAGGAGTCCGGCTCGGCTACGGTGGGGAAGAAAGAGCTGACAGGTGGGGCCCACCTGTCGGCGAGAGGGAGAGAGAGAGCGGCGGCAGGGAGAATGAGGACGGGCCGGTAACGGGCCGAAAGTGGAACGGGCCGGGGAAGAGAAAAGGAAACGGCCCAGGGAAAAAGGAAAAGAACGCGGGGAGGAAAAGCGAGCGGGAGAAGAGTTCAGGGGGCAAACTTGGACTGGGCCAAGAGTTCGAGGGGCAAAAACGAACTCGGCTGATTGAAACTTTTCTAAAACTCAAACAAAAGCAAATCAAATTCGAATTTAAACAGAATTTAAATTCCAACTTGATTTACTAGCAACTAAAAATATATGCAACAGCATGAATGCCACAAAAACTTATTTTGACTAAAAATAATTATTTAATGTGATATTTAAATTGATAAAAAAGGATAGAAATTCCAATTAAATCCTAGAAAATTTATTTAAGCCTTAATAAATCCTAGAAAAATTAAAAAGGGTTGCTACAATTTAAATGTGATGAATTTTAGGGTGTTACAAACCTACCCCCTTAAAGAGAATCTCGTCCTCGAGATTCGGACGGATTAGAGAAAAATCTGAGGGAACTCTGCCATCAACTCATCCTCTCTTTCCCAAGTTGCCTCGCTTTCCGCGTGATGACTCCGCTGAACTTTACACATCTTAATGAGCTTACTCCTAGTAACTCTTTCAGCAGTTTCCAAAACTCCTCCAAGGGTAATTCTTCCTCAGGAACTCGAAGACACTTTTTCAACTGAGAGATATGGAACACATCATGCACATCTGACAGTCTGGCTGGCAACTCCATTTGATAAGCAACCTTACCTTTTCTATCAACAATCTTGAAAGGTCCAATGAAACGAGGAGATAATTTACCTTTCATAGAGGGATGATTGTTACTTCATAGAGGGATGATTGTTGTGACACTGACACAGGGAAAGTCAGCCACACAAGGATGGGATAGTCGCCCATATTGGATAGCAAAGTTAACACAAATGTCATTTCTAAATCTAATAACAATAACTGCACGACACACGACTAGTATCATAGGCACCAAAATTCCAGATAACATCATAGGAACCACAAGTTCACATAGCATCATTAAACATTACAGCCAGCCTAACAAGAGTGCATGTGCATGGGAGCACAAAATAAGAAGCCGACGACCAGATATTACAAAGAAGCGTGCATGCATCATTTGACAGTCATTTAAAAGTAGCTGCCCCTCTACAAATCGACCATATTCTTCAGATTCTTCAGATGTGCAGTAGAGATTCATAGTACCAGCGACTGCCCTGGGGTTGGAAAATCTGTCACAAGGCAAGATTAATACTCATGTTTTGATGATCTGCAGAACCAAACAAGATGTGATTCTTCAGATTCTTCAGATGCCCAGTAGAGCTTCATAGTACCAGCGCCCTGGGGTTGGAAAGTCTGTCACAAGGCAAGATTAATACTCATGTTTTAATAATCTGCAGAACCAATCAAGATGTGATTACTTACACGTCATACAATACTTGCTCGGATGATGATGGTGTTGCAGGAGTAGGAGCCTCCACCTTTCTTGCCAGACCTTCAGTGACCTTATTCAAGAGAAAGTAGAATGACAAGGCAAGGGATGCCTCAGCTTGTTCCAATGCAGTCTAATACAAGCAGATTCATTAGTAGTTGTGAAATCATTTCTAGGTACACAATAACTCAAGACAATTTTTCAGCAGATACAAAATTATTGCATAGATACACAGGCAATTCAAAAGACACTAACCTTATTAACCACATGAGCAATAAAGTTTCGACCAAACTTGAAACATTGCATTAACCCGGACTGGTAAAGTGTCACAGTACCCTTCTTGGCATTATGCGTGTAAACTGTCCAAAAATCACTTCCAGTTTTAATTAGATCTGACCATGAATGGAATCGTCATGGTTTCTTTCCTCTTGCAGCCAATGTATGATAGTAGCTTTTTCAGCAGCTTCAAGCCCCTCCAAAATCATATCTAGTAAATAATACAACCTATCTTTCTCAGCGTAGTCCAGCAGGCTGGGATGATTAACTATAAACGTGACAAAGGGTGGTTTAACCCTTAGTTTGGCAATTGCATTTCGCAATAGGAACAACAGATGGCTCAAGTGCAGTGGATATATTTTATTTTGAAGATCAACAAATTTTAAAACAATATCATATAACCCCGTATATAGTCCGCTTCTCCTCCATCTGCAGTATAATCCACCCATTTAATATCAGGATTAATAATCACGTGACCATCTTGAGACATCAAAACATCTGAGAGAGAAAAGCGACCATTCCAGCATTTTCCATGCCTCAGATGACCGTTGCTACATACGTGCATCAGCAGTCCATGCACCATGAGCCGTGATATTTCAGATAAGAAATGTGCATAATCAGTTTGTGTTTTTGAGCTTCTCTGAATAAGCGAAATCCGGACTGTATGATGCAGATGATCACTATGCTTGTTTATAAGGACATCGAAACTTATAATCGGATGGGAGCAGGTAACGACTGAAAAAAATGAACATGATAGCGTTTAAGATACATAAATAACAGTGCATCAGCCAAATAATGTCAAATTAACACACATTAGCCTACAGATATTTTGGACTAATGGTTAAAAACTGATCACAATTAGGTTGTTTTTGGAACAACAATGACTTTATAACTGAATGTCACATTTAATCAAATTAATAAGACAAAGTATATAATTCAGAAACATAGTTGTTGTTTAGAGCCAAAAAGAACTTACGCTCCACCCCTTAATCTTGGACACACTTGGATAATTTGCTCTTTCAACAGTAGTACAGAACTGATCATACCACTTCCATCCAACAACTTCCCATTCAGCATCAAATAGTAGTCTTTACTTCTTATATTGTTTTCCAATAAAACTGAATGAACCAGATCAGACACAGTTGTATCATGGCTTGGTGTAGCATCAAACTTCATTCCACAAAATTGAATAGTAATAACCTGCAAAGTAATAAGAAGCCCTTGTAATCAAAACACAAGAGATACACTCCAAGAAATGATTTCTTTATCTGAAGAGAATTAACTCAACAAAATTAATAAACTGAAAGCAGCCACCATACTGTGGAAGAGGTTGTGTATATTCCATTTGGGAACTACCCTATCCATTTATCTTGACAGACAAGTAAACACAAGGCAAATTTAATCATCGGGAAAAAATAACCACAACTTCACAACCCGCATCATGCAACCAGTGATAAACAGATAGATAAATTAAAGTAATTCACTGCAAATATGCTACCAAAATGTAGTGCTCTGTAGTTACTAGTGAGAGATTGAAGAGTGTTTAGGGCTGATAGCCAGTGTGACTGCCAAAATGTAGTGGAAGCACACTTTGGTGCTGATGCAATGGACATTAGCAGTCACAAATAGCAGATCAAGTTCCTTGACTTCCTTATACGACCTCCAGTCATGAATACATGACGTTTTAGACACCAAAAGATTGCACTAGCCTAACTTCTTCAACAACAAAAAAGAATTGAGCAAAAGTTACCCGAGGTGGATGCAGCACACCGGATGGAGCAGGAGCAATCACTACGTCACTGTTGACGTTGATGCCAAATTCCTCAGCATACTTGTTATGCAGAGCCATCTAGGTGGCACATAAGAAAACTGTCATTAGGAAAGATATCCAACAGTGATAATTGGTATTCTAATAAATGGCAGAGGAATCAAGGTCAAGAAGCATACATCACGGATGCTCTGCTCCCTATCCCAGGTTGGTTTACCGGTTGCTCTAAGTACATTGGCATTGGCCACTTGGGTGTGATTGTGCTTCCTGGAGCATCTCTGCCCTTCTACAATCTTGCAAACCTACACCATTTTCTTCCAAAAGTTACAAACACCAAACATATGATGACTAATTCACACACAAATGAGGGGAAATGGACACCATACCTCCATAGGAAAATATTTGGGGCACAAATCACGACCAGCATGAAGAAAGGGCCAAGATCCATACTTCATTCTATAGGTGTATTTGTCCCAAAAGTACTGCATAGCAGTCTTCCCTTTCCTCTTCTCATCAACAAGACATCTAAAATGGCAAAAAAAAAAGAGGGGGGTATGGTAAGTTGATTACTCAAAGGTACCATAGGTCAAAACCAAAATGTTATAACTGTAACACCACAAATAAATTTAGGAGTCAGCAATTATTGTACAACCAGTTCAGAATTAATAAATCTTCAAAGGATGCAAAGCAACACACACTATAGATGTCAACCTCAGGATAAACTTCTCAACATAAAATTTCCTACTCCGAAACCAAAGGTCTTATATGTAGTCCACAACTCCACATACACTCACATAAAGACATGCATATTGCATAATAAATAATTATGCGAAACATAAATGATGTGGAGAGAACATGCACAATATCTAGTAAATAATTTTTCAGAACATAGATGTTGTAGGGGAAAGCATAAATGTTGAAGAGGAAAGTTGCAGGAAGATACTTACGGCAGTGGCCTCATAGGGGTTGGAGCAATCCCTGTTATCTTGTATCCTCTAGTTTCATCATGTTGGTGAATTGTTTCATTGCTAACACCGAGGAATGCTTTCTTTATCTGAACAGAATTTAATTCCAACAAGATAAGCAAACTGAAAGCAGCCACCATATTGTGGGAAGAGGTTGTGTATATTCTCGTTTTGGGAAACTTACCTCCACAAATCTATCACTGCCTGGCAAAGGCCCAGAGGAACAGGGATATTCTTTGGAAACTTCTCTATTTATTGATCTTGACTGACAAGTAAACAAGCGAAAGTTAATCATTCAGAAAAACTAACCACAATGTCACAACAGGCGTCACACAAATTCAGAAACAGAAGAGGGATAATCAGCGTACTGCTATCCACATATAGGAGAATTGGTATATCATCCGAACTAGATGTTTCGCACCGATGCAATAAGTGAGAAACATGTAAATAAATTCAAATAATTCACTGCAAATATGCAAATAAAATGATCAGCTGCTCTGTAATTTACTACTGAGAGATTGAAGAGTGTTTGTATTGCCTGGCTCACTGGAGTGTGGGAAGCATGCCATGGTGTTGATGCTATGGATATGCAGTCACAAATAGCAGATCATATTCTTTCTACTACATGCAGTCATGAATACATGACGTTTGGGACACCAAAATATTGCACTAGCACCTTTTCTTCATACAACTGTCATGTACTCAGGTAGTATGCTGCTAAGAGGCAGGCATACGGATTGCTTAACTAAGAAAATGTTAGCTTTTTTCCTACACATGTAAATGGAAGGAGATAAAAAAGCTAAGTCAGCAAATTTCCATAACATTAGTAATTAACAAGTTATCTAGCTAAAGAAGCTTTTAATTTGAAGCACTACATTCACACATTATGTGATAGTTACTAAACAATACTATCTATGTGAAGAACAGACCAAGTGTCACTTATGTTTTGCAGTGTAGGATCAACAAGGCAAAATGATCCATCAACATAATGATTTAAGCTAAGAATGTAATATAAAGCCAGGGACAGAGCCAAACCACTTTGTTGCTGTCAGCTGTTAGAATAAAAGCGCGGAAGCGATAACCCAAGAACGCAAAGTCAAATCACAATATCACACGAACCACCGTAGTATCAACAAGAAAATGGAAGCAGCACCGGTGGCATCTCGAAATCTTATGCTGAAATGGCCGCCACCAAAAGAGCAACACGAACGCAAAGTTTCAGAGGAAATATCTGGGCTACACAAGAAGCAAATGCACCAACCACAATGAGCAGCAGAAACACCAAATAAAACAGCTACGACGTGCTGAGCTAGTGAAGCAAAGCGTATTGCTTTGGTTGCAAAGGCACGCGGGTTGCGACAACCCAACTCTCACAAGAGTAATGAGGTACCCGATAGTCAGCATCGAGCACTCCCGCTCATCACAAACTTGGAAGCTTGTACATACAAACAGAAGCACAACCGGCATGAGACAAATCAGGAAAAAAGAATCAAGAGCTGAGCTAAGTAGCACAATTGCACAAACGGTTAGAGGCCATGCACAACGATCAATCTTTTTTCTTAAATTATGTGTTGCACGACGCGATGGAGGCCCACTGTACAAGCCGAACAAAGGACAAATTGACAAGAACCCAAGAAAAGAAACACAAGATTCAAAAAGAGCATGGAAAATCTGCCCAAATGTTGGCAAATAGAAATAAGCCGACGAAACTGGCCGAGTCTATGCAATGCAACATGCGATTTGCCCCTGCACCCATGATTTTACGGTCTTACGCGTGTTTAGACACACTGCCATATTTAGCGAAGAGGATAAACTGATCAGCCGCCCCAATTTGCTCAAGAAATTAAACCCTATGTCCTAAAACAAGAACAAAAGGTGCATATAGAAATCCAAAGTGCTGCACTGCTGCGTGCTGGTGTACACAAACATTAAGTAAGCATCAAGATCGAGGAACACCAAAATGAGCTGCTGCATGCACGCTGCTAATGAGATGTGGCACAAGAAAAAGCCCTCGTGTGACTGTGAACAGTCACTCCAACCAAACACCCATGAGCAGGAAGGGATCCAAAGCGAAGCTGTTCACACGAAGTGCAGAGGCATGTTTCTCTCACAGCCAAAACACGTACGAGAAAGAAAAAGAAGGGCACAATAACTAGTAGGCCTCTGTTGGCAGATGGATCGACGATCATCAAAAGAAAAGCAGCGACCGACGAACTAGATGAGCGGCAAGCCAGCTACTGGAACGCCATGTATACGCACCATGGTACTATGCCACACAAGATTATCAGATCTAGGTGGGCATTACAGTGCATGTGTAGGAGGTAGATGATGGGAGAGGGATGAGAAGGGAGAGCTCACGTTGCCGAGGAGGTAGAAGAAGTTGTTGGTCGCCTTGTTCGGTACGGTCCCATGAGCAGGGATCCGGAGCCGCTGCTTGGAGAGAGGGGCCGGATCCATGAGCGCGGCCTTAGTTTCCCCAGGCAGCGCGTTGCCGACCACGCCTGCGGCAGACGGCGGCGCTGAGAAGGGCGGCTGGCGCAGAGGTGGGACCGGCGGAGACGAGGACGGAGGCGCCAGCAGATTGGCGTCAGAAGCTGCTTGCTGGGCCACCGCCGGCGCCAGTGCGGTAAGGAGCACGAGCAGCTTCCTGAGCGGCTCGGCTGCTACCAGTGCGGGAGGTGGCACGGGCAGCTTCCTGAGCCACTCGGGTGCCACCGACGGCGCCAGCGCTGTAGGAGGCACGGGCAGCTTCCTGGCCGGCGGCAGCGTGGGAGGTGGCACGAGCAGCTTCCTGGGTGCCACCGACGGCGCAGCGGGCGCGGAGGAGACCGGCGCCTGCGGAGTGTAGAGACGGACGCCGCGGGCAGATGGTCGGTACAGGACCGGCGGAACGCCGTAGGCGGCCTGGTGCGGCAGCGCCATGGCCGCGCCCGCGCGGGGGAGCATCCCCTTTGGCCGGAGGCGGCACCGGCACCGGACGCCAG
Organism: Echinochloa phyllopogon; assembly: GCA_033239725.1. NCBI lineage: Eukaryota > Viridiplantae > Streptophyta > Magnoliopsida > Poales > Poaceae > Echinochloa > Echinochloa phyllopogon. The sequence continues at coordinate 47,787,637 of BTCW01000015.1, forward strand.
ACGACGAATCCGTCCGGCGGGCGCTGGTCGCCGCGGCATGTCCCGACGCGGCCTTGGAAGAGCACTTTCTTTTCTTGCGCAAGGGTTTGGTTGGTGGGAGAAGGCCAGGCCGGAGTGGGGGGATATAGGCCGTGGCGTGGTAGGGCAAGCACAGCAGGATGGAAGGAAGATACTCACCCACTGGCGCGTGGACCCCACTGCTGCTACGGCCCACACGTCAGTGATTCTGATTGGCTAATAGCGAGAGCGGTTTGCACCGATGATCGATTACCCTTGTCGCTGTGCTGTGCAAACCTTGCACGTACACCAATCTCCGATCATCTGTAAGAGCAACTCCAGTGGACTATTAAAAATGAGCCTCTATATTTCATTTTGAGGGCTAGTTTTAAAAATTTAGAGGCCCAAATAAAAGGTATGTTCCAGTCTAACCGACTAAACAGGCCTCTATCCATCTCATCAGTGGGGCCATCCTCCTCTGCCATCCATGTGAGCCATCCAGTGGGTCCCCTCACGAGCGTGCCGATCCAGCTAACCCATCCCCTTCCTCGGCGAGGGGCCTCTTGTCTTGCGTGCTGGTGCTGGGGCATTTCGTCGAGCATCGTGCAAGCGTGGATGGAATGGGGCGGAGAGACCGGCATGAACTCCGTTCCGGACGGCTTCACATCCGCGACGTGGCCGCCTGCACCTGCATCTGCCGCCGTTGGCGCGACTGCGTCCCCTACCTGCCCGTGCTCTTCTTCTCGCGGAACGCCTTCGACGCCGCCACGGTGGCCAGGTGCGCCGCGGACGACGCCATCGGCCGGATGGTGGACTCCGTCGTGCGCCTCAGGGAGCTCGTAATCTACTGCCCCTTCTCCATAGCGCCAGCAGGACGATGGCCGCGAGGCCGAGGGCGCCGGGCTGTTCTCCTCGTCGGAGGATGACCAAGAAGACGACGCGGCCACGCCAAGCCCGACGCCGACGCAGGCGCCGGTGGCCATGCCCTTGCCCATCCCCAGCGAGCAAGTTCCATTCTTCTTCCTTGCTGCTGCCTCCTCTTGCTCGACGCATGGCGATCCCAAGCTGCCGGGCGGCCGGGAGCCCGAGCGCCGGCCGCGGCGGCAGACCGAGTGTTGGCGGCGGCAGGTGGTCCGAGATGGACGAGGGCGGGGACGACGGCACCGCGGGGGAGGAGGAGACCGCGGCGGAGGCGAGGGCTGCTGCTCCAAGAAGCGTGGCCGGCGCTCCCTCGTCGTCACCGGCGGCGGCGGCGGCGACGACAGCGACAAGACGAGGACGAAGACGGAGAGCGCGCGGCCCGCCACCGAACTCCGGCCATGCCAGCGCCATGGTGGGGATCTTGGGCGGTAGCTGCGCCATGGCCGGCCGGGGACCTCGCGCCGTGCGTTGGTCCGAGGTGGAAGCCGCCGGTGAGGCGCGAAGCCGCAGCGTCTTCTTCTTCCGTTCGTCGTCGCCGGCCATGTGCGCTCCATGTGCGTCGCGTGCGCGTCCTCCTCGTGCTTCGGCTCCGGCTCCGGCTTGGCCACGCGCTCGCCGACGACCGCGGGCACCACCTCCTCCTTCTCCGCCGCTGGCGCGGGGGGCTGCGAGGGCGGCGGCGGCGGCGCGGGGGAGGCGAGGGCGGCGGCGACACGGGGTAGTAGAGGGGGCGGCGGCGCGGGGAGGGGAGGGGGTGCAGGCGCGAGAGGAGACAGAGAGGGTGGGATAGGGGGAGGATAGAGGGACCCCAGATTTGTGGGCTTTGCCCCAAAATTTGGTGGGTTACTATTGAAAGGACCAACACTAGGCCTAGAGAGGGGGTGAATAGGCCTGTTTAAAAATTCCTGCAAAAATCCTCCAAAAACTGTCAGAAAGTCGGATGATCCGACACAGTCTCGGATCTTCCGGCCAGGAAGATCCGACACTGTACAGGATCTTCCGACAGGGACAGAATACCGGAAGATCCGATGATAAGCCGGATCTTCCGACAGGCAATTCAAGTGTACTTCGAGATTTGAAATCTAATGACCTTTTGACAATTCCACTTGAATACAAAGCTTACAGATGATGTAAGGAACCTTCTATATATGATCAATATCAGAGTATAGCCACAAATAAGTAGATCGGGACAAATCAAGTTATAGAAACAATAAGAACAAGAACAAATGTGGAGACAAAGGATTTTCTACCGAAGTTCACTCCACAAAGGAGCTACGTCTCCGTTGAGATGCTCACAAAGAGCCGGGCTGTCACACTAACCCCAAGTCTCTCCCAATCAACCACAAAGGAGGATTGAGTTACTTACTATGTGCTCCCACGAAGAGAGAGGGTAATACAAACTTCCGGGACTCAAACCACAAGAGAATGGGAGTTCACCGGCACCTCTAACCGTCTAGGAGCAAGCTCCAAGAGTAACATACGTGAATCAATGAACTCAAGTTCCTCGAAGTGCTTCACGAGATGAACAAGGGGAGTTCTCACTTCTAGTCTTCTCTCTCACTCAAACCCTAGGTGAATCTTGGCAAGAATCAAGCTTGGGAGGGGATTTAAGGAGGAGAGTGAATGCTCTTGTCTTGTGTTAGGTCGTGTGTGCAGCCGCAAATGAATGAGGGTGGGTGAGGGGTATTTATAATAACCCCCCAAAATATGACCGTTATGTGCTCTGCGAAGAGGTACCGGATCTTCCGACACTTGGTCGGATCTTCCGACAATCAACAGATACGTGTTAGGAAAACTCCAGAAAAGTTCCAGGGGCCGGATCTTCCGACTGTATGTCGGATTGAAAGGATCAACACTAGGCCTAGAGGGGGGGTGAATAGGCCTGTTTAAAATTCCTGAAATAATTCTCAGAAAATCTGTCAGACAGTCGGATGATCCGACACAATCTCGGATCTTCCGACAGGAAGATCCGACAGTGTATAGGATCTTCCGAAAATAACAGAAACTCCGGAAGATCCGAAGATAAGCCGGATCTTCCGACAGGCAGTTCAAGTAAACTTCGAGATTTGAAAACTAATGACCTTTTAACAATTCCACTTGAATACAAAGCTCACAAATGATGTATGGAACCTTCTAAATATGATCAATATCAGAGTATAGCCACAAATAAGTAGATCGGGACAAATCAAGATATAGAAACGAAATGAACAAGTATGAAAGTGGAGACAAAAGATTTTCTACCAAAGTTCACTCCACAAAGGAGCTACGTCTCCGTTGAGATGCTCACAAAGAGCCGGGCTGTCACACTAACCCCAAGTCTCTCCCAATCAACCACAAAGGAGGATTGAGTTACTTACTATTTGCTCCCACAAAGGGAAAGGGTAGTACAAACTTCCGGGACTCAAACCACAAGAGAATGGGAGTTCACCGGCACCTCTAACCGTCTAGGAGCAAGCTCCAAGAGTAACAAACGCAAATCGACGAATCCAAGTGCTTCAAGTGCTTGAGAGATGAACTAGTTGAAGAGGCACACAAGTCTCACACTATGAAGCTTTTCTCTCACTCAAACCCTAGTTGAATCTTGGAAGAATCAAGCTTGGAGGGGGAGTAAAGAGAGGGAGTGAATGCTCAAGTGGAGTGTTGGCTCGAGTTAGGTCAGTATGAGCAGCAGCAGTGAATGAAAGGGGGTGAGGGGTATAAATACCAACCCCCCAAAATATGACCGTTATGTTCACTGCGAAGGGGTACCGGATCTTCCGACACTTGGTCGGATCTTCCGATGAGCAACAGAAATGAGTGAGGAAAAACTCCAGGTAAGTTCCGGGGGCCGGATCTTCCGACAGAGTGTCGGATCTTCCGACAGACCCCGGAACATCCGACCCAGCGAGAAACCAAGACAGAGCCAGCCGGAACTTCCGGTCGGATCTTCCGGCCTCGGGTCGGAACATGCACACAGGACACTCGTGAGCTCGAAAAACGGCTAAGTCTTGTATCTTCCGGAGCCACGGCCGGATCTTCCGGCCAGGGAAAACCCGAGACCGAGCTGCCCGGAACATCCGGTCGGAACTTCCGGCCAAAGTTCCGGCCGAGCAGAAAAGGTGTTTGTGAAGTGTTTTTGTGGCCCTGAAAAGTTTGTCATCTCAAGCAAAGCACTTTGAGCAACCAGAATTCATCAACTACGTCCCCCTTGATAGTACGGTGGTCCTATACTCAACTTCAAACGGAAAATAGAATTTAAATTCACCAATTGAGTCTTCCACCACATGAATATGAATTGGGATCCTTGCTTGAGTGCTACCTTTCTTTTATTTCATTTTATTCCTGCACAACTCATGCACAACATCATATCCAAATTTCTATTGCCAATAATCACCAAAATAGATTAAATGCCTAGATGCACTTTCAATCTCCCCCTTTTTGGTGATTGATGACAATACAAATTTGGGTTCATAATAGGAATAAAATACATGTAGCTCTCCCTCAATTTGTGCATGGTGTGATAAAATCATCGTGATGCATATGACAAGATATTCACAACAACAAAGTGAGAAATAACATCACATCATCCATAAGCATTTCACTAAGAAGATAACGAGAAATACATCACACTAGCAATAACCATAAATAAGTCTTACAAATAGAAGTTTTCACTTGTCACACCATTCATAACACAAATTAAAGTCTTACAAGTTCACAAGCTCACAAGAATAAAAAAAAATAGATAAACGATAGATAAGGCCCAAATTCACTCCCCCTTTGTCATCAAAGACCAAAAAGGGAGCTACTCGTCCTCGTCGTCGTAGTCGTCACCCTCATCATCGTCGCTCTCATCATCATCGGCTACAACGGTCTTGCCCTTGCGACGATCCTCATCCGTCTCGGGCTCACTGACATATTCTTCTTCCTCTTCCTCAGATTCTTCTTCTTCTGCCACTTCTTCTTCTTCTTCTTCCTCTTCTACTATCTCCTCTTCTCCTTGTCCTTGGTATTGAGAGGCACCAAAGACATACTCCTGAGAATAATCCTCCCAAGGGTTTGCAAAAGGAGGTGGAGGGGTGACTTCCCGGAGTGGGCGAACTGGAGAATGTGGCAAGTTTAACTTCTCAAGAAGTTCTTTGTGGCGCTTATCCGCCAAGTATCTATCATTCTCGGCTCGTTGCTCACGCTCATGAGATTTCTTGACTTGATATTTGCACATATTAAAGCAAGAGAACATGCCTTGGAGCAGAAAATCTATTTTGCTCTTCTTGCCTTTGGGGGTAAAAGAGGGGCCACTAGAAGGAGCTGGAGCAGCTGATGGAGGAGCTTGAGAAGATGAAGCACCTTGAGAAGATGAAGTAGGAGCACCCTGATATGCCTTGGACTTTATCTTCAAGAGCTGGGAAATCTTGCCCTGAGGAGATTTGTATGGAAGATGAAGCTTGTCAGTCAAGATGTTTACCCCAGACACATGCTTGATCATATGGAAGATGTATGGGGCATAGTGACAGCCACTGGAAGCATCATAGGAGCAGTAGATGATTTCATTCCAAATAAAATTGAATACTTTGAACTTGGGCTTCCCGGGGGCCATTTGAAACAGCAAGTTCTTGGCCCTCTTAGAGATATTGTCAGCATCTCCTGCTCTCGGATACAAGGTCCCTCTAAGAAGTTGATTCAGCAACTTATAGTATGGAGAGAGTCCCTTGTACTTCCCAAAGACCACCTCACCATATGCATGATCATACATAAATGCTAGCTTTGTGTCATCCAAAATTCTTCCTAGATGAAGATCAACCTTGCTACGATCATTGCTTGTATGGGCATAGGCAGTCTCCTCAGCAAGCCCAAACAGACCAGCAAAGTCATGCAAAGAAATAGAGAGGCGTTTTCCACATAAGGTCCAATGCATCTCATACCTGTCCTCGTCTACCCACAAAGTGGCATAAAACTGGGCGATGACCTCCTCATTATATGGACACTCAAATGCCATCAGCTGGTCCATGTCCATCTCCACACACCGCTTATAGACATCATCAACCACTGGCTTGAGCGGTGGTGGGAAACTTTTCAAGTATTTCCAATCGACCCAATACATTGGAGTGCAAATGCGGGTCATCTTCAAAATGACTGACTCATACCAGTCTGCCTGATGAGAAACCCAAAAGCGAGGATCACCCTTGAATAGCTTGTACTGTATGCGTCTTGGATCCTCATCTTCACTGAATCTGAGGGGCTTCATGCTGTTCTGAGCTAGTTTGAAGTTAACCAGAGGACTGTCTTGGGAGTGCCGGAAAGGAATAGCAATGCTAATGAAGTTCTGACCAAGAAAAGATATATCAATATCATCATTGTACTGTGTGCCTGGTCCTGCTCCTTGATCGGCTCTCTTAACTCTGGGGCGAGGAGGAATCTTGCGCCCCGGCACACTGGATTGGGCTCTTCCGCGAACAGAACGAGAAGTGGTTTCCTTTATTGATCTCTTGACCTTTCCCACTTCTCTAATCTCCCCATCTGAAGCAGTGTCCGGATCAGAGGATGAACCGCTGGGAGGATGAAATGAGCTCTTAGTGCGACCGACACTTGGGCGCACTGTCAAAGATGTGGTCTTCTTCTGTGTAACCTTCTCTTTAACCATCTGATAAGATATGAGAGAATATGTTAAGAGATAGGAATAAGGATTTGCAACTAAGTTGATAGGACAGAACTCGACTTGGTCGGATCTTCCGGCACTGAGTCGGAAGATCCGGGGGGTCCGGATCTTCCGGCCCAGAGTCGGATGATCCGACAGAGTCGGGCCAAACCCTAAAAACTTAGGAACAGAAGATTTAGCTCACCAAACTTTGTGAAATCATAGGGAAGTATTCTAGACATGTATAGAAGATGATTCACCGAGGGAAAACAACTAGAACCTCCTACATTGGTAGATCGGGCGAAGGGGATTTTTGAATCAATACCGTTGAGATTTCCCGCGAAAACTCCGGAAGATCCGATGGAGATTGAGTCTTGGAGAGTTGGGGAATCAAAAGATGTCACTTGAAGAAGAAATCCACGGTCCAAGCTCCAAATCGCCGTATGGGGTGAAGTTTGGAAGAGAGTAGGCGTTTGTGGACGAAGAGAGGAAGAATGGGGCACGTAACGGTTCAGTCCAGATAATTATATCCGCGCACAGGCCGGAAGATCCGACGACGAGCCGGAAGTTCCGACCGAGACAGAACCAGAGAGACCAGAGCGGAAGTTCCGAGATCTCCCAGGTCCGGAAGATCCGACAACATGTCGGAAGATCCGACCGGGTCGGAAGATCCGAAAATTCTTCGGAGAGAGCGATTTGAGACAGAACTACCCGGAACTTCCAGTGGCAAGTTCCGGGGGTATGTCGGAAGATCCGAGGGTCCAGAAGAGATATGACAAAAAGATGATTTTGCAAGATGAGATTTGATTGAATTGAAGATTTTGAGAGAGCTTGCTTATGAACTAGTAAGACACTTGTCCCAAAGTTGATCAGCAACAAACAATCAACAAATTAACCATGATCAACTTGAGACAAGATGTGATCCAACGATCACAAGATCAAATATTTTGAAATACTCACACAAAACTAAGATAAAACGATTTTTCTCCTAGTCTAGGCATCAAACAATTTTGTATGCAACAAGTCAAGCCAAGTTACGAGAATCCAAAATATTTAGCTCACTCCTCAAGGAACAAAACCTTTGCTCATCAAGAGGCTTGGTGAAGATATCGGCTAATTGTTTTTCGGTTCCTACATGGCATATGGCGATATCTCCTTTGGCTTCATGATCTCTAAGGAAATGGTGTCGAATGTCTATGTGCTTGGTTCTTGAGTGTTGAACGGGGTTGTTTGCTAGTTTTATGGCACTCTCATTGTCACACAAGAGTGGAATGTTTTTGAACTCACAACCAAAGTCACTCAAGGTTTGCCTCATCCAAAGTAGTTGAGCACAACAAGCACCGGCTGCAACATACTCGGCCTCGGCGGTGGATAGCGCAACGGAATTTTGTTTCTTAGAGCTCCATGACACCAAAGACCGACCAAGAAATTGGCAAGTCCCCGTTGTACTCTTTCGATCTATCTTGCAACCGGCATAATCCGAATCGGAGTAGCCAAGTAGATCAAAAGTGGAGCCCTTGGGATACCACAAGCCAAGGTTTGGAGTATGCACTAAATATCTAAAAATTCTCTTAACAGCCATTAGATGACATTCCTTAGGATTGGCTTGAAATCTTGCACACATGCACACACTAAGCATAATATCCGGCCTAGATGCACAAAGGTAAAGCAAGGAACCAATCATGGAGCGATATACCTTTTGATCGACGGATTTACCTTCTTCATTTAGATCAAGATGACCATTCACAGGCATAGGGGTCTTGATGGGCTTAGCATTGGCCATGTCAAACTTCTTGAGCATATCACTTGTATATTTGGTTTGACATATGAACGTGCCATGCTTTAGTTGCTTGATTTGAAGTCCGAGAAAAAACTTCAATTCCCCCATCATTGACATCTCAAATCTCTTGGTCATTATCCTACTATACTCTTCACAAAAAGTTTCGTTAGTAGAACCAAAGATTATATCATCAACATAAATTTGACAAACAAACAAATCTTTGTCTATTTTTCTAGTGAAGAGGGTAGAATCGGCTTTCCCCATTACAAAGCCATTTTTGAGAAGAAAATCCTTAAGGCATTCATACCATGCTCTAGGTGCTTGCTTAAGCCCATAGAGCGCCTTATGGAGTTTGTAGACGTAGTCGGGATGCTTGGGGTCTTCAAATCCCGGTGGTTGCTCTACATACACTAGCTCACCAAGAGGCTCATTCAAGAATGCACTCTTCACATCCATTTGATACAACTTGAAGTTGTGATGAGATGCATAGGCCAAAAGGATACGAATTGACTCAAGCCTTGCCACCGGAGCATATGTCTCACCAAAATCAAGTCCTTCAATTTGAGTAAAGCCTTGAGCGACCAATCTAGCCTTGTTTCTTGTGACAATACCATTTTCATCTTGTTTGTTCCGGAAAACCCACTTGGTGCCAATCACATTTTGCTTGGGTCTTGGGACCAACTCCCATACTTCATTTCTTGTGAAGTTGTTCAACTCCTCTTGCATTGCAATGACCCAATCGGCATCACCAAGAGCTTCTTCCACCTTGAGAGGTTCCAAAGAAGAAACAAACGAGTAACATCCACAAAAATTTGCTAAACGTGAACGAGTGGTTACCCCTCTTTGGATGCTCCCGAGGATATTGTCAACGGGGTGATCCCGTTGAATACTTTGATGAACTCTTGGGTGTGAGAATATTGATTGACGTTGGATGGATCCATCATCATCTTTTTTATGATGTGACTCAACATCTTGAGTATCTTCACCTTGAGCTCCCCCTTGATCATTGTCATGGTCATGATCGTCACCATGATCTTGGACTTGATCTTGTGACGAGCTTGGTGGTTCAACTCTTGTTGATGGTGATGGATCGATGTTGAACATGATTTCCGGATCTTGGTCTTGTTCCTCATCTTCATTTGAAAGCTCTTGAGGCTTTACTTCCCCTAAGCTCAAGTTCTTGATAGCTTGATTTGGCGGGACTTCATCTACAAGGTCATTTATAACTTGCTCTACTTGAGAGCCGTTTGATTCATCAAATTTTACGTCTACCGTGATCTCAACACAACCGGTGGTTTTGTTGAAAACACGGTAGGCGTGTTCATTAGTACCATATCCAAGTAGAAAGCCTTCATCGACCTTAGGTGCAAACTTTGAGCTTTTGGCTTTCTTGTTAAGAATGTAACATTTGCAACCAAAGACTCGAAAGTAGTGCACCTTTGGTTTGTTACCGGTTAGTATCTCGTATGGAGTCTTGTTCAAATACTTTTGAAGATAGAGACGGTTAATGGCATGGCAAGCCGTGCTAATCGCCTCGGCCCAAAAGTTGTCCGGAGTCTTGTACTCATCAAGCATGGTCCGTGCCATCTCAATCAAAGTCCTATTCTTCCTCTCAACAATGCCATTTTGTTGAGGTGTATATGGTGCGGAGAGTTCATGCTTGATTCCCTCTTCATCAAGAAACTCTTCAATATTTGTATTCTTGAACTCCGTCCCATTGTCACTTCTTATATGCTTGATCTTCAATTCAAACTCGTTTTGAGCTCTTCTAATGAATCTCTTGATGATTGTTTGAACTTCACTCTTGTCATGCAAAAAGAAAACCCACGTGAACCGAGAAAAATCATCTACAATGACAAGTCCATACTTGTTCCCTCCAATGCTAACATATGCAACCGGTCCAAATAAATCCATATGAAGCAACTTGAGTGGTCTTGAGCTAGTCAAAATATTCTTGGGTGGATGTGGAGCACCAACTTGCTTCCCGGCTTGACAAGCACTACACAACCTATCTTTCTCAAACACAACATTTGTTAGTCCTAGGATATGTTCATCCTTTTGAAGTTTGGCCAAGTTCCTCATCCCAACATGAGCTAGCCGGCGATGCCAAAGCCAACCCAAGCTAGATTTTGCCACTAAACAAGTCTTCGGTTCCACTTTACTAGTTGTGAAATCAACTAAGTAAAGTTTTCCCTTGAGTCGACCCGTAAAAGCAATAGAGGAATCCTCCCTTCTTAGGATGCTCACACCCTCATTAGTAAAGAGACAATTGTAGCCCTTCTCACAAAGTTGTGAAACCGACAACAAATTGTATCCCAAAGAATCAACAAGATAAACATTTGAAAGGGATGAGTCTTGTGAGATAGCTATTTCACCTTGGCCTATGACATCACCATGATTGTTGTCACCAAATGTGATCTTCTCAACGGGTGAGTCATACTCTTGTAGCTTCGCAAACATATTCCTTTCTCCGGTCATATGATTAGAACATCCACTATCCAACAACCATGAAGGTCCACCGGAGGAATATGCCTACAAAACAAGTTTTAAGCCTTGGACTTAGGTACCCAAAAGTGGTTGGGTCCTTGAGCGTTAGCTTTTGACATTTTAGGCACCCACACACTTCTCATCATCTTCCTAGTATGAGCACCTATATACTTTACCACCATCTTCCCATTTTGGTCCCAAGTTACCATATAGTCGATGGAGTAGTTTGGTGATGGCTTGTGCTCAATGACCTTCTCTTCTTTCTTGGTCTTGATCTTGACATTTTGAGTGGATGCCTTTACCTTTGTCAAGGACTCCGTGGGTCTTACCACCCCATGAGTCGCATCCATTAGTTCACCTAGATAGGTCCCCTTGGTGAACAATGTCACATCACGATCATTTACCCTTTTTGTGCCATTTGCCTTTCCTCCTCGAGTGTACCCAAGCCCATCCTTGATAGTACCATATCTACCGGCTTTATATGCCGGGTGGGTCTCGAATACACTCTTGCCCTTACCTTGGTCTTGACCAATGGCATTGTTCAACTTTTGGATTTGAGCATCTTTAGCCTTGACTTTCTCTTCTAGCTTAGAAATGTTAATTGCACAAGCATCTAAATCAATTTTATAACATCTTGAGCAACCTTCACTAGTAGACACACTTGAGTCAAGAATAGTTTTGGAGTTGCTCTTGGTACTTTCCCAAAGAGAGCTAAAATTGGCTTCTAGATCTTTGTATTTGATCTCTAGGCTTGAATGCCTTTCTTGAAGCTCACTTTTAGCATTCTTTAGGTTAGTTAGAGAGTCATTTGTCAAAGACAAGTTCTTTGACATCATCTCCCGTGAGTCATTTGCTTGAGATAACTCACAAGCCAACTTCTCAACCTTGAGTTTCTCCTCAACTAGAGCCTCTTCTAGGACAAGGTTTCTCTCCTTTTCAAGAATGAGCAATTCTTCTTGTCTTTCAAGAGACTCCTCTCTTTTCTCAATTTTCTCTAGTAGCTTTTTGATAAACTTGTAGCCATCTTTTCCGAACTTCTTTATCATGTTTTTCTCATGTTCGGCTTCTTCACTATCTAGATCATTTTCAATGTTTCTAGATGACAAAGGGGTGGATGAGAGAGGTGATGTGGTGTCCAATACCTTAGACCCTTGAGCCATGAGGCACATGGGTGCTTCGTCATCACTCTCACTGATGTAGTTGAAGAGTCGTGGAGTTGAAGTAGGAGCTTGAATGGCACAAGTGGCCATTTCTTCATCGCCGGAGTCATCACTTGATGAGTCCCAACCTTCACCAACGTGGGCGCTTCCAAACTTCTTCTTGTAGTCTCGACTCTTCTCTTTGTATTTCTTGTCCTTGTCATCGTTCTTGTTCTTGAGCTTCGTGTTATCCTTGTCATTCTTCTTGTGGGGACAATCGACAATGAAGTGACCTTTCTCCCCACACTCATAGCATCTTCGTTGAGAGAAGCTCTTCTTTTCACTTCTTGCCTTCATGAATCTCTTGAAGTTTCTAACCATCATAGCGATTTCTTCATCGGTGCTCTCATGATCACTTGAGTCTTCACTTTTCTTGGAAGTTGAGGTCTTCTCATTTGACTCAACCTTTTTGCTTGGTTCGGCCTTAAGAGCGATGGTCTTGACTTCGGTTTGTTGAGTTGATCTTGTCACATCCAAGCTATTCATCTCATGATATTGCAACTTGTTGAATAACTCCATGGGCACCATTGTCTTGAACTTGTCACTTTCTCTAATCATTGTGGCAAGCATTGGGTTCTTGGGTGCGTATGCTCTAAGCAGTTTCTTTGTGACCTTGCTCTCGCCCCAATCATTGCTTCCAAGCATTCTAATTTCGGTGACAAGGAGCTTCAATCGATCATACATCTCTTGCAAGGACTCATCCTTCTTCATGACAAAGGTTTCTAGTTCTCCTTGTAGAAGATCTACCTTGCCTTCCTTGACTTCTTCCGATCCTTCATGAGCCATTCGAAGAGTGTCCCATAGCTCTTTGGCACTATCGATTCCCCTAATCTTGTTGTACTCATAATCGCTTAGAGCCCTTCTAAGCACGGTCACGGCTTGAGAGTTGCGGAAGATGTCGTATTCTTGTTCACGACTTGGCGTTGCACTCTTGTCAATACCTATATTCACAATAGTCCAAAGAGATGGATGAAGACCATGCAAGTAAATTTTCATATCATCACTCCATCGGGCATAGTCAATCCCATTGAATTTGGGGACTTTGCCCATTGGAATGGATGAGAAATTAAGACTAGAAGGGTCAAAAGATTTGTTAGAAGAAGATGTCTCATATCGATAAGACACCGAGTGAAGTCCGTCGAGAGCGTCTCTTTCTCGTATCTTCTTCTTGAAAAGCTTTTGTGCCTCTCTTTCGGCCTTCTCCTTGATCTTCTTCCTTATCTTCTCCCTTCTTTGCTTTTTCTTCTCTTGTTCATCCAAGCTCTCATCAACATCGCTAATGTTGAATTCATCATCGCTTGAGCTTGACTCAATGGGCGTCGGATGTTTATCTTTGTGGGCGGAAGCCATCTCGGATACTTCTCCCATACCGGCCATAGTGTTTTCCCTTAGCGGTTAAGCCTAAACAAGGGATTAGGCTCTGATACCAATTGAAAGGATCAACACTAGGCCTAGAGGGGGGGTGAATAGGCCTGTTTAAAAATTCCTGAAATAATTCTCAGAAAATCTGTCAGACAGTCGGATGATCCGACACAATCTCGGATCTTCCGACAGGAAGATCCGACAGTGTATAGGATCTTCCGAAAATAACAGAAACTCCGGAAGATCCGAAGATAAGCCGGATCTTCCGACAGGCAGTTCAAGTAAACTTCGAGATTTGAAAACTAATGACCTTTTAACAATTCCACTTGAATACAAAGCTCACAAATGATGTATGGAACCTTCTAAATATGATCAATATCAGAGTATAGCCACAAATAAGTAGATCGGGACAAATCAAGATATAGAAACGAAATGAACAAGTATGAAAGTGGAGACAAAAGATTTTCTACCAAAGTTCACTCCACAAAGGAGCTACGTCTCCGTTGAGATGCTCACAAAGAGCCGGGCTGTCACACTAACCCCAAGTCTCTCCCAATCAACCACAAAGGAGGATTGAGTTACTTACTATGTGCTCCCACAAAGGGAAAGGGTAGTACAAACTTCCGGGACTCAAACCACAAGAGAATGGGAGTTCACCGGCACCTCTAACCGTCTAGGAGCAAGCTCCAAGAGTAACAAACGCAAATCGACGAATCCAAGTGCTTCAAGTGCTTGAGAGATGAACTAGTTGAAGAGGCACACAAGTCTCACACTATGAAGCTTTTCTCTCACTCAAACCCTAGTTGAATCTTGGAAGAATCAAGCTTGGAGGGGGAGTAAAGAGAGGGAGTGAATGCTCAAGTGGAGTGTTGGCTCGAGTTAGGTCAGTATGAGCAGCAGCAGTGAATGAAAGGGGGTGAGGGGTATAAATACCAACCCCCCAAAATATGACCGTTATGTTCACTGCGAAGGGGTACCGGATCTTCCGACACTTGGTCGGATCTTCCGATGAGCAACAGAAATGAGTGAGGAAAAACTCCAGGTAAGTTCCGGGGGCCGGATCTTCCGACAGAGTGTCGGATCTTCCGACAGACCCCGGAACATCCGACCCAGCGAGAAACCAAGACAGAGCCAGCCGGAACTTCCGGTCGGATCTTCCGGCCTCGGGTCGGAACATGCACACAGGACACTCGTGAGCTCGAAAAACGGCTAAGTCTTGTATCTTCCGGAGCCACGGCCGGATCTTCCGGCCAGGGAAAACCCGAGACCGAGCTGCCCGGAACATCCGGTCGGAACTTCCGGCCAAAGTTCCGGCCGAGCAGAAAAGGTGTTTGTGAAGTGTTTTTGTGGCCCTGAAAAGTTTGTCATCTCAAGCAAAGCACTTTGAGCAACTAGAATTCATCAACTACGTCCCCCTTGATAGTACGGTGGTCCTATACTCAACTTCAAACGGAAAATAGAATTTAAATTCACCAATTGAGTCTTCAACCACATGAATATGAATTGGGATCCTTGCTTGAGTGCTACCTTTCTTTTATTTCATTTTATTCCTGCACAACTCATGCACAACATCATATCCAAATTTCTATTGCCAATAATCACCAAAATAGATTAAATGCCTAGATGCACTTTCACGGATCTTCCGGGGGACCCCGGAACTTCCGGCCCGGAGAAAACCAAGACAGAGCCGGCCGGAACTTCCGGTCGAATCTTCCGGCCTAGGGTCGGAACTTGCAACAGGACACTCGTGAGCTCGAAAAACGGCTAAGTCATGCATCTTCCGATGCCACGGCCGGAACTTCCGGCCAGGAGAAGCTCGAGACCGAGCCGCCCGGAACTTCCGGTCGGATCTTCCGGCCTAAGTTCCGGCCGAGCAGAAAAGGTGTTTGTGAAGTGTTTTTGTGTCTCTCAAGAGTTTGTCATCTCAAGTAAAGCACTTTAAGCATCTAGAATTTATCAACTACGTCCCCCTTGATAGTACGGTGGTCTTATACTCAATTTCAAACGAAAAATTAAATTTAAATCCACCAATTGAGTCCTCCACCATATGAATGAGCGTTGGGGTCCTTCCTTTAGTATTTTCTCCTTTTTATTTCATTTTATTCCTGCACAACTCATGCAAAGCATCATATCCAAATTTCTATTGCCATTAATCACCAAAATAGATTAAATGCCTAGATGCACTTTCAACTATTTTTAGTCACCTAGATAGTCACCCCATTGGAGGGAGATTTTGGGTCCAGAGTGACTAAAAGGCCACATAGAGGCCTAGATAGTCTTCCGGCTGGAGATGCTCAAGAGCAACTCCAGTGGACTGATTAAAAATGAGCCTCTATATTTCATTTTGATGGCTAGTTTTAAAAATTTAGAGGCCCAAATAAAAGGTGTGTTCCAGCCCAACCGACTAAACAAGCCTCTATCCATCTCATCAGTGGGGCCATCCTCCTCTGCCATCCATGTGAGCCATCTAGTGGGTCCCCTCACGAGCGTGCCGATCCAGCTAACCCATCCCCTTCCTCGGCGAGGGGCCTCTTGTCTTGCGTGCTGGTGCTGGGGCATTTCGTCGAGCATCGTGCAAGCGTGGATGGAATGGGGTGGAGAGACCGGCATGAACTCCGTTTCGGACGGCTTCACGTCCGCGACGTGGCCGCCTGCGCCTGCATCTGCCGCCGTTGGCGCGACTGCGTCCCCTACCTGCCCGTGCTCTTCTTCTCGCGGAACGCCTTCGACGCTGCCACGGTGGCCTCGCGCTCGCCGACGACCGCGGGCACCACCTCCTCCTTCTCCGCCGCTGGCGCGGGGGGCTGCGAGGGCGGCGGCGGCGGCGGCGGCGCGAGGGAGGCGAGGGCGGCGGCGGCGCGGGGTAGTGGAGGGGGTGCAGGCGCGAGAGGAGAGAGAGAGGGTGGGATAGGGGGAGGATAGAGGGACCCCAGATTTGTGGGCTTTGCCCCAAAATTTAGTGGGTTATTATTTTTAGCCACTTAGATAGTCACCCCATTGGAAGGTGGATTTTGGATCCAGAGTGACTAAAAGGCCACATAGAGGCCTAGATAGTCATCCGGCTGGAGATGCTCAAAGAGCGTTCTTTTGATCACCAACTTGCCGCGTGCTCAAGTGGCTGGTGAGTGTATATAATATACGTACTGCATGTACTCCATAAAGAGATCGAGCAACGTAATACGTAATAGTTTTTCTCTAGAATATCGTTATTACTATTGGTAACAGCACAGAAGAAAGAAAACAATTAGGTTAATCCTTGGCCTTGGCTGCCGTGGCCATGAACACCGGCGACGGAGGGGAAAGGTGATCCATTGATGCGACGCGGCTGATGGATGTTTCGAGGAACAGACCGTGCACTTGCGGGGAGGGATGATGAGCATTCAGTTTGATGGAACGAGCCGAGCCACTCGGGTACTCCTGCTCCTCTCTCTCTCAGCCTGCGCCGCCCAAAACCCGGGCCGGCCGGGAGGGAGGAGGCCAGCCAGCAGGCAGACCGATTTGACCGGGGCTCTTTTTTTCTTCACCTTTTTCTGTGCATTACAACGGTACTGTAGCATAGGTTACCTCTACTACGGAGAAAAGCGGTGCCAGCACTGTAAAAACTTCTCGGTAGGAAGAAATCTCGCTCCGCATGGATCACCAGCGGCAATTGTAATTGACTGTCGTCTTTCCGTCCGGCTCACCACACAAACTAGTCTTGATCAGCTCGCCGGTGTTGCAGTAAAAATTTGAGACGGTAAAACAAGAAACGTCGTTTCGTTTGCTCCTGCGTGGGCATGCAAAGGACACAGGACTACAGGAGCCGATGAGCATGGAGGTGGAGGAGAGTCGGATAGAGAGTGAGAATTGGACACTCCAGATGATCTCTCTCTCTAAAATTGATACTGTGAACGTATCTTCCTTTTAAAAAAATACTGTGAGCATATTCTCAAAAAAAAATGATAGTATGAACCATAAAGCCATCACTAGGATCCTTGAACCTCTTGCACCCTCACAGAAACTGAAGCGTTCCGTTCTCGTTTTTTTCCATGAAAAATTGACACTGTACATGTTGATCATTCATTGAAACAACCAAGAAAGATTAGTTAAAAAAAACACAACTCTTGTTCACTACATACATACAGTAGTACTCATCACTCAATTTCTGTGTCCGGATCAACAATAAAAGCATCATGTTTTGACTTGATTCGCCTGTTGCGAAGAAAGCTTAGTTCGTTGTCTTAAAAATTATTTGCAACTTTGATTCAGAAAAGAAAAAATAAAAATAATCCAAGGAAAAGGATCTCGATGGGTGGCGTGACGTGACGTGTCAGGGTAGAGGCCGGACGTGGTTGTGCTGGACAGCAAAAACCCCTGCTGCCTCTCACGTGCTAAGGCTGGCTGGCGATGCCGGGCGGCCATGGACCCAGCCCGTCCAGCCGGTCGCCATGCCCTCCGCTTTCTAATTTGGATCTCATCCTCCTCCATGGATCAACGCAAGCAGTAATTGACTGTCTCGTCGCTACCCGTCCGAAGCATCACACCAATCAATGAAACAAAAAGTTTCAAGCAGAGAGCCAGAGGCAGAGCCCAGAGCTACTGTAGCAACTGACTTGCCCTGCCCTGCTCCCGCGGGGGAAAGGAGACACCACGAGCTGGTCGTCCTCTGCAGCATCAGCATGCTGTCTCTTCTTTTCATGCGATTGCCCTTCTTTTTCCTTGCGAGAGGGGAAAGGATGCCCAATCTTGCCTCGGTGAAAAGCTGGCTCGATGCATCAAAAAGTAGGACCTTTTTTGTAAAAAGTAGGGTGCACAGCTAGCTAGCGGAGTGAGTATTACTACTTGTCCTGTTGTGAGCAAATTTAAAACCATGGGATCGACGTTTCGCCGGTTTTCCGTGTGGCGTTGCAAGGGGGCCTGTGAACACGTACAGGCGGCGGCGCCGGCGGTTTCCCTTTGGACGGCCGGCGCAGCGCGGCGCCATTTTTGCCGTTCGCTCTGTAGCCTGCGGCCAGCTGCATGGGCACTCGCCATTAGCGTACTGTAGCTCCTTGTGCAGACGTGTTGTGCAGGCCAGCTCCACTCCTGTTGGCTTTTGGCTGCAGCCCTGGTCGCCCCTGGCACCCTGGCCTGGCCCTGGCCCTCTTCTTTTTTCTTTTCTTTTTTTGAAAAGAGATTCTTTTTTCTTTTTTGAAAAGAGTGGCCCGGCCTCTTCTTTTCAGCGGCACGGCGATACGCCATTAGCATACTACTGTAGCTCCGTCGGCGAGTAGTGGGTGGCCCCGTCTCGTCCTGGTAGCGGCATCTGCTGCGCAAAATAGATCTGCAAGTAGGAGGATTTGCGAGCCAGGAACCATGGACAGCATCAAGGTGTAGTTGATCACCATCCTATCCTATCAAAGAACATCTGTGTTTTTTGGGACCAATATAATTAATCAAAGAAATGTTCTTGTTGGCAGGCAATCGGTCGTTGCAGCTTCTTTTTTGTTCTCGTTCGGTGGGTCAAGTCGAGGGAGAGAGAGGCCGAGCGGAGCCTGCCACAGGACCCCTGTGCCGGTGCAACAGCAAGCAGCTGCCATTGACCTCGTCACTCGCCAGTCACTGTTCCGGGAATCCTGCGTGCCCCACTGTTCACTACTGTTTCTTTCTTTCTGTTCGCCTTCCCTCCGTTTTTCTCTTCTCGTTCTCTCTTCGTACAAGGCTACAGGACAGCACACGGAATGTCTACTGTAGCACTCAAATGTCTACTGTAGCAATTCATGTTACAGTGCTCGGTGAGACTAGTGTACTGTAGCTAAACGTGGAACTTTTCGGCAGGCACCGGATGAGAGCACGAGATCGACACCAATCGTCGGCAATGGATATTCACAATTCATGAGCCAGTTAGCAAGCTAGGCCAACGATCGAATTTGAAGATTGTACATTGACAACCCACCTCTGCACGCTGCAAGCCCTGGAGGAGACTAATCATCGTTTTGCATATGACGCTGAGCTGACCTCAGATAACAAACATTTTACCGGACATTTCACAAGAACCGGAAGATCCACTGTGTACGTGTAAGAAAGAAGAGGAGACAACATCGAGATATATAAATGAAAACAAGGCCTCTCCTTGTGATTATTCAGACAGACAATCACCAGCCTTGCCCTCAACGTAGGCTTGCATGCAGAGATGTTCTCGTAAAGTTTTTACTTAGACAAAAAACATGTTTGTAAAATCCCAACTTGAGAAAAAGTTATGGTAAACAAATTAGATGAAACATAGAGAACCAGGCCAATCGAAAAATCATGTCATATATGATTTCTTTCTCTAATTGGTCATGGTAGAGAGATCTTTTAAAAAAACCATAAAATAAAATAAAGCATGATAATGAGTTACGCTGACAGCGGTTACGACTTATGCACGGACAGAGATTGTGTGGGGACATCTTCCATGCGTCAAGCTCTCTCAGCTCCAGTCCAAAATCCGAATCGGGGAGGCAGGGAGATCTTTTTTCCGTTGGGCACGGCAGCATCTCGATGGTGATTGATGCTTTGGGCGCGTCAGGCACCAGCCGGTCAGGTCCTCCTCCTGTTCGTTACCCTGCTAGACATGGATGGACGTGCTCATCGATGGCACCCAACTCTGAAAAACCCGGCTTCGTCAAACACAGGTACCGAGGTACAGCCACGCCGCCTTCCTCGCCATCCCTCTTTCCCTAATGGAGCACCAGTGAGTTGAAACGAACGCATCGCTCCAACTTAATTCAACTCCATCGTTGGATCCCACATCGACATCTTCCGGTCGATCCAGCAGCCCTAAAAAATGAAGGCCGATCCTAAATTCACCTCCCAAATTTACTATGAAAAAGAAGATTCTCCATCACATCAAAATGTCATAACATGTATGGAGTACTAAATGTTGGTTTTGTTGTGCTCTGCGAGACGAACATTTTGAGCCTAATTAATCAATTTTTGGACAATTTTTCGCACATGCAAACAAAACGCTACAGTGCGCCGACTGACGCGCAGGCCCAGATCGGGCAGCCGGATTCGGCATCTAAACAGGCCCCAAGTTATGGTCTTCTTAATTAAATGATTCAGAATGGTATCTCATTTCACCATTGCCTCAAATGAAATTATAGTTTTCTTGGGCATCAACAGAGAGATAGATAGGATATCTGTAGTACCCGGCTACCCGCTGCCAACAAAATCACAAAATCAGAGTGATGATCATCTCCCTGCAATGGAAGGAGCATATATGATGAGGTGTATGTTTTCTTCTTTGTGCAACCACTAACTGCTGCTCTGCTAGACCTTTTTTTTTACACGCTGCTAGACCTTTCAACACCAATACCAGTCCTAATCCTAACTACCTTCGTGCTTCAGCTTCGTTAGTAAATCAGACAAACTACATTACTATTTTCCCCCTTATAATAATAGTTTCATGGCTTGGTCAATTTATAGACATTGTTGTTGTCTCCCATTGAGTTAGCAACGAATGCATACTGTTCATTGGTTTCTTTTCTACCATTATACTTAATTATGGTATGGAAGCTTCAAATAAATCCTACTAAAATATTTGCAGAGCAATGGGTTCATATGCAGATACCACCAGACAGCTGCATATGACTGTTCGTTCAAATCTATATTGACTGATTTTACAAGAATAACCACTCAATCTCAAGTACTTGTTGATTGAGCTTTGTGCAATATCAGTTTCCATTGTGAAAAGAAAATTGATGTTCCATTACGTTCCAATCAATTTTAGTGTTACAGAAAGTAACTCAACTATTGCAGGGGAGACTATACTTTCATATCTCATTTTTTGTTTACCCTCACAGCTGAAGCCGATCCAAGAGACATATGTTTGCTAAAGCCGAGGTTAGTTCTTCTATGATGACTTACCAAAATGTGTGCTTCCCGATGGCCTGTATTGCAACTCAAGTTTGATTGATGGCTTTACACTAAAAGTCTGAAACTGAAGCGCTGAACCTTGATTCAGTGAAATTGTCTAAACTTAGATCTGCAGAATAATGAAAACTTAGGGTTTGTTTTGATGACTTAGACTAAGCATCCTAGTCAATATGAATATCCAACACTGCTTGCAATCCCACAGGACAGAATAATGATGCTGGCTGTCCATTTTTTCTGCTGCTTGGTCCGAGAGTTGTGCAAGGAGAGGGTATGACACGTCGTGCACCGAGTCCTCCTCTGGATAACTTCAGCATGCCAATGCCAAGCCCAACTGCGTAAGGAGTTGATGGTTTGTTCCCTCATCAGCAAGCACCTTCTCCCTCGGGCCCTCATACAAACCTTCCCTCTCCCTTGTCTGAAAAAACAAAGGTATGGCAGTTCAAACAAAAACTGATAAGTGGGTCTTCATTGTCCTTCATTACATATTGTATGACAAAATGTACCCCCAAACTATGTAGAGATCCCTGAAAAAAACATATGACTACATCTCCAATGCAAAAGGAGAAAAAGGCTAGCACGGCTCAGAAATAAATGAAAGAGAAATTGGGGCACAACCAGTGCTGCTGCGAAAAAGGCCATGCTAGCCAAAATCAAGAAGAAACAGAAAAGGTAGAGGGGCCTGTTGAGAATCGAAGCAGTACGTACCTTGTTTAGGTAGGTGGTAAAGTCAGAAGTAAATATCATTGGGTGTGGAAAACTGCTTGGAATTTCTCCATAAGAAGGGACCTTGCACACAGACTCTACCCTGCAAGAATCCATGTTGAGGGTGAGCACATAGAATCCTACGGATTTGGGCTCATCAGGCGAATGGCTGTAGTCGTAGTCAATGGCTGAGAGGTAGATGACGGCAGGGTCTCGCGTGCTAATGACAGGGCAACTGGGCATGAGAGGCTGCAGCTTGAGCATGCCCTTGTCGACACTGTCTTCCCAGGCGTCTTGGATGCGGAAGGATGAGACGGCGCCCTTCTCCCACTTCCAATTGGTCGGGGTCAGGGGTCGTTTGAGAGTCCAAGTCGTGAGAATCAACACGCCGATGGGGCTGTCTTGTTTGTAGCTGTCATCCATGTAGACGAATTTCAAGGTGTGACTGTCGATACAGCACATGGAGCGGTACGCATCCGGCTGCCACTCCCTCCTCGGAATGGAGGGAGCGCATTCCTCAGGCAGTGGGATGAAGTGGAACTCCTCCTTGTCGTCCCGGCTGTCTGCACTATCAGCAATGTGATTGTAGACGAGGATCCCTGTGTGAAGGTCAACCCAGCAGAGCGATGTGGTTCCAACTGCGAACGCCATGTCTGCTTGGAAGGAGGTGCAGATCAAGGCGGGCTTGGCCTTGGCCTTGGCCTTGTCGTCAGCATCAGATTGGGCAACAGCAGCTGCTTGTTCATCATCATCAGCTTGGGCAACAGGAGGAGGAGGGAGGGGGAGCAGCACCTCCTTCTGGACCACGACTCCCAGATGAAGAGTTCGGCCGTGTTTGTGGTGGCGCCGATGAAGGTCTGGGCTTGTCTACGGAGGATGAGCTCGACGAGGATGTAGTTGTCGTTGCCGAGGCATAGGGAGGCGACCCCGGGGCCGCCAATGTTGCGGTGGGTCGTGTCGGGGACGCCGTGGAAGGGCGGGACGATGGCGACGGAGTTGGCCCAGGCATTGTAAACCAGGTAGAAGCCAGGGTCAGGATTCCAGGGACGGTAGCCGCCGGCGTAGAGGACGAGGAGGTAGCGGTGGCTGCCGGCGATGAAGGCGGGTTACGACAGGCGGAGGTTCGCCGATGAGCTGGCGACGTGAGAAGCAGCAAGGCTCCTCGATGCTGTCGAGTAGATCATGGTAGTAGGGGTTATCATGGATGGGTTCGGGCAACGGCTCCCTGATGAGCACGCCGGCGGATTCCCGGCGGGCGGCGGCTTTGCGCTCGCGCAGGATCGCCAACGCCGGCAACAGCACCTCCGCCCGGTAACGCTTGATCTCCTTGTCCTCGTGGATGGCCCTCTGTTGTGGGCGTCTTCTGCCGCTCCACACCGAGAGGGGCAAAGCCTCGAGGGCGGAGGCTATGCTCTGATCCAGCGCCACACCTCCTGACTCTTTGATGATCTCTTGTACTTGATCGACGAATCCCACCCGGCGATCCAGCAGCACCATGGGTGGTGCTACATCATCCGCCATGGATTCGATGGATGATCGAGCGAGGCCGCCAAGGCAACCCTGCCTGCCCTCGATCTGATCATGTCCTTTCCTAGTATATATATACGGAGCAAGTACGTATCTAGATAAGCAGCAGGATCAGGATACCGATACATAGACGGAGACGGAGAGCGCACCCGGTTCATGGCCCAACAGGCTAACTCGTGAAAGGCCCACGTAATTCCAGGTTTCCATTTCAGTTTCTAATTATTTTTCTTTCAAACAAGATAAATATACAGTTCCAAATCGAATTATAGTAGACCTCATGAGCATAAGCGAATTCTGACTCTAGTACATACATACCGAGATATACTTATTACTGTATAAATAAAAAGAGAAAAAACAAACAAGGCCTCTAATCAGACAAACCAGCCTTGCTCCTCAAGTGTTCCTTGAAGTCCATGATATCACCTTCCCACCTGGTCACCGCCTGGTTCTCACACACCCAGATCTCATGAGCAACCTGGTTGATCAGCCTGAAGTCATGGCTCACCAGGACCAGACCCCCATCCCACTCGTTCAGCGCCTCCGCTAGGGAGTCGATGGTCTCGATGTCAAGATGGTTTGTCGGCTCGTCCAGCAGCAGCAGCTGTGGCTGCCTGTATGCCAGCCACGCGAAGATGACACGGCTCCTCTGCCCGTCGGACAGATTCCTCATCGGCATCACCTGAGCCTTACCCGACAGCCCAAACTTGCCGACCGCAGCTCTCATCCTCTCTTCCTCGTTCCCAGGGTATTCCTTCATCATGTACTGCAGGGCCGACATGTCCAGGTCCAGCTTCTCCGCCAGATGCTGATGGAACTGCGCGATGCGCAGGTGATTGTGCCGCCTCACCATACCATCCAATGGAGCCAGCTCACCTGTCATCAGCTTCAGGAGGGTGCTCTTCCCTGCCCCATTGGGACCAACCAGTGCGATTCTAGAGTCCAGATCAACACCAAAGTCGAGCTTCTTGTACAGCACATTTTCCGGTGTGTACCCAAACGTGACCTCCACAAACTGCAGCACTGGCGGTGGAAGCTTGCCGACATTTGTGAAGCGGAAGACCAGTATCTTGTCCCTAACAACCTTCTCCGTGAGCCCACCACGCTCCATCTTTGCCAGAGTCTTCTCCTTGCTCTGAGCCTGACGTGCAAGCTTTGCAGACCCATGACCGAACCGTGCAATGTACTCCTTCATTGAAGCAATCTGCTCCTGCTCCCATCTGTACTGCTTCATCTGATTCTCTTCGAGCTCACAGCGGGTCTGAACATACTGGTCATAATTCCCAGTGTATAACTTGAGCTTCTTGTTCTGCATATGGATGATGTTAGTGCAAACTCCGTTCAGAAAGTCCTGGGAGTGTGATACGACAACAAGTATGCGATCGAATTTCTTTAGCGTCTCTTCCAACCAGACACATGCCTCAAGATCTGCAAATAAGCATAACGCAGATCAGCCCAGAGGAGCAACAAGTTCACCAAAACAAGAATCAAATTGCTAAAATCATTTAATCTCAACAAGACGTGTAACATTGGCATCAATGGGTGATACAACAGAAAACACAGGAATGGTATTTGACATATCTTATCTTTGGATGAACTCAGCTACCTATATTGGATTTCAGTAGCTTGTCTAAATACTCTACAGATATAGATGCCATGAGGAAACATAACAAAAATGCTAAAATCATGTAAGCTCAGCAGGATGTGTCGCATTGGCACCATGTTGGGTGATGCATCGGAAAACTCAAGTACACTAATTGACATGATATCTTGTCTTAGGAAGAAATCAGATTTGGACTACATAGTAGCTTTTAACTTTTAAGTTCACCACAGTAACAGGTAAAGAACACAATTCTATCCGCAGAAAAAAAAACTAGTTTTCTTATGTAGTTTCCATTCATTTTAAAATTCAACAGTCTTACCAAGATGGTTTGTGGGCTCATCAAGCAAAAGGATTGTTGGATTCATGAACAGTGCTCTAGCCAAAGCAATCCTCATACGCCAACCTCCAGAAAAATCACGAGTTTTCTTTGCCTGCATTTGTTTGTTAAAACCCAAACCAAACAATATCTCTGCAGCACGCTTTTCAGCAGTAGATGCATCAATTGCTTCTAGACGCTCATACACACGGTCCAACGCATCACCACCACCGTCATCCTGAAAATGTGAGCAAAAACATCCTTCAGCACCAAGTGATAATCTGCAGCAGCAGCAAGGCAAAATATAGAGAAGAAAAGGGTGTGAGAGAGTTCAAGAGCTGACCTGTGCAGCCAAAATTTCAGCTTCCTTCTCCAACTTCACTCTTTCTTCATCACAGCTAACAACAGCTTGCAGTGCAGACATGTCTGAAGCCTCAATCTCACGGGTGAGATGGTATATGTCCATGTGTTCAGGGATGGGGAGTTCTCTGCAACCTATTGCTGTGAGAAGAGTAGATTTTCCACAGCCATTTAGTCCAAGTAAACCGTAACGCCTGAGGCCAATCACAACTGTCAATGGTGTGCTCGAGCTGCACACTAGATCGTAACTGAATGGGTACAGGTGATGGCATTATATTTGTACCTCCCATAGTTGAGCTCCAACTCAGAGTCTACAATAAGGTCATGGCCATGAAATGTTAACGAAAGAGACTCTATCTGCAACATTCAAACGATCATTTCATTAGGTAATAAGTAGCTGAAGCGTTAAATGAAACAACTAGAACGGAAGGCAGCATGTAAATATTTCCTCATGAGTGTTTCACTTGAAAGGGGCTGGAGGTCCCTTGTGCCTCCGAAGCCTTGGCATGTAGGTGTGTACTTTAAAAGATGTAGCTATTTGTGGCGGCCACCTTCATTTGTAAACTAACTGGACTAGTAGAAACTGCTGATCAAACTTTTATGCAGAACTACGTCAGAATCGCTTGGAAGAGGAAAAGGTCGTCTAGGGAACACAAGAAGCTATCACTATTTATAAAATGGTTTGCCTAGGCTGCAGCTAGCATCAAGTCTGATCTGTGCTTGGCAGCAAGTTGTGCAATGCCTAGCACTTCATATAACATGATGAAGGCTTGTGAGTCAACCTAGAGGCGATTTGTGTTCATCAGCTAAGTAGATGCAATCTTGACAACCGCGATGGATTTTTATTGACCCAAATAAACTTCAGATTCGTATGCGTCTATGCCCTGCTCTGGATAAGCTCCTACAGTACATCTTCAACAGAGTAGCCCACCAATATTTGAAAGGGAAGACAGGAAAAAAGATGAAATGTTCAGAGAGACACGTATGTGTCAGTTTGATCGCTTTCAAGAGAAAAGGGCTGTATGGAGAACATAAGAAGCCATCACGATTTGTAACATGGTTGCCTAGGCCGCAGCACAAGATAACCTGAGGGCTGATCCGTGCTTGGCAGGCTGGCAGCAGTTGCGCAATGCATAGCACTTTTTATAACACGACGAAGTCTGGTCACGGGTGAGGCAACCTAGAGAGCCGATTTATGTTCATAAGCTAAATAGCAGCAAACTTGGCAGCCGCAACGGTTTGTATATGCACTGCTCTAAATAAAGTTGTATCAGTATATATACCCAATAGATTCGCCAACGAATATTTGAAAGCGAAGAGAGGGGAAAATATGAAATGTCTGTATGCCTTTTTTTCTTTGGGGTTACTGTTTACCAGAGAGATATCGTTGAGCATACATGACACAGATCTATCTAATTTAAAAATGGAATTTTGAGGATGCAGATGGCAATAAGATGTCTGCATGGAGTTTGAAGTTAAAATTCAGAATTAAACGAGGAAGAGAATAGGAGATGTGGATGGGGAAGCTCACGTGGATATCTCTAGAGAGAGGGTGGGAGGCGAGGACGCCGGTGCAGGTCCGATCGGAGAGGTTGAGCGCGGCAACGGCATCGATGGCTCCCTTGGTGGAGGAGGAGGAAGGGGCGGCCGGTGCCTTGGCTCCCCTCTTGGCTGCGGCGGCTGCCTTCTTCTGCGCGGCCTTCTTCTTGCTGGCGTCAGACACCATGATGATGGATGATCCTGGGCTTCTTTTTTTTTGATTGGAGGATGATCCTGGGCTTGAGCGCGGGAGGGTGGAGGTGGAGGTGATGATGAGGAGGAAGAAGAATGGAGAAGAATCGAGAGGAATGGCTGTCGCCACTCACCACCACCGTTCACTCAGTTGTCCACCTCCTGGCTGACACTTGTTACAAAAAAGGAGGAAGCAGGCCGCCGCCTCTCATTTCTCTTTGTGGGCTTCTCTTCTCCTGCTCGCTCGCTACGGCCTGCTGGGGGCCTATAGAAATTAGATGGGCCTTCCGTTGTTTGGGCTGCTGGCATGGCATCTGATGCGGTCCAACTCAAAACTAACTGGCCCTTTAACATGCAGCAAACGCATGCATGCGCCCAACTTTGGACTATTCATTTTTCCTCTAAAAAACGCTACTAATCCATTTCAAAATGCATTGGGATGGGATGCCAATTTATATACATTTGTTTATAAATAATTAACATTATTATGATAGTGCGCTTGAGCTCTTACTCTTCCGAGACAGAATACAGTCTCCTTGGTGAAACTTTGGCCAATATCTTTTTTTATATAAACAAAAATATGACACTTCGGAAAGACAAATAAATATGCCTTTATGTTAATTAGATCACTTCTCATAGTCAATCTAGTGGGTTACCCAAATATTAGGCTGTCAATCTATGCTTCCTTTAACATATTGATTGATGATTGATAGGGTAAAGTTATAAAAGTTTTGACTCAAAGGAAGCAACGCGTATTTTGAATCCGAGGGAGTAGGAGTACGCAATCAGAGAAACAAAACACGGCGCGGCTTCTTGATCAGTACCAGTTATACTGATCAAGAAGCACGTTGGTACTGGAAAAGGGCCAATTAATGGGCTCAAAACTTTTGCACGTACGACCTTTATCGCTTTGCCGAGAAGAAAGGTAGGTAGGGGCTGTGAATTAACAAGGCATGCAATAAGAAGCAGGTGTCAGTGTGAAGGATGGAGGGCAAGTAGTAACCTGAAAACAAGTAAGGGGCAATAAACAAGTGTCTAGTACATGAAAAGTGCAACGCAGTGCAGTTGAGCTTTATTTTTATTTTATTTATTACCATACTTATTAATGAATGGATGCACGAGAAAGACAATAAGGCATAGACAGGCAGCTAGCTCGATCACAACTAAAAAAATGGACAGCAAGCTAAGGGAAGGAAGAAGGGAGTGAGGCTCACATGCGGTGCAGGGCCAATGGAACTAGTGCTAAAAGTAAGTGAACACGACCTTATTACTACCATTCTATTCATACGATCGATAGTATGTACTATAAATAAATAAAATAACGAGTGAGTGGGCTCTTAGTGCCCATCGTCTCATGCATCAACAATCAATCAGGCGGGCCTTCACTAGTTTATAATTTGTGCGACTGCGACCTAATAATGCAATCTCTGATAGGGTAGCACACAAGATGTGTACAGTTTAATTAGTTATTAACAATGAAGGAAGTAGTTTCAGTTAGTGCTGCTGTCATGTGACAAGACAAACCTTAATTCGTTCGGGGTGCTTGCTACACATCTCGGCCGCCGGCTGGGCCGGGCCCCCGTAATAAACGAAATAAGTAAGAATGGGAGCTACAAGCAGCTAGAGTCGTACGTTTGGATTTGGAGATGGCAAGACAACAACACATGAGTTAAGCGAACTGGGTCAACATAACATGAGAATCATCATCCATCATGTCGTGTGTACGTGACTATTATATATAATTATTTGCCATTAGCAGCAGGGCCCTGTTTCTTTACAAGATTTCTTTCTCCAGACTTCACTATTCACCTATCACATCAAATCTCTCTCCTCATGCATGGAGCACTGAATATGGGTAAAAAAAATACTAATTACATAGTTTTGATGTACACAACGAGACGAATCTTTTGAGCCTGGTTAGGTCATGTTAGGACAACGATTACCCCAAACAAACGAAAAGTGCTACGTGCGCTACAGTGTCCGATGTGACATTTTCACCAAACATTCTCCCCGTCTAAACACAGCCCAGAAATCTCTCGCGTGATTCATGGACTTACTACGTACCTGCTCGATAAGATAGATTGATTTATTAACTTGATTTCTTACAATATAGATTGATTTTCTTCTAGTCAAAAGCCGGCCACACGTACCGATGCAAGAGTAGTCAAGGCCGGATGCATACATCATATATATACTCATCAGGTTCGCCATGGACATACGTATAGTATATGATATGTACTGTACAAATATTTCAATTCGGATGGCTCGAGCGATCCCTTGCTACGCAGGACACATCGACCAACCGGTTCCGGTTCCAATAATTAATATTGTAGCTAGCGCGCGTCACTATAGCTGACGCAGACAATGGGTGTGTTTAGTTCCACATCACATCACCAAACTTTTCAAAATTTTCTCTCCAAACTTCATTATTCACCTATCACATCAAATCTCTCTCATCGTACATGGAACACTAAACGTGAATAAATAAAAAAACTAATTATATGGTTTTAATGTACACGACGAGACGAATCTTTTGAGCCCTTTAAAAAAAATTCGTATTGGAAAGAAACACAGCCCATATATCATCGGTCCAGCGCGATGCTGCATATATATATATATATATATATATATATATATATATA
Source organism: Echinochloa phyllopogon (assembly GCA_033239725.1). Lineage (NCBI taxonomy): Eukaryota > Viridiplantae > Streptophyta > Magnoliopsida > Poales > Poaceae > Echinochloa > Echinochloa phyllopogon. The sequence continues at coordinate 47,817,747 of BTCW01000015.1, forward strand.
AAATTAAGATCGAGTCGGTCTCTTGCCATAATATATATATGCAGCTCCATCAGCAATAGGCATGCCGGGCCGTGTTTTTTCCCAACGCGGAAAAAAAAATTCAAAGGGAATCTTGCCTGCATGGAGTACTAAATGAAGTCTATTTACAAAACTCATTTAGGGATGAGTCTAACTTTGCGCGACGAATTTAATGAACCTAATTAATCCATGTTTTACTACAGTAATGATACAGTAACCATTCTCTAATCGTGCGGTCGAAGGCCTCATTAGATAGGTCTCGTGAAATAGTCTAATATTGTGAAAGTAGTTTTATAAACTGACTTTATTTAATACCCTTAATTATTGGTCAAATGAGGTGAAAACATTTTTCCACCCCCAAGAAACACGGCCACAGGACAGTAGTAGTAGATTACTAGCTCCATCGTATCGATCATGCTTTAATTACACACCCCCGGCCAGAAAAGAAAAGCTAGCAAAGCAATATATGCAAAGCTGTGGCTGCTTCCGATTCGATCCGATCCTTGAGAAATAATTATTGATTGCATTGATGATTATAAGTTCAAAGGAGCTAAGCAAACTGCTGCAACTATTTTTGTTTACAACCGACAACCGGAAGATCATCAAAAGGTCCGTGGAATAATCACTTTGGTGCATGCATAATGCATGCAGTGGTTGTTTGCTTTTTACATATCATCAAATGGCTCAAATTAAAATCTGGTTATAATAATAAAGCTGTACAAATGAACTGTCGGTATGGTGAAAGAATTTCTTATTACCACATCGAGAATTGTTTTGGTTTATTTAATTCATTATTATTCTTGAATTGCTAGATGTATGTGTTGCACAATTGCTCCCGGCCCGTACGTAGTACGAGTACGTCGTCTCACCCATGAATGATTAATCGGATCCAATAATGTGCAGTTTCGTTGAGATTAACTGAGAGCAAGAGGCCGGCACGTACGGTAATTTCACCTCGATCTACCGCGTTATTATCAGTTTTCGTACAAAACTCTTGTGACATGAGAGAGTGTTCTTCATGACATATCATCAGTCTCTGTTTGCGGTGGCCATGCATGGCCTAGCTGCTGCTGCTGCATCATATATGAATATGACTTTCTTAATTTCGTGGGGGAAATATATGATGATTGCTTCACAAGCTAACACACGCATTCTATTCATCTGTCAGCATCATGCATGCGAGCGGATTGGAATCGACATGACCACCTTTATTTACTCCATGATATATATGTTAGACCTAGGTCTTGTTTAGATGCAAATTTGGGAGGGTGAATTTGGAAGGTAGATGTCACTTCGTAATCATTGCGTCACTGTAGCATTTTCGTTTGTATGTGCGAAAAATTGTCCAAAAATTGATTAATTAGGCTTAAAATATTCGTCTCGCATAGTACAACAAAACTATGCAATTAGTTTTTTTGATTTCACTAGATTTAATACTCCATGCATGTTATGTTATTTTGATGTGATGGGGAATCTTCTTTTTGCATAATGAATTTGAGAGTTGCTTTTTGGAAACTTTTGGGAACTAAACAAGGCCCTAGATCTATGGTACCGTCGGTCCCCAATAATTCCTTTAAATTTCTTCATGATAGTAACTTATATTAAAGCAGCCAGAAATATGATTATTCACGCACATGCAAAATCCTGTCGGCACACGCAGCGTAGTACGACGATGACATTCAACAATTTTGATGAGATACAGAGGGGTTTGATCTACTGAACAAGTACTGAACAAGGAACTCAAGCGATAATGTACCAAATAATGAGCTAGATCGGTTGCAGTATGAATTAAGTAACTAAGGTCGCTTAATTTGTGGTACAATAATATATCAGCTACGTATTAGTCGATACTTGATTAGTCATTTATGTTACTTGTTTAGTTACTTGATTTGATCATATAGCTAATAAAGTCAGCGTGGTCGTACTAGGTGCATCGATCAATCAAATCAACGTGAGCTTATCGACCATGCATGCCGCTGAAAGTAAAGGATCGATCAGTGGCTTGCGTAGTTAGTAAGTTAATTGTGAATGAATGTGTGCATGTAAGGATAGATCGGTATATTTCTGGATCATCGTGGCGTAAGAATAGATGTGGCGGGCCTGTCCGGGCGGCTCCATGATAGTTGATAGCTTAATCCCCTTCCCATCTCGTAATAATCATGGAGGACCAGCATGGGTAATGGCCTGCACTGCATTATATTGCTTCGGATCTGAACGAACGAACGAACGGGATGCTGGCCTGCATGAACTGATCGAGCTCAAGAAATTATCACTGCATGTGTCTTAGGGCTTGTTTAGATCCCAAATTCACCTCCCAAATTTACTATGCAAAAAGAAGATTTCCCATCACATCAAAATGTCATAACATGTATGGAGTATTAAATGTAGATGAAATCAAAAATTAATTACACAGTTTTGTTGTACTCTGCGAGACGAACATTTTGAGCCTAATTAATCAATTTTTGGATAATTTTTCACAAATACAAACGAAATGCTACAGTAACGCAATGATTACGAAGTGACATCTTACTCCCAAATTCAACCTCCCAATTCAAACATCTAAACACCACCTGGTGTGCTGAAGAAGATGCGACATTTCCCGGCCTGTTAGTTGAGGAGGAGTGCTGGTCGATCGATTGCAAAGGGTTCTCTTCGAAAATAAAAAATTCTCTCTCCAAACTTCACTATTCACCTATCATATCAAATCTCTTTCCTTATGCATGGAACACTAAACGTGGGTAAATAAAGAAACTAAGTACATGTCTTTGATGTACACGACGAGACGAATCTTTTGAGCCTAGTTAGATCATGGTAGGACAACGATTACCACAAACAAACGAAAAGTGCTACAGTGCACTACAGTGTTCGATGTGACATTTTCACCTTCCATTTTCACTCCTTTTCAGGAACTAAACACCCCAAAAAGAAAAAGAAAAACTTGCAACAGTCTGGTCCATGGTTCCCACGGTCAGAGTCAGTATGTCTTGGCGTCCAAGCCTGAGCTCATCTGGATGGATGTGCGCGCGCGCAGTAATCGATGGATGTCCACTTTCATTTTTAGGCGATGTTAGAATTGGGGTTGAATTTAGGAGTAAGTTGTCGCTTCGTAATCATTGCGCCACTGTAGCATTTCGTTTGTTCGTACGAAAAATTGTCCAAATATTAATTAATTAGTCTTAAAATGTTCGTGTCGTAGAGTACAACAAAACTGTGCAATTAGTTTTTAATTTCATCTACATTTAGTACTCCATACATATTATGACATTTTGATGTGACGTAAAATCTTCTTTTTTCATAAGAAATTTAGGAGTAACTTTTTGAAGCGTCAGCAAGATTGACCGCGAGCGGGATGGACTGCATATGCCTGCTGCGTGCATGTGATGTGAAGCAGAGGCCACGACCGATGAATTGCAATTGCAGATTTGCAGCTGCAGGTCAACCTACCCGTCTGCCTGGCTTGTTCTCGTTCATACTTCAACCACTGGGCACTAGCATCCAATCCCCAATGGTATGGCTTCGAGGACAAGGACCATGGCACATCGATCGAGTGCTCTGCTCTGCCCTGTCTGTCGGAGTCGCCTTCCCTCTCCTCTGTTCTGTTCACATGCTGCGTGTTCTCTCTAGTCAAAGGCCGATCCCTCTTCTTCCCGCCCAATCTCCTCCTAATATAATTACATTACACTAGGGTGGTGTTTAGATGTTGAATTTGGGAGGGTGAATTTGGGAGTATGATGTCACTTCGTAATCATTGCGTCACTGTAGCATTTCGTTTGTATTTATAAAAAATTGTCCAAAAATTGATTAATTATGCTCAAAATGTTCGTCGAGCAGAGCACAACAAAACTGTGCAATTAGTTTTTGATTTCATCTACATTTAATACTCCATGCATGTTATGACATTTTGATGTGATGGGAATCTTCTTTTTGCATAGTAAATTTGGGAGTGAAATTTTGAAACTAAACGAGGCCTAGCAGTGAGTACCGCAAGATAAAATTTAGGCTGATGGACGAAGAAGATGAGGATGTAGCCGATCGACGACACAATCCGTCGATGACGGCAAAAGGAAATGATGCGAATGCTGACGTGGACGCTCCGCTACAGTGTGAAAACCGTCGCTACATTGGACAAAGATGCATGGCTTTAGATTGATGCGAATGTTTATGGTTGGTTTTTGAGAGCTGAAACGTACCAAAAGTAGATACGTACTTATGGTTTTATTTTTTCACTTACGATTTTTTTGTTCTTGAGAGAACAGAGAGCAAAATAATGCTATGTCAAATGGAGTAAAAATGTATAATGTTATAACCGATGCAGAAGGGTGGTAGTGGTAGAGTACAAGATCCAAGACGCGGTGGCAGTTGTAGTACGGATGGCTAGTCGGTACCGTACCGGAAGCATAGTACGTACATACGATGGAAGGCAAACAAGCTGCTGAAGGAGATGTCCGGCGTGCATTTTCATACGTAGCACAGTCCAGTAGGGTCGTTGGTGCTCCCTTGCGCAGCTCATCAGCTAGCTATTCAGCTGAGCTGAGCTGAGCTGAGCTCTCATCTCTAGCTCCAATCCCAATCCCACCCAAGTGGAAGGGAAGGGAAGGGCAGCCTGGCCTGGACTCCCATTATAAAGAGGACAAGGATCCCCATGCTCCTTCAGTCCTCCACCTCCAGGCAGCAAAGCAAGCAGAGGCAGCTCCTCCAATCCCTCCCTCCCCTCGGCTCGGTGTTCGTCAACAGACACTCTGCTTTTGCTCTGCTTGCCGATCGAGGTGGATTGGATTGCCAATCCCCACTAATTAAGGCCCATGTCCACCAGCGATCCGGAGGAGATCCGGGGGCGCGTCGTCGTCCTCGGCGCCGGCGACGAGTGGGCGCGCCCAGAGCTCGAGGCTTTCCACCTGCCGTCCTCCGACCTCCTCTCCACAGCCGCCGCTGGAGAAGCAGCAGAGCAGCAATCGGCAGCTCCTCCTCCGCCGCCGCCGCCCAATGCCAGGCCATCCACCCCCAGCAGTAACAAGGGGGACGGCAAGAAACAGGCCCCCCCGCCGGCCGCCCTCCGCGACCTGTTCCGCTTCGCCGACGGCCTCGACTGCGTGCTCATGGCGGTGGGCACCGTGGGCGCGCTGGTCCACGGCTGCTCGCTCCCCGTCTTCCTCCGCTTCTTCGCCGACCTCGTCGACTCCTTCGGCTCCCACGCCGACGACCCGGACATCATGGTCCGCCTCGTCGTCAAGTACGCCTTCTACTTCCTCGTCGTAGGGGCGGCCATCTGGGCCTCCTCGTGGGCAGGTAACTAGTACTACTCCGTAACTGATGCCGATGAGATCGGAGCTCAAGCTCACTCACGCGGATGGTGGTCAGAGATCTCGTGCTGGATGTGGAGCGGCGAGCGCCAGTCCACGCGCATGCGCATCCGCTACCTCGACGCCGCCCTCCGCCAGGACGTCTCCTTCTTCGACACCGACGTCCGCGCCTCCGACGTCATCTACGCCATCAACGCCGACGCCGTCGTCGTGCAGGACGCCATCAGCGAGAAGCTCGGCAACCTCATCCACTACATGGCCACCTTCGTCGCCGGCTTCGTCGTCGGCTTCACCGCCGCCTGGCAGCTCGCGCTCGTCACGCTCGCCGTCGTCCCGCTCATCGCCGTCATCGGCGGCCTCAGCGCCGCCGCGCTCTCCAGGCTCTCCTCCAGGACCCAGGCCGCGCTCTCCGACGCCAGCGGCATCGCCGAGCAGGCGCTGGCGCAGATCCGGATCGTGCAGGCCTTCGTCGGCGAGGAGCGCGCAATGCGGGCCTACTCGGCGGCGCTCGCCGTGGCGCAGAAGCTGGGCTACCGGAGCGGCTTCGCCAAGGGGCTCGGCCTCGGCGGCACCTACTTCACCGTCTTCTGCTGCTACGGGCTGCTGCTCTGGTACGGCGGCCACCTGGTGCGCCGCCACCACACCAACGGCGGGCTCGCCATCGCCACCATGTTCTCCGTCATGATCGGGGGCCTGGCGCTGGGCCAGTCGGCGCCGAGCATGGCGGCCTTCGCCAAGGCGCGCGTGGCGGCGGCCAACATCCTGAGAATCATCGACCACAGGCCGGGCATCGCCGTCGATGAGGCCGGCGTCGAGCTGGAGTCGGTGACGGGGAGGGTGGAGATGCGGGGCGTCGAGTTCGCCTACCCGTCGCGGCCGGACATCCCCATCCTGCGGGGATTCTCGCTCAGCGTGCCGGCGGGGAAGACCATCGCGCTCGTCGGAAGCTCCGGCTCCGGGAAGAGCACCGTCGTATCGCTCATCGAAAGGTTCTACGACCCAACGGCAGGTCGGTATTTTGGTTCATTCATTCAGAAGCTTCCTTCCTTGACTGTGCAATGCAAATCATTATATTATAGACATACAGTATGCAATGCAATGCAACCAGAATTGATCGATTGAATCTGACTCACTGTGCCTACCAAGCAAGGAGCTGAATGGGCAAGTGTTGAATGCTTGGAGGGAGCAGAGCTTGCCGGCCTCATGGGCTGCTCCTCTGCTACCAGTCGTATTCGTCAAGCAAGCATTTCTTTCTTGATCAGTCGTAGTCGTAGTCATAGCTGCTGCATAGTACAATATATATCCTACTGTTCCCATTCGATTACTGAATGATTGCAGGGCAAATCCTACTGGATGGGCACGATCTCAAGAGCCTGAATCTGCGTTGGCTCCGCCAGCAGATGGGGCTCGTGTCGCAGGAGCCGACGCTGTTCGCGACGAGCATCAAGGAGAACCTGCTGCTGGGGCGTGACAGCGAGAGCGCGACGCAGGCGGAGATGGAGGAGGCCGCCAGGGTCGCCAACGCACACTCCTTCATCATCAAGCTCCCCCAGGGATACGACACGCAGGTACGTACGTAGCTACGATCTTCTTCTATCTTCGATACTGTTTGTTTGCCTTGCCTACCTTTAATCAATCACTCCTCAGAGAGAGAGAGAGAGAGAGATACAGAATGAGAGAGTATGGAGCCACGGACATGGTCGCTTTCAGCTTCAGCTTTTTCTCCATGCCATGATGCATGTATCATCATATCGTTTGTTCATTCACGCGTCGCACTCGTGCCTCAAGTCAAGAGAGGTTCAGATGTTGGTTGGATATATGAGGCGCCGGCCGGCATGGGTCCACCACAGCGCAGCACAACACCAACGACGCTAGGGATTAGGAGGCTGTTGCCATCAGATTTGCTGTTCCGTGTTACAACCAAGTAACATGCCAAGATTCTCAAAGCTAATATAGTACTGTACGACACATGGGATGGGCCACCTCCACTCCACCTTGCTGCTGCGTGCTGACTCTTCTCCACTCACCACTCCCATGCACATGACTCGACCTCACCTCCCTCGCCTGTTGCTTTCATTCGATTCATGCTATGATTCCACACTAAGCAAGCCAGCAAGGCCTGGTCAAACAAAACACTCCGCTCATGACACTGTCAGTCAGTCATGAGTACTAGTAGCAGCATAAACAAACAATTAGTTCATACTGCCTGCTTGCTTTTATACTGCCTGCTGAGTCCTGAGATGAGAGATGTCAGTCAAAGTCAAGAGCTGAATGAAAATGGCAGGTCGGCGATCGGGGCCTGCAGCTCTCCGGCGGTCAGAAGCAGCGCATCGCCATCGCCCGCGCCATGCTCAAGAACCCCGGCATCCTCCTGCTGGACGAGGCGACGAGCGCCCTCGACTCCGAGTCGGAGAAGCTGGTGCAGGAGGCGCTCGACCGCTTCATGATCGGCCGCACCACCCTGGTGATCGCCCACCGCCTCTCCACCATCCGCAAGGCCGACCTGGTGGCCGTGCTGCAGGGCGGCGCCGTGTCGGAGATGGGCACCCACGACGAGCTCATGGCCAAGGGGGAGCACGGGGGCACCTACGCCAAGCTCATCCGGATGCAGGAGCAGGCGCACGAGGCCGCCCTCGTCAACGCCCGCCGGAGCAGCGCCAGGCCCTCCAGCGCCCGCAACTCGGTCAGCTCCCCCATCATGACGCGCAACTCCTCCTACGGCCGCTCCCCCTACTCGCGCCGCCTCTCCGACGCCGCCGACTTCGACTTCCACTACCGGGACCGGGACAGCAGCAACCAGAAGCAGCAGCAGCTCGCCTTCCGCGCCGGCGCCAGCTCGTTTCTGCGGCTGGTTCGGATGAACTCTCCCGAGTGGGGGTACGCGCTCATGGGTTCCCTCGGGTCCATGGTGTGCGGCTCCTTCAGCGCCATCTTCGCCTACGTGCTGAGCGCCGTGCTGAGCGTGTACTACGCGCCGGACCCCCGCTACATGGAGCGCCAGATCGCCAAGTACTGCTACCTGCTCATCGGCATGTCGTCGGCGGCGCTGGTGTTCAACACGGTGCAGCACGTGTTCTGGGACACGGTGGGCGAGAACCTCACCAGGCGCGTCCGCGACAGGATGTTCGCCGCCGTCCTCCGCAACGAGATGGCCTGGTTCGACGCCGACGACAACGCCAGCGCCCGCGTCGCCGCCCGGCTCGCGCTCGACGCCCAGAACGTGCGCTCCGCCATCGGCGACCGCATCTCCGTCATCGTCCAGAACTCGGCGCTCCTGGTGGTGGCCTGCACCGCCGGCTTCGTCCTCCAGTGGCGCCTCGCGCTGGTCCTCCTCGCCGTCTTCCCGCTCGTCGTCGGCGCCACCGTGCTGCAGAAGATGTTCATGAAGGGGTTCTCGGGGGACCTGGAGGCGGCGCACGCCCGGGCCACGCAGATCGCCGGCGAGGCCGTGGCCAACCTGCGCACCGTGGCGGCCTTCAACGCGGAGCGCAAGATCACGGGGCTCTTCGAGGCCAACCTGCGTGGCCCGCTGCGGCGGTGCCTGTGGAAGGGGCAGATCGCCGGCGGCGGCTACGGCGTGGCGCAGTTCCTGCTGTACGCGTCCTACGCGCTGGGCCTCTGGTACGCGGCGTGGCTCGTCAAGCACGGCGTCTCCGACTTCTCGCGCACCATCCGCGTCTTCATGGTGCTCATGGTCTCCGCCAACGGCGCCGCCGAGACGCTCACGCTGGCGCCGGACTTCGTCAGGGGCGGCCGCGCCTTGCGCTCCGTCTTCGAGACCATCGACCGCAAGACGGAGGTGGAGCCCGACGACGTGGACGCGGCGCCCGTGCCCGACCGGCCCCGCGGCGACCTCGAGCTCAAGCACGTCGACTTCGCCTACCCGTCGCGCCCCGACGTGCAGGTGTTCCGGGACCTCTGCCTCCGGGCGCGCGCGGGGAAGACGCTGGCGCTCGTGGGGCCCAGCGGCTGCGGCAAGAGCTCCGTGCTCGCGCTGCTGCTGCGCTTCTACGAGCCCACCTCCGGGAGGGTGCTCCTCGACGGCAAGGACCTGCGCAAGTACAACCTGCGGGCGCTGCGGCGAGTGGTGGCGCTGGTGCCGCAGGAGCCCTTCCTCTTCGCGGCCAGCATCCACGACAACATCGCCTACGGCCGCGAGGACGCGACGGAGGCGGAGGTGGTGGAGGCGGCGACGCGGGCCAACGCGCACAAGTTCATCTCGGCGCTGCCGGAGGGGTACAGGACGCAGGTCGGGGAGCGCGGCGTGCAGCTCTCGGGAGGGCAGCGCCAGCGGATCGCCATCGCCAGGGCGCTCGTCAAGCAGGCGCCCATCATGCTGCTGGACGAGGCCACCAGCGCGCTCGACGCCGAGTCGGAGCGATGCGTGCAGGAGGCGCTCGAGCGCGGCGCCGGGACAGCACCAGCACGCACCACCGTCGTGGTGGCGCACCGCCTCGCCACCGTGCGCAACGCCCACACCATCGCCGTCATCGACGACGGCAAGGTGGCGGAGCAGGGGTCCCACTCGCACCTGCTCAAGCACCACCCGGACGGATGCTACGCCAGGATGCTGCAGCTGCAGAGGCTCACCGGCGCCGCCGTCGTGGGGTCGGCGGGACCCTCCTCCTCGTCCTCCAATCCAACGGGGCCGCCCCCTAGCTAGCTAGCAGAGTTTGCTTCCTCCTACACGAGGACTTTGACGGATCTATGAGCAAGCTCTTGCTCCAGAGAGAGATAGAGTGGAAGGAACAGGTGATGATTCATTCACTGCAACGAACGAAGAAACAACAAAGACGCCTTCACTTCCTTCGCCTGTACAATTTGATGAATGAATTGATGAGAGGTTTTAGGATTATTATCACTGTTTTCTTTCTTTCTTTCTTTTGTAAACATTCCTTCCTCTTTTTTTCCCTTCTCTTTCTTTTTTGATTGGAACTGCTGCTTGCTGGGACTGAAGTGAAGAGATGTGCGGTGCAACGGAACAGAAGCAGCAGCACCACCAGGGACCTTACTATATACGGTACTTACCATATGCCAGAGAATGGAAATTAAGAGATCATTTGTAAGTAGACAGCTAGTTGAGGTGAGGTGTAGCTCCCAAATTAATTATATTAGGATATTATGTACTTGTATGTACCTTCTGTCATATACTCATATGACTACTCGTACTCTACTAGAGCGTTTTCCTGAAATATGAGGAGAGAATGCCTTCTATGCCATTAAAAATTATATCAATCCATATGCCATCAGAAATGTAGTGACTCGGGTTCCGCTGATTTTATTGACGAAACTGAAACGTGGTTCCAGTTATGCCATGCGAGCTATAGGTTTTAGAGCGGCCAAAACTCAAGATTTTGTAGCATAATTCTACCAAAGTGCCATATGAAAGTTAGAGAGGGTATATAGAGCTACAAGATTTAGTAAGGGCGTTTGGTTTGAAACTCGACGGATTGAAAGTTACGCAGGGGCAAAGTCTAGTCGTTTTTTTTTGCTTATCTGACCATTCAGTAACAGAGTTAGAGCTTGGATGAAAGCCATGTTTTGATGAGATTTGATCTCGAATTTGTTGAACCCCTAATACACAAGTTCCCACAGCTACAAGTACATTTTGACCATAATTTATATAGGTTGTTTGAATATATTTAATTTGGGAAGCACTTAAACATAGCAGGTTTCTAACATATTTGGACTTGGGAAAAGGTTCAGAGCAAGCAAGACTTAGCATGCGTGGTGTATGTGCTGCACATTAAACTTGTTCATGATTAATCTAAGAACTCAAACATCACATCACATGTTCATTTGTCAAATTTAACTGATGGTTCTTAAATATAAATTCCAAGCATCAAATTTGAATTAACTTTGAATATAACCACATCAAAAGACATATGAGCATGATGTTCTTATGCTTAATGACATGAAATGCATGTAGCTTAACATTTCTTGAACACCAGAGGTGTCACACCAACTTTACTACTCCATTCCTGTACAGTTCCACTATGATGGATAGAGAGCATTCCTGGGACGGGGGGTTTACTAAGGTGGTGTTAAGATGTTAGAATTGGAGGTTAAATTTGGGAGTAAGATGTCACTTCGTAATCATTACGCTACTACAGCATTTTGTTTGTATTTGTGAAAAATTATCCAAGAATTGATTAATTAGGCTCAAAATGTTCGTCTCGCAGAGTACAATAAAACTGTGCAATTAGTTTTTGATTTCATCTACATTTAGGCCATGTTTAGTTACAAAATTCCACTCCCAAATTTACTATGCAAAAAGAAGATTCCCCATCACATCAAAATATCATAACATGCATGGAGTACTAAATGTAGATGAAATCAAAAACTAATTGCACGGTTTTATTGTGCTCTACGAGACGAACATTTTGAGCCTAATTAATCAATTTTTGGACAATTTTTCACAAATACAAACGAAATGCTACAGTGACGTAATGATTACGAAGTGACATCGTACTCCCAAATTCAACCTCCCAAATTCAACATCTAAACACCACCTTAATACTCCATGCATGTTATGACATTTTGATGTGACCGGGAATCTTCTTTTTGCATAGTATATTTGGGAGTTGGTTTTTGATCTAAACAGGCCCTAACATAGGGTTACTACTTGTTACAGCTGGCAATCCACCACCAAAACCAATTCCACCTTGGCATCACCCCACCCATCGCATGATTGTGTGCCCCAACAGCAACACAAACACACATAACAGCAGCAGCATATGGCCGACTGCACGGGTCCTCCCCTCCTTAATGAAAAACTACCTACACACACAGTCGAGACATACTCCCAATTGCCAAATCTAAAGCCAGCCTATCCTCATCCACGTCCCCTCGCGTGCCTGTCCAGCAGACTCGACAAGCTAGAGATGCCATTATCTGGCAGTCCATGAGCAACAACAATTTCTGGGCCATGTACCATGTGTCAAACAAAGGCAAGGGGATCGCACACCAACTAGCGGTAGCTTTCAGGTAATACCAAGTTGCATTCGTGCACGGTACGTGCATAGATCTGAAACAACCACCAAATGGATCTATCCATAGTTTGCATACCACCATAGACTGATATGGATAGCCTGATTGCCCAGCCATTGCTTCAGATCAAAGAAATATTTGGTTTCCTCGCTGACATGCTCTCCTGGCGCTGCTAATATCCTCATTTGGTCCGGGTCCTGGGTTGTGATCCATGCAACAAACATCCTCCCCTCCAGTAGCAAACCAGAAACGCTACATCCAAAATGAAATGAGAACAAACTTGCTCACGGTCACGAAATCCCCGTCTCTATCTCTACAGAAAGAAATACCGGCTAGATCCATCCATCCCATGGTAAAGGCATCGCCAGCCAAAACCAGAGTAGACAATCACACATAGATCTAGGAAATCTGCAGGGAAGGATGACGAGTGCTTGCTGCTGTCCTGGGCACCCTCCCTCTGCCTATCTGTCTCATGGCACCATTCATCAAACATGGATGGAACAGCCAAGGTTACCTAACTAGTAACCCTACTAGTGTGCTAGGGGGTGTACCCTCAACATCATGCAAATTAAGCCCCCCTTGGTACTCTTGTGTTCATCAAATCACAGCCTGTAAAGTGTAAAACCAACTCTATCTCATAATGCTAGCAGACAGGACACAATCTGGAGCTTAATGATACAAAAAGACATTATCATCAGAATGTTGATACATAACTGATTTCATGATACAGGCATTGACCCCCCTGACCTCTCAAAAACAAAACTCGCCTCCTCTATTAAAACAAGCCTTGGACAGTAAACACCAGATCTACTAACTTCATTAGCTGAGCAAAACAGCAACCTGCTGTATAACAGCAAGAGCCTTCACATGGACATGAGCTTCAGGCCATTGTCAGGCATTCCCATTCCAGCAGCAAGATCGGCGTCAAGTTGCGTGTGTGGGGCTGATCCAGACATTACCTTCACCCTGCAATCATCCAAAGGTCATGATTAAGTACAGAAGACACAACAGTTCATCACATTATGCGATACACAGAACCTTTCCTACATCAGATATATCATCACATGTTCAGCCAGAGGTAACATCATACTGGTAATCCAAGTAAACCTGCTTTCAAGCATATGTCACTATCTAGGACCCAGGCCTTATTTAGTTACGGTGATATGCACACCCACACACAGAAAAATCACTCAAGTCTCACCTGGTTCAACTCCAGAAAACTGGTAACATTACAAGCAGCTAGTTGCATTACAACATTCTAATTGATTGATTGCTTTGCCTGGCCAGCAATACAAACAAACTGTAATTTGTCCTTCAACATCTAATTAAATTCGGAGAATGCTCTCTCTTCCACTCTGAATAAACATGAGGCACATTTAACAAGCATAAATCACAACTTTGTCCATCACACTAGCAGCATAAATCATTTTGTTTTCATTCAACTGGGTAGACTCTGGAAGGCTAGCATCTGCTCAAGCAATATTTCCATTCGTACTATCTCCGAATAGTGGTTACAGCATTATTAAGCAGACTTAGAACAAAGGAATTAATCACCTTTTCTTGTGGCGCTTTGAGCGGTAGTGTTCATCCTTCACGCTCTCGCTTGCAAAGTAACGGCTGCAGCCAAAACCATAACAAGTGTTATTAGCAGCAGCATATAAGTTGCACACATACAGTTAGTTTCATCAAAGAATGAATCCTAGCTAACTGAAATTGCCCTAGTGTTTGTTGATATAACAAGATAATAGGATTTCTGAGAGAGGGGAGAAGAGAAATCAGGTCGGTTGAAGGGGTCGAGAGAGAGCGGAGAGGGGGTAGCATACTCGCAGTGGAGGCAGTAGAACTGTCCCATGCCGGGGAGATCATCGTCGACGGGGAGCTCCTTGGCTTCGGCGTCCTTACCCTGGTCGGCCAGCTTGACGAGCTCGTCGTAGACGGCATCGTCAGCCTTGAGGAGGAACTTGCCGCGGCGCGCCGTCTTGTGCGAGAGGCGGCGCTTCTTGACCTTGCGGTGCGGGCACTTGCCTCCCATCTCAAGATGATGTGCGGCGGCGGATGTGGCGGCGGCGGCTAGGGTTTTCGTTTGGCAGCGGAACAAACGAAGGAAGATGACCAGGGAGGAAGAAGAAGAGGGAGGGAGGACGGGCGGGCCAAGCAAGCGGCAAAGGTTTTATTCGTTTAGCCGGCCCATTGGGCTATATGTGAAATTCTGGCCTTCCGGAGTCCAGCAGGAAAAGAAGCCCATTGTGTGTGTGTGTGGCAAAAATCAGATCAGATAGGTACTCCATTTCCCTGTTACGAAAAGAGCTACACTCTCATTACAGGCAAATCAGGTAGAGTCGTAGATATAATCGACGTGGGAGCTACAAGATTGAAGGATTATTACAGGAAAATTGATTGAAGAATTACAGGAAAATCCTTCTGGCTCAAAACAAATATGTTTTGGTCATCCCGACATCAAGTCTGAAGTCATCCCATCAAGTCGCTGAGAGTAGCGAGTAACACTGAGAGAGAGAGAAACCAAGAGTAGGAGGCACGAGCCCATCATAACATTACAACAACACTCATTCGTCCAAAGGATGCAACAACAAGAACATTTGGCATTTGCATTAACTTTTGTACTACACAACACAACGTATTCTTATTCTTGTACATACGGCTGCCACTAACCAGGTCAGGTCGAATTCGAATGGTACATAACATAGCAGACGATACAACAGGAGGAGATGAAGACCATTGACTTGTGGTTCCTTGGCGGCCAGACGAAATGCCCAAATATATAGGTGACCATATACAGCAGGCACTGAGAATGGATAAAATGAGCATGTATCAGCAACGGCCAATGTTGATTGTACTGTATGAAATAACACTATTACAAGTATATTTTTTTTAAAGAAAAGAACACACTATTACAAGTATGCATGGCAAAGGGGTTCAAGGAAAAGTTAGAGCAAACAGATTGAAATGAGCATGATATCAGGACAACAGTGAGTCATCAATTATAGAAGTACTAACTTAGAATAGGTGTGGCCTTATGGTCTGGTGTTCATCATAAATTAGTTAAATGACCTGGAGGCAAAAGCCATGCAAAGTTGTGGACTGACTGTATGCGATGATGAGATGGATGCGCCGGATGGGTTCATTCACTAAACAAACAGTTCATTATCCAGAAAATGAGAAGCCTTGTTCGTCTTTTTCCAGCCAGCGAACAGTGTTTTTCTAAAAACCAGCGCCAGCCACCAGCCAAACGAACAGGGCAATCCCAGATATGAATGGATGATACTGCATAGCAATTGCATTTACCAGTAGCCAGTATAAATGTCTGCACAAAGCTGGTACCAGCTAAGGAAATAACATGAAAAGGTTTCTCCACCCAGCAATCTGGCTCCAGATTTGAGCATGAGTTGTCCCAATAGCAGAAGACTAGGCTAAACATTTGGATTTATAGGTGATCTGGTTGTACATGTGGTGAATTCGAGAAAGTAATTAATGCAGCGAGTATCAATGTCATTTGGGTTTGCCGATGAACCCTGCCTAAGATTGACTTTCAATTGGATCCCGTAGATGGAAGATCGTGCTTGATTTCCCAATTCCCACACAGGTTGGTTGGCAAAAGGACATGGAGGAGCAGGGGAGCTCATACCTGCCTAAAGGAAGGGTGGCAGCAGCAAAGCAAAGCAAAGCAATGAATCAGTCGAGGTCTTGATCGTCGAAGTCGTCGGCGAAGGCGTTGAAGAAGTCGGCGTCGATGGGGAGGGAGGATGCTGCTGCAGACGGAGGGTGGCGGTCGTCGGCGTCGACCTCCATCATGCTGGCGATGCCGACCATGCCCATGGAGGCGGCGGCGGCGGCGTCCTCGGAGTCCATCTCCCCCGCGGAGTCTTCCCCCCAGTCCACGGCCGGCGAGGCCGAGTTCATCTCGCGCTCGCTCGCTCGCTCTCTGAGCCTACCTTCGGATGAGATGAAACCCTAGGCTAGGCAAGGCAGGCAGGCAGCAACAGCAAGGCTGAGCTACCATTCCCCTTCCACCTACCTCTACCTTCGGATTCCCTTGTCGGCTCGGCTGCTTCCAAGAGAAGAAGCCCACCTGCTGCAGTCACCCAGCTTTCCCTTTTGCTCTTTGGATTGGGAGGAGGAGGAAGAACAAGGCCCATCAACTAACGAACAACAAGAGGCAGCCCAGCCCAGCCCTCTTTCTTTCTACAGCAGCAAGCAGAAGCACATCAACAGAGGACCTCCCTGTTTCGGAAAAGGCCAGTCGCCAGTGCATGCATTCCTTACGGCTACTTGTTACAGTACAAGGAAGATGATACAGGGATTTTTTTGGTAGACACTGAATGCCTTTGCTCCAAATGAAGATGAAGGGAGCATATAAGGGAAATTAATCATCTCTTCGGTAAAAGGGGTTCGAGCATCTGGAACGGTGTTTGCTTTGGCAAGTCTATGACGAAACGTACGGTACGGAGACGAAGTCGGGCAGCAAAGGGGCATGCCACAAGCCAGGGACGGGGGTGGGACCCAGCACGTACTGGTGCTTTTATTTGTCGACCAACAAAACAAGACGATCTATCATGGAGTCGAGCTGAGCTTTGTTACTGTAGGTAGTACGGAGATACGAGTGCAGCGGGAGGGAGGACCATCAGTGATGGATGAGATCCATCACGCGCGCGGCCCTGCCGTGCTGTGGCGTGGTCTGCAATTGCTGCTGCCTGTCCGTCCGTCCATTTCACCCACCTGCATGCTGCTTCCTGTACTGTACTGTACGAATCGAATCGAATCGAAAATCTTCTCCTTCCTCCACTTCACTTCATGGAGTCCTACTCCTACCTCCTCATCACTCCCACTTGAAGGATCGGATCGGAGAACAACGTTTCGATCGATCCGATGATGCTGCTCCTGCCGCCGCATCGTCCCTGGCCCTGCCTCTGCTTCCTCCTCCTCTTCCTCTGCCTGCCGTTGCCGTTGCCGCTCGCCTCCCCCGCGCCATCGCCCTCGCCCTCGCCCTCGCTCTCCTTCGACGCGGCGCTCCTCCTCTCCAGGATCAAGCCGGCGCTGCAGGGAAAGCAGGCGAACGCCCAGCTCGCCACCTGGAGCGCCTCCACCCCGCTGTGCCTGTGGCGCGGCCTCCGCTGGTCCGCCCGCTGCGACACCGCCGCCGCCCGCGCCAACCTCTCCCTCGCCCGCGACCCCGCCCTCCTCCTCCTCTCCATCCGCCTCCCCGCCTCCGCGCTCGCCGGCCGCCTCCCGCCCGACCTCGGGGCCTTCTCCGCGCTCGACTCCATCTACCTCGCCGCCAACGCGCTCCAGGGCCCCGTCCCGCTCGAGCTCGGCAACGCGCCCGCGCTCTCCGTCCTCGACCTCTCCGCCAACCGCCTCTCCGGCGCCCTCCCCACCTCCCTATGGAACCTCTGCGACCGCGCCACCGACATCCGCCTCCACGGCAACGCCCTCACGGGCGCCATCCCCGCGCCCGCCGGGCCCTACACCACCTGCGACCGCCTCCGCGTCCTTGACCTCGGCGCCAACCGCTTCGCCGGTGGCTTCCCCTCCTTCCTCGCGGCGTTCCGGGGCCTGGAGCGCCTCGACCTCGCCGCCAACCGCCTCCAGGGCCCCGTCGCCCCCCTCGCCGGAGACCGCCTCCGGGCGCTCAACCTCTCCTACAACAACTTCTCCGGCCAGCTGCCCCCGTCCTTCGCCCGCGCCTTCACGGCGGACGCCTTCCTGGGCAACGACCCGTCGCTGTGCGGCCCGCCGCTGCTGCGGCCGTGCGTGTCGGCCTCGGGCCTCAGCTCCCGCGGCGTCGCCGGGATGGTCATCGGCCTCATGGCCGGCGCCGTCGTCCTCGCCTCGCTCTCCATCGGCTGGGCCCACGGGAGGTGGACCAGCAGCAGCAGCAGCAGCACCAAGCGCGCCGGCGCCGCCGAAACGCCCCTCGAGGACGACGACGGCCAAGGCCAAGGCCAGCAACAAGCACAACAAGGCGGCAGGCTGGTTGTGTTCGAGGGCGGCGAGCACCTCACCCTGGAGGAGGTGCTCAACGCGACGGGGCAGGTGGTGAGCAAGGCCAGCTACTGCACCGTCTACAAGGCCAAGCTCGGCAGCGGCGGCGGCAGCATCGAGCTGCGCCTGCTCCGGGAAGGCAGCTGCAAGGAGGCGGCGTCGTGCGCCCCCGTGGTGCGCCGCATCGGCCGCGCCCGCCACGACAACCTCGTCGCGCTCAGGGCCTTCTACCAGGGCGCGCGCGGCGAGAAGCTGCTCGTCTACGACTACTTCCCGCGCACCCGCACGCTGCAGGAGCTCCTGCACGGCCGCGGCGGCGGCGTGCCGCTGCTGACGTGGCCGCGGCGGCACAAGGTGGCGCTGGGCGCGGCGCGCGCGCTGGCGTACCTGCACGCCGGCCCCGGCGAGGCGCACGGCAACGTGCGGTCGTCCAACGTGGTGGTGGACGACCTGTTCGTGGCGCGGCTGGCGGAGCACGCGCTGGACCGGCTGCTGGTGCCGGCGGCGGCGGAGGCGGTGCTGGCGGCGGCCAAGGCGGCCGGGTACAGGGCGCCGGAGCTGCAGTCCATGGCCAGGTGCAGCGCGCGCACGGACGTGTACGCCTTCGGGATACTGCTGCTGGAGCTGCTCATGGGCAGGAAGCCGGAGCTCGACCTGCCGTCGGCGGTGAAGGTGGCCGTCATGGAGGAGACGCCGCTGGAGGAGGTGCTGGACGCGGACCTGGTGAAGGAGGAGGGCCCGCTGCAGGTGCTCAAGCTGGCCATGGGATGCTGCGCGCCGGTGCCGGCGGCAAGGCCGACCATGGCGGAGGTGGTAAGGCAGCTGGAGGAGACCAGGCCCAGGCACCCGAGGTCCAGCCCAACGGAGAGCAGGAGCGACGCCGGAACGCCGACCACCACCACCGCCGCCGCATGAGCGCTTGTTTGTTTCTTGCTTTGGCAGCTGCAAGGCAATCAGAATTCAGAACCACCACCAGAGAGAGCTTGGAATCCAACCAACCAATTACTGCACTACTTAGGAAATCAATCAAATGCAACGCAAGGTCGGGTCGGTTGTAGAATCTGGATTACGGAACAAAATAACAAACTACTTCCTCAGTTCCACGATGTAAACATTTTCAATTTTTGTGTATCATTTGACCATCGTTTGACCATCCGACTTATTCAAAAAATTTGTGAATATATTATTTATTTTACTATGACTTGTTTTATTATTAGGTATATTTCAAATGTGACTTATTTATTTTATATTTTTATAAATTTTTTTAAATAAGACGGATGGTCAAAAGTCAACTAATGGATATAAATTTTTTTGAATAAGACGGATGATGAAAAACGTGATGTCCGAAAGTCATCTAATATTTATATCTTAGGACAGAGTGGAGTACCATGCAAAGGCACTGATGATTGCATTCCCATTCGAAATGTGCACTGCACACCAAAGCCTGACTTCACACGCGACCCTGCAGCAGCTTCTGCAGACCTGCAGTACGTGCACTGCTGCTGGTGGCGCCGTGCGTGCTACTCCAGCGCAGATTCAGCTGCTCCCTTTGCTTGCCGTGTCTGTGACTGGTGAAGTGCCATGCCTTGTCCTAGCCTAGCTGGCTACATGCATCATATCGACACGCAACAAAATAGCAGCTTCATTACCCAAATCCCCTTCCATGTGTAGCACGGAGTATCGTATTTTCCAGTGCGGAATAAGCTTCTTCTGTAGCAGTAGATGCATGTCATCTGTTTAAGTGATCTGCATCTTGCTAATGCTTGCTCAATTTCACAAGGATATCATGACATGCCCCTGCTTGTGCAAATCCATTCATTCGGTACTCCTATCTTCGTCCTCTGTCATGATGATACCATAGATTCATCCCTGTCGCGCTGGCAATAGGGGGAGGGACAGGACAGGTCAGGCATATATGCAAATCAACATTGAAATCTGGTCTCTACTCCTAACATACTGCCGTACAACAGCAGATTCCTTTTGCGCCAACAGGAACTAGAGAGAGCAATGCGGGCGGATCAGCCACGGAAACTATCCATGAGATGAGATAATGCATCAACAATAGTCCCCGTCGGTATGTTTCAGTCATGTAGTATACTTTGCTGCCGGAGCGGGATCCATGAATCCAGCTCCTTTGCTGCCCAACATTACATTATAGGCCCTGTTTACATGCTATGATTGATCCTGAGATCAGGACGTCTCAATCACAACTATCCAATCCAACAGGGCCTTAATTAGGCAGGCATGCTCTAGTCACTATACACTATAGTCACATCTATATCACAATGATGCAAGTATGCTATGAGAATCCACAAGGCATGTTGAACCTCCATCCAAGTCAGCATCAGATTCATGGATTTTCGGTAGCATATGGCTACCTCCACTCGTATCATTTATCTCAAGGAGGCAAGCAAGCAAGCATAAACACTAATATGCATACGATACGCTATTGCAGCACCGGCCAGGCATGGCAAAAGCACCGCTCACTGTCCTGTACACAATCATATTTCATCAAGCTTAACAGTGACCGGCAATACCACACGGAAGGAGGTATACAACTGACAGACAACCCTTCATTTTTTTTTCTCAACACATAAACACTAATATGGTATAATGGTAATCATAAATAAAATATACTCGGCCGCCAAGGTCATCAAGCGCCTACGCAGCTTTCCCAGCAACCGTAGCTCGAGCTGAAACTGCCTCCACCAGTTTGCTGGGCATACTCTGCAATCACTTTCCGGGCGCAGGCATCCCACGTCCTTGCGATTTCTCGCAGTGACATTGGCTCAGCTAGACCACGGAGCAATATGCCGAACTTTGACTTGGCCTTCGTAGACAGGTCATCCGAGTTCCTGCTACAGCCACAACACACCACTCGTGTGGTCAGTCGCTTGGCCATACAACATCAACCACCACCTTTCATACACAATAACAATATATAACAATGCCACAAGACCGACCCACCTTTGTTCATCCGGAAACTTGTCTAGAAGCACCGGGGAGCATTTGGGGTAGCTAGCAGGAACAAGCAACCTCAGCGGCAGAATCGGACTCTGCCACGCATTTTGACATACAAAAAGGAATGAGAACCAATGCCAGCATGGAGCCTTGATCAAAAGAAAAGGAGATAAACATGAGGCTGCCTCACCATCTGTGCCGAAGCAAACATGGATTTCAAGCTGGGGCTAACAGCAACAGCAGTGAACGTGCATCTAATGACTGTCCCTTCAGCCCCCTCAGATGTAGCGGCGTATGACTCAGCATCATCCTCCGAGACATGGAGCTCTGTATCTATGAGCTGTTGGTTTATCTCCTGAATCTCCTCCATCAGAGCATGGTTTACCTGCAAAACGATTTGGATAATAGATGAAACAACATTTCTCCTTGTAGATACAAATATGCAAGTTAATGAATATTGGTAAAATCATGCTCTACATAGCTTATCTAAAAATTTAAAAAAAAAACAGAGAACCACACCTCAGCCTTTTGCCATTTGACACGTGAGGTTGCAGTTGATTGTAGCTCAGGGGTGTCCACACTATATGATTGCTTCAAGCTATCATTGACGCTTCCAGGTGATGACACATTAAGAGGCATAGCACTCGTGTCCCGCTTCATTTTCTTTGATGTACCACTCCCGTCATGAGTGATGAAGTTCCTGGCTTGCAAGCGGCACTTTGTCATAGCGACAAGATCTTCACCCACGGCAGCTCTAGAACCGTTACCTGGTGCTGATCCAGCAATCCTGTCAATCATACTCACGACAGATCCTATATCGCTAACTGCAGCACTAAGGGACTGGCGCTGTGTTGATCGCAACTGCATTGCAACACAAAGTTGAACATAAGCATATAGAATATGAAATATTGGGGGTGATAATATAGAACGATACATCATCAAATAAATCTATTTATCAAGGGTGTCGATGACTTCTTTGCATATTATTGTCATACAAAGAGAACAGGCTCTCGGAGAAACATCTTGATTATGAAGTGAAATAAGAAACTAGGTTTACAAAGGCTTATGCTTCACATGCTTTCAGATATCCAAAAATATCACGAGCCAGCAGTAGAACAAAATTTGATTACTAGGCAGTATTGTCATAGTATGAAGAACTAGCATGGTACAGAGGGGTTGCTGGGAAAAAGGCATATGTCTAACTCCTATAGCCAATTTTTAAGCCTCATTTTCTTTATGCTAGTATGTTTCAGAGATTTATATGCATACACGTTCAACAGCACATTCAGTACAGTATTGATCGAGCAACTAATTATCAAAACAAAGTAAAATATGAAGCTGGCGAGATACTGACTGCTTTAAGCAAGCGGTCGAGAGGCCTTTCTGCTGTGCTTGATTTGGTTGGAACTTGAGTTGGTACATTAGCCTGACTTCCATCAGCACTTGTGAATTCTGCTAGCAAAGGTGACGCTGATATACCTGGTGTGTTAACGGCTATTGACTGTGTTTGAGGTGCAAGAGATGTTTGCTGATGTCCAGCCTGCCCAGTACTAGTAAGTGATGATAAGTTAGAGAGTGGTTTATCTGAATCCACTGGAATAGGAGATGGGGCAACAGGTGGGGATGGAGATGGAACAAATGGGGAGTTAGCTGAATGCAATGGTGTTCCGGTCTTGATTTGAGACTGCAACAGATTGTGCTGATCAACCTGAGGAGAATGGTGTGAAATTTGTGGGGATGATGCTTGAAGGTTTTGCGGAGAAGAAATTGGAAAGGCACCACCCTGTTTCATCTGCTGATAATAGTTACGTTGGCCCAGCTGTTGGTACATTCCAGATTTCATCGCAGCACCTTGCCTAACCTTTAGCTCATTCACATCATTTCCAGAATGAAGCTGTGGAACCTGCATCTGCCCTTGCTGCTGCTGTTTCTGTAATTGTTGCTGTAGTGGGAGCTGTGGTTGATGCATTTGCTTTTGCTGTTGTAACTGTTGAAACATTTGCTGACGCTTCATTTGCTGACTTTGCATAATCTGATGCTCCTGTTGTTGCTGCTTTAGCTGCTGCAATGAGCTTGCATTTGCTTGCATGGAATTGGCATTAGGTTGCATTGTACTCATCGTATTGTTGGATAACATGTTACTACTGGACTGCTGCTGTGCATTCAGCGCACCCTGCATGGGACCAGTGCTTCCCTGTTGCAATACAGCACCCATTGAACCATGCTGCACAGGATTAAAATTATTTCCTTGGGCACTCTCCAAATTAGAGCCAGCTTGTGGCGCATTTGTGACATTTTGCTGTGTTGGAACACCAAAGTTTGTTGCTTGAGGTGCAGGTACATGCTGGATGCCAGGTGCACCAGAGGACTGTACTCCTGTGCTCATACTTGGCAAACTTGCTTGAGGCATCTGATTAGTATGACTATCATGCTGCTGCAAACCTTGGGAAGCCTGATGTTGCTGTGAAATGTTAGAGCTAGGAGCTTGCCCACCAGATTGCTGAAACTGCTGCTGTCCTGATGCCTGCGCAGGCTTCCTTCTTTGTGAACTTAGGATATTGACAATTTGCCTCTCATATATAGGGACCTTTTCCCTATAACCAGGCTGAATGTTGCTCTTATTAACTTGCAGGAAATGCAATGTGCGCTCCAACAATGCTTTAAAGTTCTTCATCTTTTCATACTGGTCTGTTGACTTCTGCGCTGGCATGTGGGTGTCAATATGTTGTATCTTTATAGATATTTTACTGTACAAATCATTGAGTTCTGGAAAGTACTGGTCTTTTAAGCTCTTAATCTGTACACAGATAAATAAAAAATAATAAATTGGTTGACAAATCTACACATATCTACAGAAGCTAAAAATTGAATAGAGCAAGGCTTTCCATTAAGTTACCAAAATGACAAGTAATCTATCACTAGCAAGCATGGTGCAAAAAAGAACCATAACGTCCATTGAAGGAACATTATGTTCCCCAGATATATATAAGTCAAACTTAATGATCAAGAAAATACAAAGACCGGAAGAAAAGCATTGAAAGGAAGTTAGGGGCGCTGGGAACTGAAAATCCTAACATTTCAATACTCAACGGTGTCAGTTGTTACATCTTATATCAATCTCGATCAGTTAAATCTCAAATCTACCTATTCTTGGAAACATTTTTCAACAAACATTAGAAAGGCGAGTTAAAAGGAAAGCATCGAAAGGAAGTTAGGGGCGCTAGGAAGTGAAAATCATAACATTCAATACTCAGCGGTGTCAGTTGTTACATCTTATATCAATCTCAATCCATTAAATCTCAAATCTACCTATTCTTGGAAACATTTTTCAGCAAACATTAGAAAGGTAAGTTAAAAGCTTGACAATCCTTATGGGATTGCAGCATGGTTTACCATTTGATATGTCTCCTCTTGTAAATCACCTGCACCTGGATGACCAGTTTGAGCAGTGGAATCCACAGATGC
The DNA here is from genome assembly GCA_033239725.1 of Echinochloa phyllopogon. NCBI lineage: Eukaryota > Viridiplantae > Streptophyta > Magnoliopsida > Poales > Poaceae > Echinochloa > Echinochloa phyllopogon. The sequence continues at coordinate 47,842,481 of BTCW01000015.1, forward strand.
TGCATAGAAAGGTTGTTAAAACTTAATCAAGACATTAGCGAACAAGCAATCAAGTAGCAATCTAAGTACAACATAGAAGTAGATGCGCACAGAGAGTGGACAATTTTGCGTGTGGTTGCTAATGGAAGAGAAGTCACGACAGTGAATTAAAAATTATATTACAAAATAACATTGCAGAGTAACATTTATACCAACACCAATGAGGACAGCATTTGGTGAAGAAAAAACACTGAAGATCAACTTAGTCAAAATGTCACTGTGGACTGCAGCATATAACTGCATCTAAATTATACATATATGGTTGCCCATCACCAAATTTTTTAGTCCAAATAATTTGAGGCACAAACATTACCTTAAGAGAATAAGGTTTTCAGAAAGAAACCCAATACCCCTAAGATGGCTAATACTACAAATGAACAAGCAAAGTTTTGTATATTGTAGGGTACAGCAACAAATGATGGTAAGCATAACACGGCCTTAACTTCAAGAAAAAAGAATGCCCAAAAAGGTTATAGCTTACTCAAGGGGCTGGGGAACTGTTAAGGGTAGAGATTGGTAAAAGATCGCAAAGACAGTAGGTATATGAGGAACTTACTACTGGATGAAACTTCTTGAAGGCCCCCCCTAGGAATATATTGCTTTTGTGGATCAATGTTATTTTGTTGCAAGAGCATGCCAGCTGAAGTTTGAAGCCTCTGCTGCATCCCCAATTGTTGTTGAAGTTGATTAGGCTGAGACTGGAACTGTGACATCATATGTTGTTGAGGTTGCTGAAGCTGGTTCTGCTGAGACTGAGGTGGCATCAAACCCATCGACGACTGCTGGGCATGCTGTTGCTGCTGTGGTTGCTGAATTGCCTTAGTTGGCTGTAACATATGCAACCGTTGAATGTTTGAAACATTAGGTGCCGTTCCAAGAAGTTGCTGCTGCTGCTGCTGCAGATTTTGCTGCTGCTGCTGATTTTGCTGCTGCTGCTGCTGCTGCTGATGTAGACTTGACATAGTTCCCTGGGGGCCCAATTGTTGTGCCTGGTGCAAGGGCATAGATTGCTGGTTTAGCATCTGCTGTGTTTGTTGCACATTCAAAAGATTATTAGACTGAACTGGTAGCCCAGCACCATTTTGCTGATTGACTAACTGATTTTGTTGTAAATTTGACTGTTGGCCCATTAATTGTGGTTGCTGTTGTTGCAAAGGAATGTTGGTCTGTTGGGTTGGCTGATTTTGCTGCAAAGAAGGTTGCGGATGCATGGAGGACTGCAGATGAGGCTGCTGCCTCACAGATTGTGTAGGCTGCTGGAGTAATGATTGCACTGATTGTTGCACTGAGTTCAAAGGATTCTGCTGAATGCCACTCTGAGTGGATGACTGCATGGCCATGGGCTGCGTCTGTGGAATGTTGGACTGCCCAGGCTGAAGGCCAGATGACATTTGCATCATGGGCTGCTGTGAAGATTGCATCTGTGTTGACTGCAATAACGATTGCTGCTGCTGAATGTGTGGTTGCATATGTGAGTTCTGCTGCAATTTGTGGTTCATCAGCATTTTCTGCTGCTGATAAAATAATTGATTCTGTGCTTGTTGCTGTTGCTGCTGCTGCCTGCCTGCCATTTGTCTTTGTGCGGCATATATATCTTGTGGAGCACCTTGTGCCAAACCATTGTTCATGGTGTTTTGCGGCATGCCAGACATGTTCTGCAATGTGGATGTCTGGCTGACACCTGGCAAGCTCTGACCAATACTAGGAAGAGAACCTTGAACAGATGTCGAAGCATTTGGCTGCCGTGTCTGTTGCTGAGACATCAACGGGATAGCTGATGACTGCGCTGGATTGGTGCCTTGTGGAGGAAGGCCAGGTGCTGTTTTAGAAAAATATACCAACATTAAGACAAGGAATGCTTACTTTGAAATTGTAACAAGCACGTAGAAGAACTCAATGACAAATAATTCAGGTAAAAACTTGAGAAAGTGAGCTGCATTTTCTGAGAAAAAAAGGCAAGAATACTGAAAGCGATTAGGAGCTGAGCAACTGATTTGTATCTGAAAAGAAAATTATCATGGTAGAACACATGTGCATCACTTTACACACAATTAAGTAATAAGTAACATTCAAGGCCCTATTTAGATGCAAAGCGTTTTTGGAATATTGGAAAAATACTACAGTTCTGCAAAATCTTTCGTTTTGGAAAGCTCTTGGGTGTTTGGATGCAACAAACCAGTTTAAAAACCATGGTATTGCTACTAGAGTCTTTTTTTGAAACTCCACTTGGAACCTCCTTTTGTAAACCACAATTTTGCACACCTTTGGTTTACAAAACTACAGTTTCTTGATTCCACAATTTTTCTAAAACTACAACATCCAAACAGGCCCTATAATTGTAATTGCCCATGGAATTAGCAATAACAAGATTTATCCTTCAAAAGATAACGCGATAATAAAATAAACCATGAAGATGCAAACACAAACAAAATAGGTAACATGTGAAAGTACAAACCATGCATTCCCCCAGTGAGAAGCAAGCTCTCTTAACATGGAAACAAATTTATTGCACAAATATCTTGCTCATGATGATCAAGTTTTTAAGAAACAAATACATCAATAGCACAAAAAAAGGTGTCTGCTTTGTATCAGTGTACGCTACCTGGACCCGGGGGGTTTTGATTTGGAATCACTTGAGCATTTCCAGGGTTCTGTTGTGTCTTTGTCTGACTCTCCATAGACAACATTTTCAGAGAAATCTTCCGCAAATAATCAGACTGAGTGATACAAAAGAAAAGGATTTAAGACATGGCTTTGCATTAATACAATCAACAAGTCAAGGTGCATGGGCCCATAATATTTTGGTACCACGTGTCTAGCATGATTAGCATAGTATCCATCTATTGCTCCATCGTCTATGTTAGGATGATAAAAGGATGCCATAAGGAACTAAAAATTAACCACAAAGCCGTTCAGATTGTCAATAGCTATCATTGACCCATCCCGTGACTTAAAGTTTCGACTCTGCATACAGAAGGTAGTAGAGTTAGGTTAAGCGTACCTGGTTAGTGGCTGCAGTATAGATTTTCTCTTCAAATCGCACAGCAATCTTTTGAAGCTCACTCAGCCCCTCAGGCACTGATACCGGCAGATGCTTCTTCAGAGTCTCCATTCTACACGTACAAAAGATGTGATATATTGGTGTTTTACTACCATTTAATAAGTCCGGGAAAACGAGTAAGACAGAAAGCCCGACATATGTACATAAACTAGTGGCATGTAATTTGAGGACAGCTAACACGTATACACATGTTTCAACCAAGCCAGCTAGGGTAAAATGGACAAATTGAAGTGACAGGCATATAGATGACAGAATAAGTATTTGGGGAACTGGGCATTTATATTTTTGTCTCACGCCATGAGTTGTCACCATGTAGGGGAGGATTGGGGCATACCCAACACTGAAAGCTCCCACAAAAGGCGAGGGTCAAGTTCTAGGCAGCTTTACCCTTGCTTATTTTGCAAGGAGGCTATTTCGAACGCAGGACCTCAGGACACACAGGTGGAGAGACTACCACTGTGCCAGGCTTGCCCTTCAAGTGGCAAGCATATCCGTATAAATAGTTTTTGAAACTTTTTCATCACATAATGAGTTGTTGTCACGTGGTCCCAAACCTAAAAAGGATGAAATAAATGGGAATCTCCCCTCCCATGGTCAAGGAAAAAATTATGAGTTGTCGCCATGTGCAGCCAGCATCAGCAGAATCAAAGTCCTCCAGATGTGAAGAAACATAAGTGAAAATGTTTCCACATCTTTGTTATGCAGCTAAGGGCAACTACAACGCAAAGGCTCTTATAGAGACACTTGAGGAGAAAGTATAAATGCTACATCATAAAGCGTCTACCTAAGAGCTCCGAAACCCAACGGGTATATCTATTTTGCGGGTGCTTAAATAGTCTCGTGAGGTTAAGAGCCAGCTAAGCGCCCGTGATAGGAGAAAACAACAGCTAAAGCTAAGTCACATTTTGCACATATATTCAGTGGTGTAGGATTGCGTGATCAGGAGATGGTAAGCTGTCGCAGCTCCAGAAAGGAACAATCTCTCTGTGTGCTAGTCTATGGTGGAGATATGACCTTGCAATAACATTTTTTTTTATATTGTAGCAAGCGAACAAGTAGTTTCTGCTTTCAATTTGATGATGGAGTGGGCCGTTGGCAGGTTCAGAGATGTGTGATGTAGACAGGATGATGGATTGCATGGAAACGAGTGGGCGATCTGCGATAAACCAGTTGGCCCCCGTGCACGGGAGGATCAGCGAGCAAACCCTAGCCTACCCCTAGCAGGGTGATAGCATCCTACAGCGATAGGGGGGGGGGGGGGGCAGCAACGGATCGAATCGTAGGAGGAGTGCGATTAGTAAAGCAAAGGGAGGGATCGAAATTGCTTGCTTCCCGTGAGAGAGGGGGAAGGGAAGGAAGAAGGGGTGGACGACGTACATCTTATTGACGATCCTGCTGCGGGCCCCGGGCTGGAGCTGGAGCTGGGTGCGCCAGTCGCCTCCGGCCGGGGCGGCGGCGTTAGGGTCGACGCCGCCGGCGGCAGCGACGGCCGCAGGGTCGGCCCCCTGCGTGGGGCGCCAGTTGGCGCCGCCGTCCATGGCTTGCGGCCCGGCCGCCGGCCTCTCGAAATTTGATTGAAGAGCGGTGGATCTGCTGGGCGACCAAGGACAAGGATCTCTCCCTCTGCCAAGCACAGCACAGCAGGAGGAGGAATCGAGGCGAGGCGAGGAAGAAATTGAGGAAAGGGACTGAATGAACAAGTCTCCTACGCTAGAGACGAGGGAGGAAGATTAAGATGACCACCATCATCATCTTCTTCGTTCGGGGCCGGGGGTATTATGGTCAGCCTCAGCCAGAGGATATTAGGCCCATTCCTTTCCATCACGTAGTCTAGCCCACGGGCCTTCTTCTTCTTCTTCTTTCTTCATTCCTTCCTTATTATTATCCGGAGGAATTCCTTATCCGGACTCATCAGAAAAAAAAAGGAGGCCCAGAACTTGGTTGTCTGGCCCAACTCTATCGCCGTCGGTCTCGATCGAGGCGAGGCGAGGCGAGGGGGAAGGAAGGAAGGAAGGAGAGCGCCTGCGCCTGCGGCGGCTGGTAAGCGCCCAGCTCAGCTCCGTTCCCGGCCGCCGTTCCGTTGCTTCTCCTCCGCCTCCGCCTCTCTAATGGTGATTCGGAGTTGCTCTTCTTTCCTCTCTTCTGGGTTTCTGATTTCCAGAGCGGCCTGGAGGCGGCACTACCCCATCTTCTTGGCTCTCAGGCCTCCCGTGCCGCCGCCGTCCATCCCACCGCCGCTCACCCGCTTCTTCTCCTCCCGGCGCTCCACCAAGAGGTCCGCCGGAAATACGCCAATGGACTCTGCTGACGCCGGGGAGCCCTTCTACGTCGTCCGCAAGGGGGACGTCATCGGCATCTACAAGACCCTCAGCGAATGCCAAGCTCAAGTCAGCAATTCGGTATGCATGTCCGCCTTCCACTTCCCTTCACTTCACTTCACTCCTTTCTTGACCATGCCCCTGCTGCTATGCTAGGTTTGCGACCCTTCTGTCACTGTCTTCAAAGGCTACTCTCTGCGTAAAGACACTGAGGAGTATCTCGCTGCTCGCGGGTTAAGGAATGCCCTCTACGCCATTGAAGCGGCAGATGCACGAGATGAATTGTTCGACGATCTAGTTCCCTGCCCTTTCCAGGTAACGCAAACAACCACCTGCTTCACCCTCAGTGAAGAATTCTGCAATGCGCGTGTGTCCACTAATTTTGCTTGCTACTCTGTACTATTATGTATGTAATTATTAGGCTTGCATCTTATTCCTATCACTCATTTCTAGGCATGCTGCTATTCAGTTTTACTACTTGACTTTGCATTTGCCCATAGCATTCCCATTCTCGTAGAGTGTTGATTCTTCAACTTACTATGATTTCAGCAACCTGATGGAGCTGCATCCTCAACTTTGAAAAGGTCACACGAGATTGTGAGTAGAATTCTCTTGCTTCCTATAAGTGGTGAATAAGTGATCCATTCAAAAGTACCCTCTGTATATCTCATTTGCTCACACCAAAAAACATTTTCTCAAGGAAACTGGGCCGTCAAAGAAGCATCTCAAAGTTGATGAACAGGAACCATTACCTGATAGTCATGTGAGTATGAATAATGCAATGTGCACTCCATGCATTGTTTTGTTTCATGATCTGTTTCTGCAGTTATGGTTTTGCAACTTATCTTTGCTGTGATGGTACATGAACTTTTCTCATCAGCAGGTTTCACTTTTTTTTGCAGCTCTCTTGTATTCTTGAATTTGATGGTGCTTCTAAAGGAAATCCTGGGAAAGCAGGTGCTGGAGCAATAATAAAGCGGTTGGATGGTGCTGTGGTATGTAGTGCGACTAGTAGCTAAGCTCCCGTGTTCTACTAATATTCAATTATCATGCCTAGCTGGTTACCGTCTTATCATCTTTGCTGAAGATTGCTCAACTACGTGAGGGTCTGGGTATTGCAACCAACAATGCTGCTGAATATCGTGCACTGATCCTGGGGCTGAAATATGCGGCCAAGAAAGGATTCAAGTATGTCCGTGCTCAAGGCGATTCTAAGCTTGTCTGCAACCAGGTGAGTGGTGATGGATTGCTACTTCACAGCTTGTTTGTTCTACTATGAACTGTCAATAGACATTTACTGTTGAGCAGTTTATTCTGAGTTCTGACTCTCAAATTCCACTAAAGCATTAAAAAGGTGGAGGAATGGGAAATTCAGAATTGCTCCTTTTCAGGCTTCATTTGTTACCTTGAATGTGATTTGGCCATACGGTTTTCTTCAGTATTCTTTTACAAAATGTTATTTTTTTATTGAACACGACAAAATACATGTTCTTCTGTTCAAACAGCCCTTGTTCAAATCAGGTCTCATTGAATTAAAATCCATCTCAATACATACAAAATCTTCTGGAACCTAGCTTTTAGAGCTCTCAGGAGAGCTTCCTGAGCAGCTGAAAACTGCAGTATTCATCTTTATGTTAACAAAAGCAACACATTGGGCTTTCTGGAGCAGGTCCAAGATCTCTGGCGCGCTAGGAATGATAATATGGCTGATTTGTGCAAGAAAGTTAAGGAGCTAAAGGGGACATTTCAGCTATTTCAAATCAAGCATGTTTTGAGGGTAGGTGTCACATCTTTCCTCTGTCTTCTGACCTTGTTCAATTTTCTCCTAGACCAGCCAGCTTTGTGGTTTGGCATCTGTATGCGCTGGGGCATATTATATTCTTGATTCTATTTTCTAGTGAATCTACTAGCACGATATATAGTTAAGTTTAATGTTGACAATCACATATAATCAATTATCAAAAGGTGGTGTAACCTGTTATTGCCTTTATCCCACCCCCTCCTTTAGGGGACTCTATGGGTGTTGCATAATACTAAGCAGCCATTTCGTGCGTGTTAGCATGGCACTACTTTTTTCTTGGAATTGTAGTGAATAGTTACACGAGATCACTGCATGGCCAATTCATGATTCTTCAGATTGTCTCAGTGTAGCGCTGACATATTTGTTCCAGCAATTTCCTGTGGCTGTCTAGCATGTAGCCATCTTTTAGAATTCATATCTAAACATTTAGATTGACATCTCTGCGGTTTGATAAGGCATTTCTTTTTTTATTTGATTGTCAAGATACAGCAATTTTCAGCGGTAGTGCTTTTCATCAGCCATCTGCACCAGTAAAGCATAACTTGCTGCTAGAATCCCTTCTAAAAAGGGGGGTGGGGGAACTGGCAGCTAAATATTGATACCCGCCACTCATGCTGCCTTGTGTGTTACCCAGGAATTTAACTCAGCTGCTGATGCTCAAGCTAACTTTGCAGTGGAACTTCCTGGTATGAGTTGCTGTATAACCTTGTGAATTGCTAGCTACTATGCCAAGTGCCATAGACCTGATCTTTCTGTTTCCACAGTTGGTGAAGTTCAGGAGCAGTCAAACTTTCCATGCTAGCGGTTTTCAGTGTGGTTTGTGCATTGCTCAGTTACTGGGACTGAAGCCAGGTCACATTTGTTCGTTCAGTTCCCATCGACAGCAAAGGAAGAGACAACACAGCAATTGTAGTCAAAGTGATATATCTGCAGGGTATTGAACTGGCTGAGTTGAGATATTGATTACACTACTAGGAAATTTAATCGTCTCGAAACTTTTGGGTAGAGCACAAGTTGAATCGTCAAGGACCAGTGTTTGCTGATGTACAATGTTTGTATTCCAAACAATGTTACTAGCAGAATGAAGAAATGGCCGAGTGTTTGCTACTCCTTTCTGTATGTTTGTTGGTTACTACTTGTTTCCTGAAGGTGATACTGTGTAACGTGTTCCTTTAAATTTGAAGCCTAAATAAAATTCTACTCCACCAAGCTGCATTTCCACTTATCGACCAACAACTCAAACGATGGGTTTTGAATGAAAAGAAAAACCATCATCAAGGTTGAAACAATATAAACCTAAAGCATGGTTGCGGTGGAAACCGGCCAGCTGGTGCTGATTTTTACGGAGGGAAAAACGTCGTTTTTACGGAGGGAAAAACGTCGTTGGCCGGTAAGCCAAAACGAACAGTGCGTGTCGCACGGCAATGTGTGTTGGGCCTCGTTTAGTTCTAAAAAGGAACTCTCAAATTCACTATGCAAAAAGAAGATTCTCCGTCACATCAAAATATCATAACATGCATGGAGTACTAAATGTAGATGAAATCAAAAACTAATTACACAGTTTTGTTGTACTCTGTGAGACGAACATTTTGAGCCTAATTAATAAATTTTTGGACAATTTTTTACACATACAAACGAAATGCTACAATGGCGCAATGATTACGACGTGACTCCCCCCACTCCCAAGTCTGCACTCCAAATTTTGCATCTAAACACCCCCTTGGGGTGGCACTGAGATACTGGCAGATGCTGACGACAAGGCCCCGCCTTTGCCATTTTATTTTTGCCAACAAGAAAAGAAAAGGCTTCCCCGGCGTGCGTGCGAGGCAAAATTCACCGCAAAATCCATCCCCTTGCCAGCTTCCCCTCCCAGTCCCAGTCCGGCCGGCCGGGGGTCTCTCCCGGGCAGACCAGACCGAGGCGCCGCCGCCAGCAAGAGCGACGCAACACCCCCAAACCTGGGGGCACCCCGACCCCGACCTCGCCTCGCCTAGCATCGCCTCGCCAATGGATTCCTCTCCTCCGCCGCCGCCGCCTCTTCTCATCACCCCCAAACCCGACCCCGACGGCCCAATCCCACCCATCTCCATGGCAACGCTCACCCCGGAGCTTTGCTACGCGCTCCACCGAGAGCTTGCTCCCTCCCCCGACGATGACCCCTCCTTCGCCCACTGCCTTCGCCAATCCCAGCTCCGCCTCGAGGCCCTCGCCGCCACTCTCCGCCCGCCCTCTTCCTCCGCCGCCGCCGCCGCTCTTCCCCTGGAGCCCCCTGCAGCCGGATCCACCACCAAGGTGGACAGGAAGCGCGCGCGATCCGGGAAGCCCGGGATGGTCCGCGTCGCCAACCTCGGCCCCGCCGACCAACTCTACTACCGCACCCTCGTCCGCCGCGCGCGCCTCACCTTCGAGGCGCTCCGCTGCGCCGCCCAGCGCCACAGGCTCTCCGCCGCCGGCGCCACCAACCACTTCCGCGCCGACCTCCGCGCCTCCAGCCTCATGCTCTCCGCCGGCCACTGGCTCCATCGCGACGCCCGCATCGTCGGCGCCATCCCCGGTGTCCTCGTCGGCGACGCCTTCTACTACCGCGCCGAGCTCTGCGTCGTCGGCCTCCACACCGCGCCGCAGGCGGGTATCTGCTACATCCCCGGCAGACTCGTCCAGGAGGGCCACCCCATCGCCACCAGCATCGTCTCCTCCGGAGGCTACCTTGACGACGAGGACACCGGCGACAGGCTCGTCTACACCGGCAGCGGCGGCCGCCAGCGCAACCGCCGCGACCACCACGCCGACCAGACGCTCCAGCGCGGCAACCTCGCGCTCCACAACAGCTACCTCTACGGCATCGAGGTGCGCGTCATCCGCGGCCACAACATCTGCGACAACCCCATCCGCAAGGTATACGTCTACGATGGCCTCTACAAGGTCGTCACCTCCACCTTCGGCCCCGGCAAGTCCGGCCACGACGTCTGCAAGTTCGAGCTTGTGCGTCTCCCGGGCCAGGACGACCAAGGCACCAGGAGTTGGCACACCGCCAAGCAGCTCAAGGACGCCATGGACGCCACAATCCGCCCCCCCAAGTACATCTCGCTCGACCTCTCCAAGGGGATGGAGGCCCTTCCCGTCCCCTTCTGCAACGGGCTGGATGATGACATGTCACCGCTGCAGTTTGACTACATTCTCTGCCCTGAGTTCCCGGTGCCGCCGGTCAAGCCACAGAGAGGATGCCACTGCGCCACTGGCTGTGGCTCCAACTGCAGATGCCAGAGGAAGAACGGTGGAGGACCGGTGTACAACGAGGATGGCACTCTGGTGCTGGGAAGGCCAGTGGTGTATGAATGTGGCGCTCTGTGTGGGTGCCCCATTACCTGCATCAACAGAGTGACTCAGCAAGGGATGAAGCATCGGTTGGAAGTGTTCCGCTCCCATCAGACGGGCTGGGGTGTCAGGGCGCTGGACTTGATACCGCCGGGCGCTTTCGTATGCGAGTACACTGGGAATGTGCTCGTCATGGACGATCATTCTGGCAAGGAGATGGTAGAGGATCGCAGCATTGTCGACCCGAAGCGGTTTCCGGAGCGATGGAAGGAGTGGGGAGATGCATCGGCTGTCGACCCAAGTAACAGGCGACCCAGGTTTGCCGAGTTTGGAGGTCCAGCTTTCTTGCTCGATGTGTCCGAAAAGAGGAATGTGGCCTGCTATATTAGCCACAGCTGCACCCCCAATGTGTTCCTTCAGTTTGTAGTCCGTAGCAACGAGGATGAACGATTCCCTCACCTGATGGTTTTTGCCATGGAGACGATCCCACCAATGCGGGAGCTGAGCATCGACTATGGGATCGATGGGTAGCTGATTGCCAGCTGATGCTGGTTCTGAAGCTACAGTGTTCTGAGGCCTTACTGGAATTTTTGGAGGCTAGGCTATGAGGAATTTTTTTTGGGGGGGTTAGGGTAGCCATACATTGGTTTAGTTTCACCCTCTAGACTGTTATAAGCTGTAGAACCGAGGGTATTGAACCTTTTGAGCGTTGTTGATGTTGTAGCTGATATTGCTCGCTGGTGCAGTTACATTACAGGGCTTACTGGGGTTGCAAAAGGTATGGTAGTTCTCTTTTGCTAGTGTAGTACTGATGTGGTAAATGGTTGGCACAAAGGACTCTGTATTTAGCAACAATGTTATGTAGATGTTTGTGAATCAACATGAATGAACAGCTTCGCTTTTGATTTTGGGCTTTGTGTTTGTCCTCAAACCATGCTTTACAGGAGGGAACATACAATGAGAGCAATTTGCGTATTCAGTTCTTGGATTGTTATGCTTAAGTCTTGTTCTTTTTACTTGCCTGGACATATGAAATGTTTGTTGGTGCTCCCGGTGTATTTGCCCTTTTTTGTTATCCGGATTGGATTGCTAAACCTAACTAATGACATTGTGGGATTTGTTTTTGGAAATGCTTTGGGTCTTCAATCTTCTTCTTTGGTTGTTGATAGCTGCTTCTTTTTGAAACTTGTATTAGAGTTGTGTTATTCAGTGTCGCTGTTCTGGCAGTAGAGTTGTGTTATTCTGTTCTGCCAGTAGAGTTGTGTTGTTCAGTCTCTCGCTGTCGCTGTTCTTGTAGTAGGGAGAGGAGGGAGGGAAGCTTATTAAAGGCCCACCAAGCCGACCGCGGCCTGTGTGAGAGGAGTCATCGTCTCGTCTCCGCTCTCCACCTCCACTCGTCTCTTTCTTATCATCGTTGCGTTGCTTCTTGCTTCTCCTTTCTTCTTACTGCTTGCTTGCTTGCATTGCTGCTGGCAAGAGAGACTGCTTGCGAGAGAGTTCCATGGCCTCTTCCAGCACCTGCCTCTCCCTTTCCCTGTACGCCTCATCGGCGCCTCCCTCCGATCCCGGACCCCGACGCTTCTCCTTCGCCTCCTCCTCTTCCTCTTCCTCTTCCTCCAATACTAACAGAAAGGGAAAGCTCAAGGCCAGCAGCAGGGCCAAGGCACTCAGGGAGGATTGGAGGGAGAAATCCAAGCCCATCCCTCCTGGCGCCGTCTACCCTGCCAAGGACCACTGCAGGTAAGCACTTGGCCTGCAGCTCCACAACCCCGGCCCCCTATCTCAATCTGTGTGATGCTTATCTTTTCTTGTATTCCTGCCGACCCAAGCCACTGTGGCCTCTGCGACACATACTACGTTGCCCATGTCAAGACCGCCTGCGCCTTCCTGGGAGACGGCATGTCCCGTGTCGAGGTCACCATACTCCATCTCAACACCAGCTATGAATCCATCCTGCAACTTGACACTTTGTTTCCATGCATTATCTCAAGAAAATGAATCCATCCCTGCAATCAACTACTAACGTTCTACACAAACTTGACACAGATTTTACAAATTTGCCAACACTCTCCTCGTTATGTTATATTTATTATTATTATATAATACGCGTATAGGACCTTGAGCCACTAGTCCATGGGAGAGGCAGGAAGGAAGGCATGGATGAAATGTACTTTGGAGTCTATGATCAACTCTTGTATGCCAGGAAGACCAAACCTCTTCAAGGTACCATCTTACAGTACCTCTTACAGATTCTTCTTATCCTTTACCAACATACTGTATACCTGTTCTGTTGCCAAGTCCCAACCTGCATCTCTAATGATCTAAAAAAAAACTGCATCTTTAATATACAAGTTCACGTGACTTACATGCAGGAGCTCAGTGGACCGGAATTGTGACAACAATCGCCGTTGAGATGCTGAAAGCAAATATGGTTGATGCTGTGGTTTGTGTACAAAGGCACCCGAACAAGAATCAAATACCACGTCCTTCTTTCTCGCCGCAATTGACAAGCATTACCACATCGATCTAAAATAATGGTTTTTGTTACCTCTGCAGTGATCCTGACGACAGGCTTGCTCCAAGGCCTGTGTTGGCCAGGTATTGTGAAACTCATGATGGCTTTCAGAATTTTTCTATAACACCTGAGTATAAGAACTCCTCAACTAGATAAGCATTTGAAGCTCCACATTTTCTGTAACTATCATGAGCTAAAACTGTTATTATCAATCCATCCATGAAATATTCATGCTAAAATTGTTATAATCTTGCTTGCTAGAATGGAAGCATTTAATGTCGGTAGCTATGCTCTTCTAGGACACCAGATGAAGTAATTGCAGCCAAAGGCGTGAAGCCAACATTATCACCAAATCTAAATACGCTTGCCTTAGTCGAGGTAAATCATTCCTTTTCATACTATATTTCTCCTCACAGTGGCTGTTCCGACATTAATTTAGGTGGTCCAGATATTTGTTCCCCAATTCTAGGGGCTTAGGAGTAGTTAAATTATATTTGATGTGGTTGTTTGGGCAAGAGTAATTCTGTTTAGCCTATTCAATCTGGAAGGGTCCCGTTTGATTCCATATCCTAGTGGGTTCCAGAACCCGTTTCAATCATGACTCCGGACATAGACAGACGCATCCTAATGCGACAGCATAATAGTGACCATTTTATATCAATCCAGAGAGGTCTTACGGTTTCCTTTGGCAGGCAGCTGGTGTGAAGCGTCTTCTTTTCTGTGGTGTCGGCTGTCAAGTGCAAGGTGTTTTTCCATACCTAGCCATTCTTCTATTATTGGTGACAGTTGATCATATGTCACAGTTGACAGTTGTTAAAGTTATTATTTGAACTACAGCTTTGAGATCTGTAGAAAAGTACCTTGGTTTGGAAAAGCTTTATGTGCTTGGCACAAACTGTGGTAATTTCCAATGCTTCTCTCAAACCAGTCAATCTTTACATTTTCTGTTATTATGTTGCATCTAAGATATATTGCAGCTCTGACATACTGTAGTTTTTCTCAGTTGACAATGGCACGCGTGAAGGACTCGATAAATTCCTGAAGGCGGCAAGCAGTGAGCCAGAAACTGTTCTTCATTATGAATTTATGCAGGACTACAAGGTAGTGCATTGAAACAATTAGCTGCATAGATTCATTTCTCTATCTTGGAAGTTTCATGTATGGCGAATCAATAGTTAGAAGTTTCATGTATGGCGAATCAATAGGATAGGATTACCATTTACTTTTTCCAATATGCTCAAGAAGCATTTTAAGGATCAATACAAGAACAATGGAATTCATAGCGTTGTCATGCTTTCGCTCAGAAACTTCTGATCCGTTTTTTTTTAAGCGGAAACACAGCGAGGGAGACCCCCACTGTGATAGATTTTATTAAAGTTATAAAACAAGTTACAAGAGGTATAAACAGGAGGTACTTACAGGGGAAAGCTAGGCTGTACAAGGGAGAGAGGAGAGAGCTAACCTAACAGTAAAGAGTCTAAACAACTGAGTTAATCCAAGTTATAAAAGGAGCTTTAAGGGAATCTTTCATCCTATGAGCTTGATTTCGGCATTCATCCACGGAGTTGCTATTCCATCTGTTGATGCTAACTGGACAATTTTCAAAAATTAAACCATTTCTTTGCTTCCAAATATGCCATGCTGCAATAATGAAGATTTCCATGAAGAAAGTGCTATTGAAATTGCGTTTGGCGATTTCCATCATTTGGAAGAAAGGAGTACCATACTGCCACTGGATTCCAACAGTTTGCCAACATCTGATCGCAAAAGGGCAAGTGAAGAAGAGGTGCATGGCTGTTTCTTCTCGGTGTGAGGCGCAGAGGACACAGTTGTAGTTGTTCCCTTCAATTTTAAATTTTTTCCTTTTCAGTAGATTCCTAGTGTTGAGTCTGTCCATTAGCAGTAACCATGAAAAAACCCTCAGTTTGTTGCAGCAAACTTCTGATCCGTGATAACACTGTGTAACTGATAATTTTTACAGGTTCACTTAAAGCATTTAGATGGGCATATTGAAGAGGTAAATATTTGTTTGCCTATTATCCTGAAGCTTTGGGTCTTCCACAATGACACGGAATGGGATATCTTTTAATTTATGGCCTACCTGAAAGCAGGTTCCATATTTTTGCCTACCAGCAAACGACCTGGTTGATGTTATTGCACCATCATGCTACAGGTATTGTCTGTCAGATTTGTTGTTATTTTGTTGCCCCCCAAACTTTAATTGGCCGCTGAGCTAATGCTTTGCTTATACCATACACAGCTGCTTTGACTACACAAATGGCTTGGCGGTAAGGTTTCCACCATTTTGAATTCGAATACTTCTCTTGTTGCGGTTGATTTGGATGGACACAAAAAAGAACCACTTGGTTTCTGGTTGCTGTAGATAGAAGTCGTTTTTCCTAGTGCTCATCTGCAGAAATAGAGTTTCTTGGATCATGTACCATTTAGATAGTCTAGAACTATGCTGAAACACACAGAATTAGATTGCTATGCTCTGCATGATGTAGACTGCATTTAGCCATTACTTTGTGCCAGTTGTTTTTCTCTTATCTACATTTCTCTTGGAGCGGAGAAGAAGCTCACAGCTAAAGGTGGCATTTGTCGAAAATCTGTGCAGGATTTAGTGGTGGGGTATATGGGTGTACCAAAATACGCTGGGGTTTCCATGACACAGCATCCTCAGTACATTACAGTCAGGTAAAGCTGATGTGATCATAAGCGGTCGTTGGCGATCGGGCATCACAAATGAACTGATTTGAGTGCTAATCTTAATCAGGAACGATCGTGGAAGGGAGATGCTAAGCCTGGTAGAGGGCCTCCTGGAGAGCACACCTACAGTTAGCAGCGTACGCATGCATATACCCACAGCTATAGAATTTCGTCGGAGACAGTGCTAGTAGCAGGGCACTGACAAGTGTTGCGCGTCTGTTTCTTTTCTTCAGGGCTCGAGGCAACCATTTGTTATGGAGACGGTGAAAGCTGACGATGCGGCAAAACTGGGTATGTACCTCCCCCGGCCCCTGAAAGTGGCTCTGAAATACTATTTCACCAATGGAGGAAATAGCAGTGGGAAGAAATTGAAGGATTCTTGTAAATGAAAAAATGGATGAATTTGCAGGGAAAGGGCCTTCGAAACCAGCTCCTAGACTTGTCGGGGACATTCTGGCCTTCCTGCTGAACCTGGTTAGTGCTTGGTTGGGTCTGCAGACAGACTGCTGCTGCGGCAAGGGAGAGACACGGTGATTGCTGAAAGCCTGAATGCGTGCGTAAGCTAAGCAATATGCTGATTTGTTTCAGGTTGGGCCCAAGGGCCTGGAGTTCGCACGCTACTCTCTGGACTACCACACCATACGGAATTACCTGCATGTGAGGCGGGCATGGGGGAAGCAGAGAGCTGAGCAGCATATCCCGGGGTACGCCAAGAAGATCGTGGAGGCGTACGACGGCGAGGGACAGATCGAATCCATGCTCCGATCTGATCAGTCAAAGGGCTGACTAATAATCCCATTTCTTGTCTGTCCCCTACCTACCTCTCATCATGTAAGATATGATTTGCATTGCAAGATTAATTAGTATATATAATTGCAGTCGAGCCGAGCTGGTGTACCATCTTGCTTGCATTGTGGAAGCGATCGATCTGAAAACTTGCTGTTTGAAAATAAGTGGTTTACACGAGAAAACAGGCAGGATCTGGGAGCGAGATAAAATTGTTGGTTCCGTCAAGGTTAACAATTGCAATTATGTTATGTGTTGGGCTAAATGCTGCTGTCTGGATGATGGATGCTTTCGGCCTTTTGGGCCTCTGAGCCCAGCCCAAGAAGGGAGGGAATCGAGAGATCGTCGTTGTGTTGCGTGTGGCCTTCCCTCCCACAGGAGACTTGTAACAAAAAAACAAAAAAAAAAGAGAGGAGAGAGACGACGAGAGGAATCGAGAGAGATTGATTGATTCCGCCGCCGCCAGCCTCCGATGCCGCCGCCGCCGCCGGGCATGGCCCTCTGCCGCCTCCCCGCGGCCACCCTCGGCCTCCCACTTTCTCTCCCGTGTTTGATGTCTCGTCCTCGCATCTCGCTCGCCGCACGGCGCGCCAGGGCCGTCGCTGCCAGGGCTTCGTCCTCCTCCTCCTCACCGGACTCGTCCTTCGGCTCGCGGATGGAGGAGTCCGTCAAGAAGACGGTGGCCGACAACCCCGTCGTCATCTACTCCAAGTCATGGTGCTCGTAAGATTAACAGACCCGACTCAACCAAACTTAGCACTGATTTATTAGCTTGGATTCGTCCTCACCTCATCTGATTCAGTGCCATGCCATGACGTGGGCAGATATTCCATGGAGGTGAAGGCGCTTTTCAAGCGGATCGGCGTGCAGCCGCACGTCATCGAGCTCGACCATCTCGGTTCGTCCCCTTTCCTCCTCCCAAGTTTTTCCTTGCTTCCCGATGCAAACTTCTCTCTGTGCAACTCAACTGATAGCGCAATTTAATTCAAAGCAACTTAAAACTCTGTCATATATGCAATCATGTATCATTACCAATTGTTTATCCGACTGTGACATACTATTCCCAGTCTCCATGGCATGAGGTAGTAATAATGTTACTAAGTCGTTGGGGATTTGAGATGGAGATGTATTTCTGCTTCCTGGACAATTTGCGTTGAGCCTGTTATAAATGTCTGTTCAGATATGCATATATACATGAACAAGGGCTCCCAAACACCCAAACCATCAAAGACGGTCTTGCCAAAGACCTATAGCAGTTTGGATTTTGCCAAGCCTCAAGTTTTAAAAGAACAACTCCGCTCTTCAGAATTGACTATCGATATCTTGTGGCCAATGACTATCCTTGTTCTGCCATGGATGTCATCAACAGCTGTATACTTATCGCTGCTGGACTGCTTCAGTCACCAAATGTGCTATGGTCTTACCCAGTTTTTGCCCTATGTGATATAAATGTTTTGTAGCTGTACTCTATTTTTTGACCTGTCGAAAGTGTACGGTGTACCAGATGTTAAACATCTTTGTCCTTTCAGGTCTCTTTCCTCACATTATTCACTTCACCGGCCAGTTATATATGGCCTTTTTTAGTTGTAACCCACATGTTCATTGTTGAGTTTGATGTTCTGCTTGAACGCTATCTTACAAACCCCGTAACATGCAAATGCACTACCAATTGCACAATTGTTTGAACTAGTGCATACACTGTTTTACTCTTACCTGACATAACATAATGCATTCCCATAGGCGCAAGAGATTTATAAGTAGTCGCTCATTCCTAAAGTTTGGGTGTGCGTTGGTCATGTCAGCATATCTTAATGTGTCCTCGCTTGTGCTCGTGTTTGTGTGTTTTACAAAGCCGCATGCCCTAAATGGCTGTGGTTCTTTTTGGGTAGTTGTTTCCTACTTGGAAAAAAAAAGGAAACAGTGTTGCGAGTAGAATGCAGTGGTTCTGGATATCAGTTTGCATGTTGATGTTCCAATGCAACTAACAGCTGATCCCTTTCAGGCGCTCAAGGACCACAACTACAAAAGGTGTTAGAGAGGTTGACTGGACAGTCTACTGTTCCTAATGTTTTCATCGGTATGTCAAGTTTACCTTTCTCCCCACCTTTTTTTACTCTGCTTAGCTTAGCTTTTCTATTTTGTTTATGGCCCCCTAGCAAAATCACACAATGATTTTTCATATTAAGTAGGGATATTTGCAGTTGATGTCCGTAACCATACAAGCTGCTCATGTGCGTAGAGAAGAGGGCTCATAATACCCCTCCCCATCCCTCTCTTGATGCAGCATTTTCTTTGCTTCGGTAGCTAATCACATAAAATCCAAGGGGGTCTGTGCAAATATGAAATACCAATACGTATGTGTTCTGTTTGCAGTTTGTCACTGCACGGAAAAGAATCTGCAGGCCTGCATCTGTTATTTTGATTTACATTGTATGACTTGTTCTAAGTAATTATTTTGTTTTGTTCCAGGTGGAAAGCATGTCGGCGGCTGTACAGGTATTATACATACAATATGCTCTTTGTTGAATGCTGAACAATCTTTACAGTTATATACAGTCTACTGCATAATACATACAATGTGGCCGGTGATGTATGTGCACGTGCAACAAGATATTAGATGAGAGTGTAATCTGCATGCTAACCTCATAATATTTTCCCATGACAATAGTTAATAAGCTATTTCCCTCTACATGACACGTGAGGTAATTGAGAGGGCTAGTTGCTGCAATTTGGTTCGGGCGATTCAGCCAAATATGCATGTTCTTCCAAATTTGACTTTATCTGCATTGCAAGGTGGGCTACTGTGAGGATTATGCATGTTTTCTAAGCAGTTGGCACCTGCCAGAAGACCATAGATGCTGGACATGCGTGTGTTCCCTAGTTTGTTACTAGCATTATTTTGTATTGTGGGAAAATAAAAGGCAGTGGTTGATTGCTAATACCGGCATGCACTCTGCCTTTTGTTGTAGACACTGTGAAGCTACATCGCAAGGGGGAGCTTGCTAGCATGCTGTCGGACCTGGATATCAACATTAGCAACTCATGACAAGATTGAGCATGGAGGACGGATTTGAGGTCCTGTATTGAGTTTTTCTTTTCTTTATTAAATATGCAGACCCAAAACTGGTGTCTTTCTGTTTGGTAACACCGGGATTTGACTAGTGTATGCGAATTGCGAAATTGAAAAGGGAACAAACACTGAAACACTACTGTGCTTATTTCCTGCCTGGGCAATTTTATTTCCTATCCAATAGCTCATGTTGCAATGCCTGTGGTGAAGTTGTGCCGATGGAGCATTCCGATTGATGGATGAGAGTGAATGGCCTGAAAAGCGCGGTGGTGGGTTTGTTAGGCAAGGACGGGGGGCATGTACGCAGCCGCGGTTACAGGCGGCTTGGCTTTGCTTTCCTTGCCTTGTTGGGTAGCGTTGCAATCAAAACTCACTGCGGCAGTGTGGTTGGGCATTCCCCAGCTGCAATCCTATATATGTGCAGTAGGAGTGTAGGGCGGGTCATGTGGTGAAGAAGAATCAGCAGAATCTCACAGCAAGCAGTACCTAAATATACATGGTGATTGGTATGACGACGACGTCGGCCTCCGGTTGGTGCTGCCTCCTCCTGCTGTCCCTGATGGTGCAGCATGCCACCCCAGCTGCAGCTCCGGCTCGCGCCTTGTTCGTGTTCGGCGACTCGCTGGTGGACAGCGGCAACAACAACTACCTGGCCACGACGGCGCGCGCCGACTCGCCGCCCTACGGCGTCGACTACTACCCGACGCACCGCGCCACGGGCCGCTTCTCCAACGGCCGGAACGTGCCGGACATCATCAGCGAGTACCTGGGGGCCGACCCCGTGCTGCCCTACCTCAGCCCACACCTCGACGGACGCAAGCTGCTGCTGGGAGCCAACTTCGCGTCCGCCGGGGTCGGCATCCTCAACGACACGGGCATCCAGTTCGTATGTCGTCGCCGCGCCCATGTGTGGTTTGCACGAAGGGGTTGGTTTTCACCTGATACATTGCCTATTATCTTTCCTTAAATGTAGGCCAACATTATCCGCATCGAGAAGCAGCTCCGTTACTTCTCGCAGTACCAGACGCGCGTGCGGCGGCTGGTGGGCGACGACGCCACCGCCGCCCTGGTGCGCGGCGCGCTGGTGCTCATCTCCCTGGGCGGCAACGACTTCATCAACAACTACTACCTGGTGCCCTTCTCGGCGCGATCCCGCGAGATGTCGCTGCCGGACTACGTCAGCTACATCGTCTCCGAGTACGCCAAGGTCCTGCGCCAGCTGCACCGCCTGGGCGCGCGCAGGGTCCTCGTCACCGGCTCCGGCCCGCTCGGGTGCGCCCCCGCCGAGCTCGCGCTGCGGGGCAGCCGCGCCGGCGAGTGCGACGCCGAGCTGCAGCGCGCCGCCGCGCTCTACAACCCGCAGCTCGTCGACATGATCACGGGCCTCAACGCCGACCTGGGCGCCGACGTCTTCGTCGCCGTCAACGCCTACAGGATGCACATGGACTTCATCTCCGACCCGGCGGCGTACGGCTTCGTCACCTCCAAGGTGGCCTGCTGCGGCCAGGGGCCCTACAATGGCGTGGGGCTCTGCACGGCCGCCTCCAGCGTCTGCCCGGACAGGAGCCTCTACGCCTTCTGGGACAACTTCCACCCCACGGAGAGGGCCAACCGCATCATCGTCAGCCAGTTCATGGACGGCACGCAGGACTACATGCACCCGCTCAACCTCACCACCATACTCGCCGTCGACGCGGCAGCCACCTTCCACTAACTAACTAATAATTAGTACTACTAGTATATGAATATGATCCAATACTGTGCCCATGCAATCCAATCCACGCCTGCTACTATCTCTAAATTACGGACGGACGTACGTACCGCGCCTGCTGATCGAGGATGAGTGAGAATCTGGAATAAAATGATCGAGCATATATATATTATTGTGCAATTTTTACACATCGATATAATGAAAAGCAAAAGCAAGCACACAGCAATTAACCTCATCATCCCATTTCCTTTATTGCCAACTGACTCAAAATTAAACAAACATCTCCATCTACATGCATTTGCTGTTACACTTGGACGACTTGGGATATATATCATACCATATTATATATACCGGAACCGGACGGTGTCGATCGCTGCATGCAGTACAATGCATGCCAGCAAACACTCCAGAAAAGAAACTCATTTAATCCCAAATGGAATAATAAGGACGAATCAATGAAACCTTGATCACAGGTACAAACTAAAGCCATTGCAAAACACAAAGCTACTGTAGCATTGGTACTCGATCATTCATGCATACTGCAGGCGGGCCAGAATTGACATGCTGTGGCTTTCTTAAAATGACCACATCAGGGATTTCATCACGTACCATGCGCGCATCAACCAGCAAAGGTCCTCGCTTCTCAAGGACGAAGAAGGAAAAAAAATGGAGAAAAGAAACAGCAAATCCATCAGCTGAAATCACTCCCCAGAATGAAAGCGTGTATCTCTGACCAGCTGGAAACCATATAAAGGACTCCAGAACGCGCCTTGAACACGGATTCCTCTTGCTCCGTCAGCTGCCTCTGCTTCTCTACTAGACCAGGGAACAACGGCACAAAAGAAACACCAAACTGTTTGCCCACTCTCCGCAAGCTTGTGCTTGATCCAACGACGATACCAATATCTGCCTCCAATAAGCAGAGCAAGTCTCCAACTGAATCTCCAATATAAACAGATAGTGATGGCACTGTGCCGTCCATATCGCCTTTGATGCTCTTGAACTTTTCAACTTTGTCTACTGGAGACTGCATTTTTCTGTCAATCTGACCAGTTGAAACAGATTCCTCAAAGGCAAACTCGTTTGAATGTATGTTCATACCATCTAGACAACCGACTGCATGTGAGCACGACAATGCAAAAGAAGTTAAGTACCAGTTAAGAATCGTCTATTCAAAACAAAACTGAGATGTTCATCCTAAGCTTATAGTAACAACACAGGCTAGCAAATTAGCTTAATCGTGGTGGTGCCATTGTCATCAGACAAGACAAAGATTACCTGATGAAAAGGCAGACCTTATAAGTTCTGCACACCAGCAATAGGAAAGAATATGGATATCCAAATCGAGGCTCTCCCTCATTTTTCTAATCTTCTGAAAGAAATTTTTACAGCCATCTTGAAGAATAAGCCGCTCCCCAGCTTTCCTGATATCTTCTAAATTCATTCCCCTAAGGACCCCAGAGTCGACAACCCTAGAATTTGCAAGCTTCTCAAACTCTGCTAGCACCTCCAGGCCTTTGTACAGTTGATCATAATCTAGTGACTTTGCTGTAATAGAAAAAAAAATCACATAAACCATCAGCAAATCATTCAAGCATGGCTTAAGTACTATTGCTAAACACAAACCAACAGAAACAAATGAAACACAGGCGTGATGCACATACATTCTTCTGGAGGAAGTAGTCTTTCCATGCATTCCTCGTACTCTTCCATGTATTGCTTAGAGAGCATGTTCCATGAATTTCTCAGGTCTGCCGATTTCGTACGGTCGAGAGTATTATCAATGCCGCTTTGACTTGACTTTTGGAATGACAAAATTGCAATCTCCGCCAAAATCGCAGATGAATCAACAACAGTGCATGTCAAATCAAAATCAGAAAAGACCAAGAGTTTATATTTTGGATCACAATATCTTGAAAGTGGAGCTACAACAGGTTGGTCTACAAGCTGAGCAGAAAAAAATTCCACTTCCAGTTTCATAGCTTGCTGGTAGAGCTTGCCAATAATCTCAAGCTCCTCACCAGTTAAAGAGACACTCAACTTGTCCAGCAACTCTTCTATCTGGAGTGCATTATCCTGCGGGAGAGCACGAAAAAGGATAAATGATTCGGCACTGAGCCAGTCGCACTGAAGCACGAGCTAATACTACACTATGATGTAGGAGCATTTATGTATATACAGATAACAATTTTATACCTCAAAACCACTGGATGCATATGTGTTAATCCATTTCTTGTATGGGTGATTTTCATCTTGTTTAAGGAAAGCCGTGAGTTCTTTGCCTAGATATGCATAAAGCCTCATGCATGGAGTCATGGCCCCAACAGTGTATGCAGCAATTTTAGTCTTCTCGAATGGTGTGACCATTTTGTCAGAACCTTTTGCACCGTCAACTTTTCCAGCAGCGGTTGCAAGTAGGAAATCAGTGTACTTGGTTGTTGCTGCACTTGGAGGGATCTCCTTGGTAGGGTCAACTCCCCACTCCTGAAAATTGAATAGTCATGATACCCAATTGAGTATTTGGAAAAGAAGATTAGTCAGCTGTTACTGGATCGGAGAAGAAAGATAAAATTCAGTTTTAAGGACCATATGAATATATCTCTAGCAATTGTCCTAAACTGAGACAGCATGTTGACCGGTAAGCATTTTGGTTGTAGATGCATTGCCTTAAAATGTAACTTAAATTAATTGAATAGAACACAGCTACATACTTTCATGTAAGAACACATGACCAGGATTTGTTTTGTTAAAAGTGTGTGGTCTGAGTTCTTTCTGTTTTGGGGCTAAAATCACGAGTAGAATGATCACTGAGAAGAGGGTTGCAACAATTAGTGTCAAGAGACACAAAAGCCCTTGCTAGTAGAAATCTAATTAGCGGCAACTGTCTAAGTTGTGAAAACTCTCAGGAATGAAACAAGTCCTAGGATGGAAGGGAAATAGTTTAATCACAAGTTAATAGGATGGAAGGAAAATAATTTAATCGCAGGTTAGTATCATACAGGTCAGCCAACATTCAGTTGTTAGGACTATCTTATACATATAAGCTACAATGAAGTGAAGTTTTTCTATTTATATATATATAAAAAGACAGTATGACACCTTGTTCGGCTCTAGATTTTAAAATGCATTACAGGTGCAAAGTTAAAATTGTTAAACGGTCAGGTATGGGTTAATCAATGGAAGGCAAGGGCAGAGCAGCAGAGTTGCATAAAGGTATGCACTGCACAGTCTGGAATTGTTAAGATGAAAGCGCAAGTGGATATATGTTGGTGTCAAAATTACAAGTGGAATGTGGGTGCTGTGTAGCAGTTGATTAGTATTGAAATAGAACAGATTAGTAGGTAGTTTTGTAAAGAGATCCATGTGTGCATGCATCACAGGATGACGCTAGGCATGTCGATTAGCACTGGCCCTGCAAGCAACAAAATCCATTCCATGGGAAAAAGCAGGGCAGGCAAAAGAGAGGAGTAGTAGGTGGGTGGGGGAGAAAACGAGGACCTTGAGAACGGAGGCGTGGAGGTTGAGCTCTCGGAGGATGGCCTTCCTGAGGGCAGCGATGGTGGCCCTATCTTCGTCGTCGTCGGCGCAGTCCTCGGCCATCTCGTAGCTGATTGATTGTCGCGGGAGGAAAGGGAGAATCGGATCAGATCCAGTCCAGCCCAGGAAGTCGTTGGGCGAATCGAATCGCATCGAACCGGATGGAATCAGGAAGGGGAATGGGGGGAATGAATTGGACTTACGCGCGCGCGAAGGCGTCGAGGAAGTGCGCGTCCTGCGCGATGTAGTGGCGGAAGGCGTCGAGGTGCAGGTTGCCGGCGGCGAGGGAGAGGAGGAAGGGCGTGTATGCGGCGAAGGCTGCCTCCCGCGTGGATGCGGCGATCCAGAATCGGCGGGCCGCCGAGCCCTCGGCAACAGCCGCAGCGGAAGCGGAAGAAGAGGATGACGCCATGACGGGTCTCCCTTGGCTTGTCGACGACCAACAGGAGGTAGAGGATGAGGAGGAGGAGATGAGAAGAGGGCGTGGCAGCGGAAGGCGGAGGCGGCGGAGAACAAGCATATACGTATGTATGTATGTGTGAAGGGAAAGAGGAGGAGGAGCCTCGCCGCCGGCCGGCCAATCCTGCCCGCACTTACGACTAGAAGAAGACGACGAGGACGACGATGACTGACTCTAACTGGGCCGGGCCGGGCCGGCCACAAAACTGCCCGGCGGCAAATGTTTTTTTCCCCAACCTCTCCTTTGCTCTCCTCCGCAAGGAGCGCAATCGCTCGCAATCCATTTCTAAGTGTTTCTTTGAAACAAATCTATTTGAAGTATTTTTTTACGTATAATCTATACCGAGACCCCCACTCATCACCGTTCATTTTAGATCAAATATATGGGTCCCGGCGGCGAAAACGAGCGGATGCACGCGCTACACTCCTCCTTTTCTTGTGGCCGAGCAGCTAAAAATCAACTCCTCATTTTCCCTTCTCCACTCCCGTCTTATATGAGAGAGGTCAGGCGAGGCAAGCGACGCGCAACAAGCCATAGGGAGCAGCGCGACGACCAGAGGGAGGCCGCACACCGCTGCTCTCCGGCGCGTGCGGCAACTGGAGGGAGGCCACACGCCGCGGCTCTCCGACGCGCACGGCAACTGGAGGGAGGCCATGCACGGCAAGCAAAGGGAGAGGCGACATGACCGGCTCCCGAAGAGGAGGCGAGCTAGGCGAATGGAGGGAGGCGTCGCGACCGGCTCCTAGAGAGAAGGAGGACGCACGTCGCTGCTCTCCGGCGCGTGCGGCAACTGGAGGGAGGCCACACGCCGCGGCTCTCTGGCGTGCACGACAACTGAAGAGAGGCCATGCACGACCGGCTCTCGAAGAGGAGGCGAGCGTGGCGAACGGAGGGAGGCGTCGCGACCGGCTCCTGGAGAGCAGGTGATGCGTGGCGAACGAAGGGAGACGATGCGCAGTGCTATGGAGAAGCCGAAGGCGCGCCCAGATCTGTTACCCACGGCCAGAATCTCGTCTCCAGCCCTCATCGCAAAACGAATTGCGGCGGCGCCTTTAACTACCAGATGTAGCAGGGGTGCCTTTGAATACTGATATTCAGGCTTGGGGTGACGCAAGGTCACCAATCAATCTAGGTGTGGATTTCATTACTCCAACTGAAATCATGTGATGTTTTTTATACTCAATTTTTATTCCCGCTATTATATCATATTATATCCTGTCCATTCGGATTCTACCGGATGACGAATCATGTTCTTTTATGAGTTGTTGTCTACTAGTAAAGGGTTTGCCTATTACTGGAGAGGCAGGTGTTTTGCTAGTGCATTAAGACAACTAGACACGCTAGATTTTATTAGGTCTACAGGTTTGTGGATGTGCTAATGTGAGTATTTTTATATGACCCTGACTAGTATTATGCTAGTTGATAACCTGTTTTGCTATGTGATTTTAATGGTACAAACCCACGCTATCATGATTTTAAAGTCACAATTCGTCGCTGCCATTGCACTATTCTTCTGGTATTGAATATATCTTTTTCTATGAATGGTTTACTAACAATTTAAACTAAGATTAGAAGTTACTAACAATTTAACGCTATGCAATAGAAAGTAACCAGAGCTTGATTTCAAACATATATGAAGTAATTGAACTTTAAATGACATTATATCGGAAGCAATAAGTTTCTCATTTCAAACATTTAGTTAGTAGCCAGCCATCTATTCACACTACATAGGAAGTAACTAGTTCATACTTTTCAAACATGCATCATGTAAGTAGCCATGTATTTACATGAGATAGGAAGTAATTCAAGTTTCCTTTAACTTTTTATGGCATTTTGTGGTTGCATTCAAGTCAAGACCACAACATATTTTTTGGGGCGGTGGCTATGTGTCCTTGACACCCACTGATTACCACACATTCAATAGGTATGTCACAACAAGTTACCCCCCAATTGTGATCGATGCAATTATTCTATATTGATACTTTCTGCTTTTTGAATGTTAGCTGAAATAGAATTACCAGGTTATGATTCTCACGGAACATTATGCATGATGTTTTATCAAGCTTATTTTTATTTGATGTTTCTAATTTAGCATGCTTTAAAGTTACAAGACTTAAATGAACAGTGCAAGAAGTAGCTCTAGTGTTTTTAGTGGGTGCCGAGTTGCATAAGTCTTTAATTGGAGCAATAAAAATCCAACGGTGCTGGCATCAGGTATGTTGTATGTGGACTGAGATGTTTACATGTGGACTGAGATGTTTACTCAATTTTGAATACCTTATGATTCAGAGTTTAGTGCCCTCCTCAATGCATGCAAGTCTTAGCACCTACCTTTTCTTAGCTCACTTTTTATAATTTTTTATTTTTCAAGAACTTGGTCCGATAACATTACCCCTACTTTGTCACATTTCAAGATGGATCTAAGTTAGTGATAGCTCATATTAGGGTGGGTGGTGGTGTCTATATTGTAATCAAGTGACATTGTATATTCGCAGATGCCACGACCATGCACTTATTTTTTTATCATTTTTATAATAATCTATTTAACATAACACTGATTTGAAACACATAGAAAATGTTTAGATAGAGTAGATTCATATATGAATTAAACACATAAGAAGTATTTGGTTTTCTGAATCACATGATATATGAGCTAAGCTGACCGGAATTTTCAACATCTAGTAAAAAACGTTTAGATAGAGTAGATTCATATATGAATTAAACACATAAGAAGTATTTGGTTTTCTGAATCACATGATATATGAGCTAAACTGACCGGAATTTTCAACATCTAGTAAGTAATTATTTATGTATTTATATTACATAGGAAGTAACTTGCTCTATCTTCAGTCACATTAGAAGTAACTAGTTACCTATTTTAGATGAGATAGGTCTAACCTGTTATTCCGCCAGCACATTCAGCGGATACTTCTCCTATTTAGTAAATTTCCTTGAGTAATATTATCTCTACTTGAATAATAATAATAATTCACCCCATAATAGTGTTGTGTCGCTGATGCTTGCTTATAGCACAGCATAATTGGTATGTTTTTATAGTATATACATGGTATCGATCAGTAGACCCATATGAAATCTCGTCAGTAGCTTTATTGTTATCTGGATCTGTATTTTTAACTGCATATAAGCATGTAGCTCAATCTTTTATATTTAGCATATGTCTGCACAATATCAAAGCAACTCATAGTTTATTTTTCTCTTCTGCTAAAACTTCATTATTTCAGATATGTTTCATCAATTTAAAAAATAATGTTTGTCTAAACTCACAATTTACTTTTGATGTCTTGGCCAATATTTTCTATCTACAGTCTAAATTATAGTTGTACATCGTTAACATCATGCTACCACAAATACCAGCATTAGAAAGTAACTTATCATATTTCTAGCTGAACACTAAGTAACTTTTCTATGTTTTTAGTTTTGGAGTAAGTAACTTTTTGGATCTACATACTACAAAAAAGTAATGGAAATCAGTTTTTATTAGTCTTAGGAAGTAACTTATCATATTTTTAGTTGAACAGTATGTAACGGAAATCAGTTTTAGTTTAAGAGTAAGTAACTTTTTTAGATATATACATTGAAAAAATAGTTGAATTAACTATTATAAGTACAAAGAGGGTATGCTATATGCTCTTGCAGGTCCTGACAAATAGGAAATGTAGATAAAAGATTGGTTGATGAAATAACACCAAATGCTAAAGGCACCTCACAGGGATCATTTGATAGCTTCATTAACCTTTGGTGCACCAACCCAAACTCAGCATGCATCATATATCCTCAAGTTGACATTGATAAATGTATTTTTCTATGTGCAACAACCATATAATTGCTTTTTATTTTTCCTGTAGTGAATATTCCATATAGCTTGTGTGCCTTGAATTAGTTAGAGCATTAGGTTGTAGGCTTGCTTGGCTCAGCCCAAGCTACATCTACATAGAAAACCATAGGTCATGCTTGTTTTCTTGGTCACCTTTTGAAGTTGTGATTTGACATTTTTTATCATAATGTTCTTTCTGACCAACGACAGTCTACACTGGTACAAATTTAAACCAAGATTTCTGTGCACTTGTTTAAGTGAAAGCAAACCTAACAGAATAATTTTTGGATGTTTTCCAACTAGAGCTCATGTTTAGGAATGAAAGTGTGAAATAGAGTAGTAAATAACACAATGGTTGATTGGACTATGTTATGAATAAATGCTAAATATACATATCATACAAACAAGGTCCCCTCATTGTGCATGGCTTTCCTATTGTTAATAATTATTGATACATACAAAGTAACTTATAAATTATTTAAAAATATAGAAATTAACTTAGGATTGTTTTACATCATATAGGAAGTAACTTGTCCCTAATATGCATTTCGTAGCACGTAATTTTTTTCTATCATAGTTTATAGGGTAAAACAAAGTAACTTGAACCTGATTTGCATAGCAAAGAAAATAACTTGGAAATATACATTTGATTTTAGAAAGTAACTTTTAAATAGTTTACATGTCAAAGAAAGTGAAAGTGCATCTAGGCACTTATATGTTTTGGTGATTTTTGATGACAACATGATTAGTCATTTAACTTGTTTGCTTAAGCATATGAGCAGGTTTCTTTTCTTATGGATATTCAAAGAATATGATTGTTGAAGAATGAAAGCTCACTATTGGTATAAAAGACAAGAAAGCAAACAAGTGGTAATCATCCCATGCAACTAAGTCATAAAATGACAAGTGATTGGAAATGACAAGTGAGACAAGGACTTAAGCATATTAGTTGGTCTCACTTGATAAGATACTTGTCAAAGGTTTTGGGATAAAAATATTTGAAGAAATTAGGATTTCTTTGGGCTTGTTCCATAGCAATGGTTACATTCAAAATGAGACATGATTCTATGGATAGTATATGGTCTCAAGTGCATTGAAGCTTATGGACAAGTCAATTACCAAAGAAGACATTCAAATCAATTGAAGAATTGGATTTCATTGTGGATTTCATGATGATGCAATGCAAAGCAAAGCTTAATTTGGCAAGAGAGGACGGAAGGGATCAAGCTAGATGGGAGTGACGTTCCTAACAAGGTGAAGGGCAAGTTGGTCTTGTAGCCGATGGACTTTGTTGATGGAAAGGTCTAGCATCATAGTTTGGGTTCTATGCGTCGATCAAGTCATATCAAGTGAAGCAATGCGAAGCATCTAATCTTTTAGTGATCATATAATGGAATGACTTATGAATTCTTTCATGCAACGGAAATTCTAAGTCATTAGCTCAACATTGGATTTGCTCAGCAAGACATGAAGTGTTGAAGCCCTCAAAGTTGAGAATGATCAAGTATGGCATCAATGAAGATATACAAGCTCAAGTGGTAGACTCTATTTATTGTTTTAATCTTGAGTGTAGGAATGTCGTACTATCAAGAGGGATGCAACATTAGTTGTCTTGGCATACACCAAAAAGTGCTCAATAGATCAACCCTTGTGAGATAACCTTTAGAGAGAAGTCCTTTAGGGACTTAGTGTGCTGAGAAGACCAAAACCGGTATGACCGGTTTTGGTAAGCGGTCTGACCGCTTTTGGGACAAGTGTGCAAAGTCGTCCCAAACCGGTCTGACCGGTTTGGGCTCTGACAGGTGTAACGGCTAGTATAGTTCGTAAACCGGTCTGACCGGTTTGGGAAACCGGTCTGACCGGTTTCCAACGGCTATAACGGCTAGTTTTGGTTGTGTGGGGTATTTATACCCCATACCCCTCTCCTTTGAGGGGTGCTGGTTGCCCATTCATTCTTCCATGCCTAGAGCTATCCCAAGCACCAGCAAGCTCTCCCCAAACCTCTCTTTGTGAGAGTTGATTGATTTAGTTCATATCTTTGGATTTGGGTTGAGGGATGTATGTGTATGAGCAATAGATAGCAAGTGATAGCAATTATCAGCTATATAGAGCATATCCTTAGTGTTGAGCACTTTCGGTGAAGCCAAGCATCCATTGGAGCATTTGTTACTCTTGGAGGTGATCCTCCTAGACGGCTAGGCGTCGCCGGTGAGCTACCTCGTGTGTGGTAAGCCACGGATTGGTTGTAAAGGCTGGCCTTGCCTCCTTCGTGGAAAAGGGCCAAAAGCTAGTGGTACCGAGGAAAGTGGCTTGGAGTGGATAAGCCCGCCTTTCGTAGGCCCTCAACGGAGACTAGGATTCATCGTGTCTTTGTGACAGCCTTAGTGGCAGCGGTGAAGTCCAAACTTCGGGAAAACAAATCATTGTCTCTTGTTTTACTTCACAAGTTCAATTCTAGCATTTGAATTCGCTTCCGCTTCGATCTACTTGGGTGTGCTCTAATTGTGTGCAGGGACTTAGTGGACCTGTTTGATATCATCTACAAGAGCCCATTATCAAGTTTGGTTCGTGCTAGAACTCGTAGAGGGGGTTAATTTGCATAGTTGGTTTTCTCTGTTGAAAACCGGTCTGACCGCTTGAAACGGTCTGACCGGTTTTAGAAACCGGTCTGACCGGTTTCTGTACTGACTGTGTGAAAAAGTTTGTAATTTGCAGATTCACCTATTCACCCCCCCTCTAGGTGACATCAAGGTCCTTTCAATTGGTATCGGAGCTTGGCCTCACAATCCAAGCTTAACCGCCGTGAGGAAAGATGTCGACCACTTGTGAGGTAACATATGAGCCACTAGCTAGTGATGGCTCAAATTATTCAATATGGTCTTGTAATGTGCTTAATGATCTTAGGACTATGAGTCCTATTCTTGAGAGAGTTGTTGTTGAAGGCATTGATCGTCCGAATGTTGATTGGAGCATATCCAACCCAACCGAAGACGAAATGAATTGCTTTCAACTCAACTCTCGTGTCGTTAACTTCTTATTTGATGTTGTGAGTGATGAAGTTAGAGAATCAATTCTAGAAGATGAAGCAACTCTATTCGATGCTCATCTCATTTGGGCTCGAATTGAGAAGCTTTACGCCAACATCAAAAGCGACACGCAAGACCAAACAAGAGCCAAGTCACATGAGGAGAGCACTACATCAGCAAAATCATGCTCCAAGCCTCATGTGATGACCACCGTGGAGCCACAAGAGCAAAATGGCTCAGCTGCCACTTTCCTGCAGAAACCGGTCCGACCGGTTTCCCAAACCGGTCTGACCGGTTTGGGCAGGAAAGGCACAGCTGGCCACAAGAAGGGAGGCCGACGCCGTGCAAGCAAAATTTCAAGCTCACAAGCTATATCATCCTCCAATGACGAACAACTCATGCTTTACAAGTCCAAAGAAGATGAGAAGGCGGAAAACTCAAAGAATGAGACTTTCCTAGCTCTCATCAAAGAGCTTGAGGAAGTCAAACTCACAAACGCAGCTTTGGTTTGTAAGTATGATGCAATTGTTGATGATTATGCTTGTGATGGTATTCATATGGCTTCCATGGAAAAAGAAAACAAAGTGCTCAAGGATAAATTGGATTTAATTGCTAGCAAGCATGAGACGCTACAAGTGAAGCATGATGAACTCTTGTGTTCTCATGTAGAACTTGTAGAATCATATGCTTCATTAAATATTGCTCATGAGATTATGATTACTTCGTTAACATCTATTGAATCTCAAACTCACATTTGCACATGCTCTCAAATTCAATATAACCTATCATGTGCTAACCCTTGTTGCTCTCAAGCAAAACAATCTTGGTATGATAAAGTGTGTGTATAGTCTTGTGAAGACCTTATTGCTCAAGAAAATGAAGAACTCAAGCAAAAAGTAGAAAGACTCACAAAGAGCTTGACAACACTTGAAAAAGAGAGCTATGCACAACCTTCTCAAGATAACCGTGAATCCATGGTGAAGAAGCTTGAGAAGAGATCAACCGTGCAAAGCTCTTGTACAAATCAAGTCAAGTCCAACACAAGCCAAGATCAAGGCAAGGGTGAAAAGATTGCTCACATCAAGTGCTCAAACAATATAGAAGGCAAGCCAATTATCTCCAAAAGACAAAGAAATATGGAGAAAAGGAGATGCTTTGGTTGCTTTGAGAAAGGGCATCAAATTGCTTCTTGTCCAAACAAGGAGGAACTACAACAAGAGAAGCCCCAAATAAAGCTCAACAAAGGATTTCTCAAAGCCCAAGCAAAATTCAAGGAAGAATTGGCTACCGAGCAACACAAGAAGAAGGCAATCAACATCAAGCATAAGACATGCTACACATGTCGGGAAAAGGGACATCTTGGTAATGATTGTCCAAATGGTAAATCTACTAAACCCGACATTGTCCATTCTATACATGTGAAGCTTGGGGATTCTCCAAATGCCCCTTGTGCCTCTAAGGTGATTTGTTCTCCAAATAGTGGCACAAGAGAAATTTGGGTTCCTAAGCATATTTGGACTAACAACATCGGACTCAACACGAGTTGGGTACCAAAACATGCTTGATGAGATTGTAGGGACAATGAGATGCATTGGTGACTTGGCATGAATGACAATCTTTAATGATCAACTAGCAAGCCAAGAAAAGTTGCTTCCGCTACATACTCTATACCCAATGACATCTCGGTAACTTTGTGCTTAAATTGATTATGTTATAGTCACTAGTACCTTTTGTAGGATCAAGTGTTTCTAAGTGTTGAACTTGTGGCACTTGATAGTGGCTTAGACTACATTCTTGAATTTCATTCATATATGCCATGTGATGCTTTTAATGGCTCTCTAGTAGAGCAATATTGTATTAAGTTGCAGTGGATCAAGTTCCGACAAAATTTGAATCAAACATCGGAAATCTACGCCAATTGGTACATGTCTGGCAAAACCGGTCTGACCGGTTTTCCAAACCGGTCTGACCGGTTTAGCCCAGACATTTGCAACTTTGTCACAATCTTGAGAAGTTGAAGACCACGCATATCACATACACTCTCAGATCAAGTGAACAAGTTTTGGATCTTAATTTCCACCATTTTGGACTAGTCTCAGCTGCCTGGGAAAACCGGTCTGACCGGTTTCCCAAACCGGTCTGACCGGTTTGGGCCCAAGCAGCTGGGTGAACATTTTATGGAAATTCTTGGATTTTTGAAGGCCAAATTTCATCATTATATCTTCTCAGATCAAAGGAGCAAGTTTTGAAACTGTTTTAAAGCAAGATCCGACCTTGGATCGGAAGATCCGATAGGAAGTTCCGGGTAGCTCTGTCTCGAGTTGTTTCTGGCCCAGAAGATCCGAAGTTCATCAGAAGATCCGACATACTCTCGGAAGATCCGAAGTTTATCAGAAGATCCGACAAAATTCTCGGAAGATCCGGAGTTTCTGGCAGACCCAGCTCCCTGGGAGAAACCGGTCTGACCGGTTTCCCAAACCGGTCTGACCGGTTTGGCCCAGGGAGGTGGCCCACATGGATTTATCTCATCCCGTGATTCCCTCTCTCTCGTACCATACCCATTCACCACATCTCCTCTCTCTCCCGTTCTTGACCGGTGGAAGGCGTCCTCTTGGCGATTTGAAGATTCAACCAAGGAAAAGTGTTTTCTTCTTGGATTTGGAGTGCCCTAAGGCTGCTAGATTGATTCCCCATCAAGTTGAGCACTCAAATCTTCATCTCTCTCGAGTTCTTGGCTCTCAAGGTATTCTAATCTTGCCATCGCCCGATCTATGAGCTCAATGCATATCTTGCAAAACCCTTCGGTAGAACATCTTCTGGCATGTCTAGGAACCTATCCCTAAGAGATGGATTGAATTTGTTGGCTACATTTTGCGCAACAAGGATTTGCACCTCCACTGCGCAAAGCGGTCTGACCGGTTTGGCAAACCGGTCTGACCGGTTTGGGCAGTGAAGGCCCAAGTCCCTGTTTTGCACCGTGTTGGCTCACATATGGACTAGGGATAGCTTGTATTGCAATATCATTTCAATATCCACATCAAACTCTGTCCAGATTGATCCTCAACTCGTTTTGGCTCAGCTCAGGCAAAAGCGGTCTGACCGGTTTGTGAAACCGGTCTGACCGGTTTGGCTCTGAGCTGACCCAAAACTTGTTGGATGCTCTCAAATTGATCAATTCTTTACCAATCTTTTCTGGGCACTTTTATCATGCTTATCTGTCCAAATTGATCTTCAACTCGAGTTGGCTCAGCTCAGACCAAAAGCGGTCGGACCGGTTCCTGGAACCGGTCTGACCGGTTTTGTGCTGAGTTGACTCAAATCTTGTTGAATATACTCTATCTATTCAAATCTTTTGATCAATTATCTCCTGGGTGTTGATACTTTGTGTGTCATCTTGTGAACCCAGGAAGGACAGTGAAGATGCCTAAAGGATCACATGCCGAGAGAATCAAGAAGAACAAGTTTGATGCACCCGGAGGCAGTAGCTCGGGCACGGCAAGTGGAAGAGCTTTGAGGCCTAGAAGGCCAAAGAGGGCAGCAGACCAGGAAATTGAGGAGGTGGATGTTGTGGAAAATTCCACTGATGATGAAGTTGAGGATGAGAGTTTCAGGGTTGAGTACCGTCATGGTCAGCCGGCGGATGTTGATGTTGATGAAGAGATGGCAGCTGGTGATTATGAGGAAGAGGTGGCTGATGATGATACTATTGATGAGAATGCCCCTCTTGTTCTTGAAATTTGCCGACCCACTGGCCCAGCTAGCAGGAGAGTGACTGATTATCTTGCCAGTGGGATGACTGATGTAGTTAGGAGGCTGAGGAGGACTAGTCCACTTGGTGTGGATAAGACTGCAACCGACTACAGATTTTGGACTCTTTTTCAGCAGGATTTCTATGCCACAGCCATTATGAAAAAGACCAAAATCACATCAGATGCACAGTATGTTGATTGGGAATATATGATCAAGCAAGACAATCCTGTGTTCAATGAGATCATCAGAGTGTGTTCTGAAAAGAGAGTTAAGCATCTCATGGGCTTCAAGCATAGTTGGAACAAGGAAGTCATTGCTCAGTTTTATGCTACTGTGTTCTTCGACTACTATGAGGAGGATGGCAGGCAAGAAAGAGCCATGCATTGGATGACTGAGGGACAGCGCTTTCATGTCACTTATTCTGACTTTGCCTCTATTCTTAGAGTTGGACATGAAAGTGATGACACTGTTCGGATACATGACCGAGGAGTTATGGAACCATCTGAGATAAAATTCATGTATCCTAGAGATCAGCGTGGCAGTTGGGGAAAGGTGAGTGGTCTTTACACATATTATGGAATTCTTTATAGATTGCTTAGAAAGACACTCACACCTAGAGATGGCAACACCTCGGATATATCACTTTACATGAGGAATTTGATGTATTATTTGAGGATTGGAGAGGAGACACCTCCATTTAGTGTTGCCGATTTCATTTGGCATGAGATCAAGACTATTTCTGAGAGTCCTCAGAAGATTTGTGCCTATAGCCCTTTCATCATGTTCATCATCGAAAGGGTTACAAGTTTGAAGATCAAAAAGGACACCCAACACAAGCCACTTCACCCTCCTGTGCCTCATAAGTTTAGGATGCCTTCTCCTTCACCAGCAGATACAGATGCAGCAGCCGGCGGTGATCAAGAGCAGCATAGAGGGCTACCACAGCAGTTTTCACCGCTGCAGGCCAGAACCGGTCTGACCGGTTCTGCAAACCGGTCTGACCGGTTTGGGTCTGGCATTGGTACACAGCCAGCAGGACGGACCTCTCCCATTCGGAAATTCATATCTATGTTTACAGACATTTGCAAAGGCCAGAGGGACGTCCAGGTTGATATTAGGCAGCAGAGGATTGAAAACAAGAAGACTCGTGATGAGTTCAAAAAACTGCGCGCCGCATTGAGTCCAAATGATCCTCCGTCACCTATTTCACCACCTCTTGAGCTACCTGAGATACCCCCGCTTAGAGACATCATGACCGATCACATGAATGCGGGATATTTTGAGCAGTATGGTGATATCTTTGGATATTGACATGTTGGATCAAGCTCGCAGCCTCCGCCACAGTCAGTTGGTGCTCCAGGGACCATGCCTTACATGCCTACCTCTGAGGGTGACTTATTTGGTTCCTCATTTGGATTTGCACCGTCAGGACCATCTTATGCAGCAGCTACACTTCCTTCTTCGTCATATGCATACGGTGGCACCGGTTCATCTATGGCGGGAGTTCAGTTTTCTAGTGCACCATCTCCATCTCCCGGAGATTTTGCTTCACAGGCAGCAGCTTCTATCTTTGGTACCACCTCCGGTACCGGCCATGGTACGTTTAGCTCATCCATATCTTCTTCCATGGCTAGCACATCTGAATCACTCCATATTATCACACATACACATTCACTTGAGTGAAGGTTTTCATTGGACTACATCTTCTTCGTCAGATGATCATAGCCCGACCTTCTAGCGACGGAGGAGATTGGATGCATGATGGGAGCGTGACTACAAGCTTCTCCAGGCCCTTTATGGATGATTGATGACAAAGGGGGAGAAGAATGGATTAAAGCCTACTTCTAGTTGATCTTGTAGTCATGTCACTTTGGATGTAATAAATTCGTACTTTATCTCTTTGTGGACTTGAGAATTTGTAATGTGTGCTACTGTGTGTTGAACCTTGTTTTATATTCTAAGTGACCATTTGCTAGCATGATATTCATGTATTGTTTGATGCAATGTTGTTTCACATATGCTTACTGTCTGGGTGAAACCGGTCTGACCGGTTTCCCAAACCGGTCTGACCGGTTTGGCCCATGGCAGCGGGGTGAAACCGGTCTGACCGGTTTCCCAAACCGGTCTGACCGGTTTGGCCCGTGACAGCAAGTATGTGATTCTCTTGTTTAATTGAGTGCTATACATGTCATATGCATCACACATTGTTTTATTATGTCTCACACACTTGTTGCACATGATGGATGCTAAGATATAGGGGGAGCTCTCATTTTTATTGATTATATGTGAATTTGGCATTTGAGGCCGAATTTTTGAAATTCTACTCAAAGCACATATTGAGGGGGAGCTCATCATATATCTTAGTCATCTAGAGCTTAAATTTCATATATTTTATAAGCTTTAATCATGTTGTCATCAATCACCAAAAAGGGGGAGATTGAAAGTGCATCTAGGCACTTATATGTTTTGGTGATTTTTGATGACAACATGATTAGTCATTTAACTTGTTTGCTTAAGCATATGAGCAGGTTTCTTTTCTTATGGATATTCAAAGAATATGATTGTTGAAGAATGAAAGCTCACTATTGGTATAAAAGACAAGAAAGCAAACAAGTGGTAATCATCCCATGCAACTAAGTCATAAAATGACAAGTGATTGGAAATGACAAGTGAGACAAGGACTTAAGCATATTAGTTGGTCTCACTTGATAAGATACTTGTCAAAGGTTTTGGGATAAAAATATTTGAAGAAATTAGGATTTCTTTGGGCTTGTTCCATAGCAATGGTTACATTCAAAATGAGACATGATTCTATGGATAGTATATGGTCTCAAGTGCATTGAAGCTTATGGACAAGTCAATTACCAAAGAAGACTGTGACGAACCGGATTCTCACCGACGAGAACCCGACTCCCTGTACCCTTGAGATAGTCCCAGGAATAGCAGCTATCTCGTACAGAACTCATCTCAGTCGAATATCACATTCATACAACGATAAAAGATTCATTACATGACTTATATAAAAAAAACATAGCGTCTGGTACAAGCCCTCTGGGCTAAATCGACAATAAGAAACATCTGCGCAGCGGTAGCTAGAACTTCAGGGTCCACTCCTCCACAGGCAACCTTGAGCGTAGCGCACACCCTTCAGTCGTACCACCCGTCCTGGTTGAACTCGTGGCCGGGGTCTTCACCTGAGAACCCAAAGTCTGTCCCCAAGGAAATGGGACAGGTCCACGTCACCAACCATAATATGATGCAAGCTTTAAAGTGGCCTATGCTAAGGATATAGAAATAATCAAGGTTTAAGCCAGGGTTTTCTTATGCAAGCAGCAGCAATACCCCAATTTCATCTCATCACCAGCTCCTGCTCACACACACACACATCCACTCCCCAAAACCACCCATCAGCCTCACATTTTCCCATCGGGCTCGTCCTGCCACGGCAGGTTCCCGCAAATCATTATCCACCAACCCCTTTCACTCACTAGTCGACTCGGTGAGCTCCCTCCCCACCTCGTCTCAACAGCCTCAGCTGGACCAATCTCTCATAGCCCGAATCAAGGATGAGGTAAGAAAGCAGATTCCCATGCTAGCCGGGGCTTCTCAGAAATGGGTCGTCCGTAACCGTGGACACGGCTATACGTATAGTTTACACTCTGCAGAGGTGGCACTCCAGGAATCCATCCGGGCTGCAAGGCTAGTCCGCAACCAACCTGAGACGCAGCCCACAGCATAGACCCTAAACAGTAACGGCGCCAATCCTGTCTCCCTGGGCTCGGGAAACATCCGATCTAACATCTGCCCCAGGGTCGTGAAACCTTCCCACCGGGGCCAGTCGGGGGCCGTGGTAAATCAGGGAGATTACGCCGCAACGAATCCCCCCTACACATATCAAGCTCGATTCTCCTACAGTCTCGGCGCCGCACTAGAGTAGGCTTGCTGGAACCCTCCCCATACTGGGTAGATGGTGAGCACGGTATTTCCCAAGTCCAAAGTGGGGGCACGACTCGGTCCTTAATTGTTCGGTAAAGCGAGTATCTGCATCACAAGCGATCCGCCGCAACGGTCCGCAATCGGCACCCATAACAGGTATTGCCGCCCAAACTCCTCAGGTACTCACCGAGTACCAAACCCCAAGTAACCAGTAACCATGTACCCGCAACAGGTACCCCATAGGGACTGCCCGAGTGCAGCCCCTCAGCACCTCGATCTACGATCGAGTTGTTATTACTCGCTTACACCGCCTAGCTGCACTACTCCTCCCAAACCACCCACAACTCACGCCAAGAGGATCAATCACAACCATCCCCACACATGCATAGCATAGCATATTTATAAAGTGAGTAGTAGGTAGCAAGGTAACAGGATAATAACAAGGGCAGTGCAAGTTTATCATGCGAGTAAATTAAAGCGCTAGCATACTAGTTTGCATGTCTAATAGGTATTTCAGAGATGGTCGGGCGTGAACCTGGGCAAAGGTCTTCGTCCTCGTCAAAGCAGTTGTTGTAGTGGTCCGGCTCCTCCTGACTCTCCGGAGCTCCTAGGGGCGCGGAAAAATAAAATAAGACGCGACTACTAGCAAAGAAACACTAAGACAGCGACGAAAGAAGACTCAAATAACATCAAACTCTACACTAACGTGTAGATCATGATTTTAGAAAAATATAGAAACTGGTTTCATATTTTTTCTGAGCTACGGTTGATTTATTATTAATTTTTGAAGTTTAAATCATTTTCTGAAAATATTAAATAATTTCCGAAAAAGAAAACAGACAAATAATTAGCCTGCTGACGTCAGCATGACGTCATGCTGACGTCAGCAGTGGGGTCCGCCTAGGATGACGTCAGCAGTGGGCCCTGCTGACGTCAGCGTTGACTGGTCAACGGTCAACGGGGGTCAACGGTCAGCGGGTCAACTCAGGTCAGTGGGCCCCATGTGTCAGTGACTCGCAGAGTATGACAGGTGGGTCCCATACGTCAGCGCTGTTAAAAGAAAAAGAAAAGAATAAACGATGGCTGGGCTGGAACTGGGCCGAAAGTGACTGGGCCGGAAGAGTTTAGGGTGGTAAAACAGACTTAAACGCGCACAATCGGCCCACGAAGGGGCGGCTGCTGGATCTGGCCTGGTGGACTGAGTCCACGGTGCACCGTGAGAGGGGTCCACGTGAACCGGGTGCACAGGATCGATCTGTGGCCGACTCAGGATCTTTTGTGGGTGCGCGTGTGTGATGCTGGTGTGGTCCACGGTGTGGCTTCGCCACGGCGCGACGCGACGCGCGCGCGGCGCGCTCTGGAGCACGCCGGCGGCGACGGTCCGCGGCGGAACTGGTCGGAGACGGCTCGGCTTGGGTCTAGAACGGCCGGGATGGCTTCGCTAGGGTTTGGCGGAGCGGAACAGGGTGGAAAGGGGCTCGGTTAGGGTTTGGCTGGGGCTTACCGACGTGAACAGCGGCGGCGGCCCATGGACGCCGGCGAGCACGACGGCGGCTCGGGTTTTTGGCTCAACTGCGCATGGTTTGGGTTAAAGGGGTGCGACTTGCGCGCGCGTGACATCCAGCGACTGCTGAGCCACGGTTAGGTGCTCGTGCGCGGGCACGTGGCTGACCACGGCCGCAGCACGGCCTCGGCGTTCGCGCGCGCGAGCAGAGCTCGGCCGCGGCGGCCTCGGCTGCGGGGAACAAGGCGACGGCGGTTTGCAGCGGGGTTAGCGGCGACGGGGACCTGCACAAGAAGCGCACAGCTCGAAGGCTGGCTCACAGGGGCTAGGCTAGGCTCGACGAGCACGCGCGGCGGCGGAATCCGGCCGGAGACAGAGAAGAAGGGGGCTCCGCGGTTAGCTCACCTAGGGGTCACGTCGTCGTACGCTGCAGCTCGGGGAAGGCTCGACGCAGTCTAGCGGTCCTCGTGCTCCTGCTCCCGTCCCAGGTCCGGCTCCCGCTCGGCGGTTCCACGGACGGCGGCGCTCCGGTGCTCGGTGTCGATGCGGGGAAGACGACCGGCTTCTCTTCTTCCCTCGGTTTCCCCTCCACTGGCTTCCTCGTCTCCTTCTCCCACTCTTTCCCCTTCGAATTGGATCTAGACCCCAGGGGGGGGGCGGCTCGAACAGGAAATGGCTCCCGACGCTCTGATTTATAGGGCGGCGGCTAGGGCTTCGCGGCACGGACGGCGAGATGGGAGTTGGGGACGGCCGCGGACACGTGTTGCCATCGCAACGGGCCGCACAGGAGGTCGGGTGGTTGGGTCACGGGCGCTCGGCCGCGGGAGAGAGGGAGCGGCGTCGCGAGGAAGGAGATGACGCGGGGAGGAAGGTAAAGCTGACAGGTGGGGTCCGGCGGTCAGTGAGAGAGAGAAGGGCGACGCGGCGGGGGCTAAAGGATGGGCCGAGCTGGGCCGAAAGGCCGGCTGGGCTGCTCGGGTTGCTGGCTCGGGAAAGGAGTTGGAGGGCGAAAGTTAGACTTTGGTTTCGCGAATTCGGCCCACGAACAGTTAGATGGGTTGACAATTAGTTTGGCCAATTAGAGTTTGAATTCAAATCTAGAATTTGAATTCAAACCAACCAAAAATCCAAATAAATCCAAATAAATCCAAATCACACTATTTCATCCTTAGCACTTCAAATTGATTTTAAATTTGAATTTAAATTGCCTAGGAATTAGGGAGCAAATAGAAGACACTCTTATATGTTTGTTTGCATGCACTCAATTCCACCAAAAATTTTTAAATTCGAATTTTTGCACTCAGCAAAACCCTATAGGAAATTTAGGGTTGTTACAAAGACATTCAAATCAATTGAAGAATTGGATTTCATTGTGGATTTCATGATGATGCAATGCAAAGCAAAGCTTAATTTGGCAAGAGAGGACGGAAGGGATCAAGCTAGATGGGAGTGACGTTCCTAACAAGGTGAAGGGCAAGTTGGTCTTGTAGCCGATGGACTTTGTTGATGGAAAGGTCTAGCATCATAGTTTGGGTTCTATGCGTCGATCAAGTCATATCAAGTGAAGCAATGCGAAGCATCTAATCTTTTAGTGATCATATAATGGAATGACTTATGAATTCTTTCATGCAACGGAAATTCTAAGTCATTAGCTCAACATTGGATTTGCTCAGCAAGACATGAAGTGTTGAAGCCCTCAAAGTTGAGAATGATCAAGTATGGCATCAATGAAGATATACAAGCTCAAGTGGTAGACTCTATTTATTGTTTTAATCTTGAGTGTAGGAATGTCGTACTATCAAGAGGGATGCAACATTAGTTGTCTTGGCATACACCAAAAAGTGCTCAATAGATCAACCCTTGTGAGATAACCTTTAGAGAGAAGTCCTTTAGGGACTTAGTGTGCTGAGAAGACCAAAACCGGTCTGACCGGTTTTGGTAAGCGGTCTGACCGCTTTTGGGACAAGTGTGCAAAGTCGTCCCAAACCGGTCTGACCGGTTTGGGCTCTGACAGGTGTAACGGCTAGTATAGTTCGTAAACCGGTCTGACCGGTTTGGGAAACCGGTCTGACCGGTTTCCAACGGCTATAACGGCTAGTTTTGGTTGTGTGGGGTATTTATACCCCATACCCCTCTCCTTTGAGGGGTGCTGGTTGCCCATTCATTCTTCCATGCCTAGAGCTATCCCAAGCACCAGCAAGCTCTCCCCAAACCTCTCTTTGTGAGAGTTGATTGATTTAGTTCATATCTTTGGATTTGGGTTGAGGGATGTATGTGTATGAGCAATAGATAGCAAGTGATAGCAATTATCAGCTATATAGAGCATATCCTTAGTGTTGAGCACTTTCGGTGAAGCCAAGCATCCATTGGAGCATTTGTTACTCTTGGAGGTGATCCTCCTAGACGGCTAGGCGTCGCCGGTGAGCTACCTCGTGTGTGGTAAGCCACGGATTGGTTGTAAAGGCTGGCCTTGCCTCCTTCGTGGAAAAGGGCCAAAAGCTAGTGGTACCGAGGAAAGTGGCTTGGAGTGGATAAGCCCGCCTTTCGTAGGCCCTCAACGGAGACTAGGATTCATCGTGTCTTTGTGACAGCCTTAGTGGCAGCGGTGAAGTCCGAACTTCGGGAAAACAAATCATTGTCTCTTGTTTTACTTCACAAGTTCAATTCTAGCATTTGAATTCGCTTCCGCTTCGATCTACTTGGGTGTGCTCTAATTGTGTGCAGGGACTTAGTGGACCTGTTTGATATCATCTACAAGAGCCCATTATCAAGTTTGGTTCATGCTAGAACTCGTAGAGGGGGTTAATTTGCATAGTTGGTTTTCTCTGTTGAAAACTGGTCTGACCGCTTTGTCAAAGTGGTCTGACCGCTTGAAGCGGTCTGACCGGTTTTAGAAACCGGTCTAACCGGTTTCTGTACTGACTGTGTGAAAAAGTTTGTAATTTGCAGATTCACCTATTCACCCCCCCTCTAGGTGACATCAAGGTCCTTTCAGAAAGTAACTTGTCCCTAATGATCATAGAAAAGTAGGTAATTTCTCTCTACATACTAAAAGTGAATGTTAAAAATATTTTAGACATGCATGGTTAAAATATGTTATGATGTTTATATTTTTGAAATTTAACAGAGCTTACCCTAAGTGAAGAACTTGAT
Organism: Echinochloa phyllopogon; assembly: GCA_033239725.1. NCBI lineage: Eukaryota > Viridiplantae > Streptophyta > Magnoliopsida > Poales > Poaceae > Echinochloa > Echinochloa phyllopogon. The sequence continues at coordinate 47,887,007 of BTCW01000015.1, forward strand.
ATGAAGAGCTATTTTAGCTTCTCCAAACACTTTAATTGCTTGTGAGTACATACCTGTGTATATCTTTTAAGATTTTTATTCTTATTTGTCATTTTTTACTTCTTCCTGTTTTATGTATCTAAGCTTTATTTTGTTCTGATCCAGCTCCCTTTATGCGTGTCATCCACATGCAGATCATGTACCTAGTGCTTGAAAACAAGGCATCTAAGGAAGATAGCCACTGGTTCCTGTATGTTGGGTCTTAATACGAGGGCTCAACATTTTGAAGCTTTTGAATCAGTTAGGGGCGAAAATGACAAGGACCTATCAGAAGTTTTTGATGTGTTTGGGGGTAAAACAAATACATATATAGTATGTTACAACTACAAGATATGTCTTTAGGAAATTGTATACTCATCCTCTGGGTGAATACACTAGTTAATCCCCTTTGATCTTAAATCACAACTGCTAAATCTCTGGGTGAATACACCATGTGCTAATTCTTGGATCTCCATGTTCTCCATGTGCTAATTGGCTCTTGATTTATATGGTTTCTATTTTGGTTCATGGCTGAATGTTGGCACTACAGTGGAAACAATAAAGCGAACGACTTAGACTTCTGATCCAGAGTTTTTTTGTCTCTACCTTTTATCTGGGCCATTTCCTAGTTGCTTTTGTTTGTTGTATTCTTGAATGGGTTGTGTTTCTTATTTAGTTGCTACTTTCTTTCCCGTGCTTTTTTGTTGGTAGTGTTTCGCAGGAGATTTTCCACGGTAGCGTGCTTCGCTGGCTTGCTCTGCGTGTGTACTTACGTGCAGGGGCGGAGGCAGCTATGTGGCAAGGTTTGGCGGTTGCCATACCTGAAATAAAAAGAAAACTCAACATATGTATGCATACGTGATATACATCTATTTAAGCAACAACTAACGAGTCAGTCTAATTGACCGCTCGTGCTTTAACAGTTTAGCACCTGTTGATCCGTATTTGTTGCCTTACAAATAACCCGCCACACCTAGAAAATATTTCTGCCTCCGCCACTGCTTTCGTGTTTTGTGTGGCCATGTTCCCACCTAACCAGGGGCCCTTCTCTTTTTGGATACGGACAAGACACCGATGGCCATATATGGGGGGCTCTCCCGTTACTACTGAATGGAGAGGGCTCTCCACGTAGTTGCATCATTTTTTTAAAACAGATTAGGCTCCTTATTTGGTGCGGTTCCGCCGGAGCTGGAGCCACAGGCCGGGGGGGGGGGGGGGGGGGGTCAAAAACAGTAAACACATGATATACTTGCACAAGGGTTGGGAGAGAAATTGTCTCCATTACAAAGACACAAACAAGAAGTGCATGTTTAATAATGATGTTTCAGACATCAACAAAATATAGTTCCGAACAGAAATTTTTTTGCGAGGAATATATTGTCATATCAGTGATACTATTTTTACACAAATCTGGCAGTTTGATTTTATAGTATCAGAACTTAACACATACAAAACTTGTAGAAGAAGTTTAAAATGATTGACTTTATTAGACAAGTGAATGCCGTCATTTGTGACTGAAAAGAGAAGACGATGTCAACTCTCAGCTTACGTTTGCACTTGAGTTCATGACATACTGGATGTCGTCTATATTAGCGGCTTCAGCATAGTATTCCAAAAAGTGTGAGTCAAACAAATATATAGGTAAAATGCTTGAAAGTAAAGGTGGGCGAAAAAGTACAAATAAATCATGTTTCCAGGTTCTCGATCAGTCTCCTTCCCTGTCCTTTTCAGTGCCCTTGTTTTCATTCTCAGTTACTGCTACTTGGACGATTTGCAAATCTTCTGTCCCATTTAGATGAGGAAATTTCTGTGATTTTTTTCTTTTTGATTTGAGGAAATCTGTATGTTTTGCGAACTGTGAAATGAGTGTGAATGGCATTTGTCCCTCCGTTGATGTACTGGGCCGTTCTGGGCTTGACAAGAGAGATGAGCATCATTTCATTGTGATGAAAAAAAAAGAGCAGTTCTAGCCTCCAAAATCAAACAACAGTAGACGTACACAGATATATAGAGGGAATTGAATGGACAATTAGTTACAAGTTGGTGCGTACGTACGTGCTTTCATTAGTTTGATGAAATGAAAGATTACTGATGAGCAGGGAACAAGTAACACTAGCTGCTAGGCGTGGTCGATTATATTGATTGATTGATGGGCCAGAATGCAATGCAACCCCACAATATATAATGCATGCATGCAAATAAAAGTCAGGCTATCGAGCTGCTAGTAGCTAGGGGCATGCCGGGTTGTGGCCCGGTCCGCCGTAGTAGAAGTGTGTTCCCCATCCGCCGCCGCCGCCATGGTCATCATCATCATCATCGTATGCCTTTCTTATGTCGTAGCATGCTTGGTCCTCGGCGAGCGTCTGTATGGCGTCCAGGGGCACCTCCGCCAGGCTGTTGTCTGCGTCCACCGTCTCGAGGTTGCGGAAGTAGCTGGCCCGGGCGAACCCCTCGCCGGCGAAGCGGCCGGAGCCCATCTGGGTGGCGGTGTGGACGCCGGCGGGCCTGGTGTCGACGACCTCGCCGCCCCACTCGACCATGGTGGCGTGGTCGGAGAGGTGCGTGAAGAGCTGGGCGGGCCAGTAGCCCACCAGCTGGTCGCCGTAGCTGAGCCACCAGTTGCCAAGCTTGGGGTCCTTCCACACCAGCAGCGTCATGTCGTACTGCGCGCCGCCGGGAGACGACACCGGCGAGATGGAGGCGCCGATGGCGATGCGGGAGCTCGTCTGCACGAACCCAGGGCACAGCGCGTTGTAGCAACCAGTCGCCTCGTAAGCGTCGCTCGTCCAGTATGTGAAGAGCCGCGGCCTGCTGTCCCCGTACAGCTCTGGGCTCACCTGATCTCCACTAGAAGAAATCGTCCACATCAGCGAGCGCGCTTCAGATTATATATATATTATATATATACATATATATATATATTCATTCTACTGGTGCTACGCAAACAAGATCTCAAATTTCATCCTCAAAGTTCACTATGTAAAGAGAAGATTCCCATCACATCAAAATATCGGTCCATACATGAAGTACTAAATGTTGATGAAATAAAAAACTAATTACACAGTTTTGTTGTACCCTACGAGACGAACATTTTAAATCTAATTAATTAATTTTTAGATAATTTTTCACAAGTACAAATGAAATGTTACGAAGTGACCCAAACCCCCGATTTTCCGCCCCTATTTTACATCTAAACAAAGCCTACATACGGTGCACGTGAATATGCATCGTTGACCTCGAGCAATGCAATCAACTGATGATTGATCGACGAGAGAGTCAACAAGAATCCATCCATTTTACGTACGTATAAGTAAAAAACTATTATAAAAAAACACAAGTCTCGATAGGTAAAGCATTGATGGATCTTGATCGATGCAAGCATTTATGAAGGCCATGTGCGTGCATGCACGTACGGCCTCCCTCGATCAAACGTACTACTGGTGAGTTTTGACCACCCGCTGCCACAGTATGTACTGTAAGCTAGCTAGATGGAGATTAGTTTATTTACTGCTAGCTAGTACGAGAGAAAACCTAGTTACTTGCTTATACTAACCATGCATATATGTCGATCGATCCGCTGTAGGAGTATGTAGTATGTACGTAGCAATAATATACAGTAGATGCACATGGATACACAATGCAATGCGCGCGCAATATAATGAGTTTGTCAAACAAACACAAACACACAATGCAATGCGATGCGATCATCGAAGTTATATATAGCATATACTATATAAGAGAAAGAAAGAAAGAAAGGAAGAAAGAAGGAAGGATTATTTGGTATGTTCCGGACCTGCCATCCTGCTTCGATGCTGTTGAGGTCTGATCCGTTGAATGAGCCGGAGAGGATCCAGAGCTGGGAGAGGCTGAAGCCGTTGGATTCTTGGATGGCCGGATCCCACACGTTGATGGTGGCCTTGGCGCCGTACACCGGCTGCTGCGTAGGCGCCGTGTACGCGATCGCGTGCTGTATGCATGTAAATATTTAGTTCGATCAGTTGTGAGACATGCAAATATAGGCCTGGTTTAGTTTCTAAATTTCACCACCAAATTCCACTGTATAAAAAAATTTCTATCACATCAAAATATTGACACATGTATAGAGTAGATAAAATCAAAAACTAATTGCACAGTTTTGTTGTACTTTGCGAGACGAACATTTTGAACCTAATCAATCAATATTTAAATAATTATTTATAAATACAAACAAAATGCTACGTGTCGTATTTATAATTTTTTTAAATTTTGGACGTCCATACTTTGAAACTAAAAAAAGGCATGGTACTCGATCGATCCGTATGCAGCTAAGATGGTCCCGAGAAGACGGTCGGTCAGTTCAGGTGCGCATTCATTCATTCATTCACGTTGGGTGGCATTGTTATTATATACTGTAGTTGCATGTAGTAAGTTTTTTTTACCGAAATCTATCTTTTACTGCACGCATGCAAGCTGATGAATCCATTGACAATTGTTTGGTACCGTGCATGCGTGTTATTATTTGATGCAATGCAATCATGCAGCATGGTCACTCACTTTGAGTAGAGAGCACTCCAACCCTTCCCTTCTGGGTCGGTCCTCCATCCGATAGATCGATCGACCCGGCCCATCCAACAAACTAAAGATACTAGCTAGCACTTAATTTACTAGTAGTACTTGATTATACGGAGTATATATCAGCAAGATCGAGCGAGCTGAGCTAGCAGCAAGATTTGAACAACACAAAATTTTCGAAAGAAATTTGAAGGACACTTGCGATAGGTGTGAATTGAGTAAATGCATCGTGGCCATGGCCTCCTACTCTCTCTGCTGCAGTACAGTGCAGAGTCTGCTCTCTCTCTCTCTCTCTCTGACCGATCGATGAGTGATGATGTTTTGTGCTACTTATTGCGCGCCACCCACCGTGCCGCCGGACAGACCAACGCACGCAGCAACCCATTGAATTCCATACCATTTCATTCATCAGGGTCAGGGATTCAGGGTCTCAGGGTCATCAGGCCATGGCATAACAATCATTCATCGTCAAGCTCAAGCAACCATAATGCATCATCCTATCCACTAACCGGCCGGCGATCGATCCACGACGACATGCTGGGGATGCGTTGCTGGCTTGCATGCGTGAATTTCGTGACTGATCGAGCTAGTGAGATCATCGATGGAGCCAGCAGCTAGCAGTACGTACTTACTCCCTCCGTCCCACAATATAAGGCACGCACGCAATTCAAGATTCAAACTTTAAAAGTTTTGACCTATAGTTAATCTTTCGTAATAAAAATTTTATCTAACAAAAATAATACCATTAGATTTGTATTGAAATGTACTTTTATATAACTATGATTTTGTTGCTACAATCATTATAGTATTGGAGATATTAAGAGTCAAACGTTAATATGGGAGACTGTGCCAAGTTTAACCGCGCGTTATATCTTGGGACGGAGGGGAGTACTACATAAAGCAAGCTAGTAGAGCAAATTAATCAGCGACGATCGATGGAGACGACGCACCTCGTGGCCGTTGCCGGAGATGACGTCCGGCGGCGCATTGCTGGCCGCGCGGGCGGCGTCTACTTTGAGCAATCTCTTCTTCGTCTTCTTGCGGCCGAAGCGGGCGATGGAGCTGGCGCGCAGCACGTCGTCGGCGGTGGTCCGGCGGATGGCCACCGTGCCCCTGGGGCAGTGACCGCCGTGGTGCCAGCTCTGCCAGGCGCCCCATCGGTCGTCGCTCTTATTCTTCTTGTTGTTGATGCTGCTCCCGTTGCCTGCTTTGGTCATCGTCTTTGCTGTTGCCGCCGGGAGCGGGAAGCTGCTAGCAGCAGGCTCCGTCTGGACGGTGTGCTCCTTGAGGAGCGGATGGTCCAGAGCGTGCTGCTCCTGCAGAGCCACGCAGTCGATGGTGTCGCCGTCCAGGCTCTGATCATATATACTCCGGTACGGTGAGCTGATGAACGATCCAAGATATGAAGATGCTTGCTTGCTGCTTAATTACCCGTATGGAGCGCACGGCGCGCTTGTTGATCCTGTCCAGATGGCTCTGCACCCTCGCCATCCTCCGGGGCGACACCGAGGCTGCTGCTGCTGCTGCTGCAACCCCGAGAGGAGGAGGAGGAGGAGGAGGACCAACGAGGAGGAGGAGGAAGAGCGCAAGTGCAAGGAGAAGCATCAGCTTGCTGTGCTGGGACTGGGAGCACCAAGCAGAGACGAGGAGGCTGCTAGTCCTACTAGAGCAGCATTGACAACGACCTGCTTGATGAGCAGTAGCAGATCTCGATGGCAGCTGCCTCCTCCTCCGCTTCTTCTTCCTGCTGTCCGCAGTGTGCTGCTGCATTATATATATATATATATATATATATATATATATATATATATATATATATATGTTATCTGGAATACATATAATGTTCGTGTGGTAGGCGCGCGGTAGCTGTACGATACTAGTACAATGGATCAATCGGAAGAGAAGGAAGGTTGCTCGCTCCAACGTACCTCCTGCTCAAGAAGAAGAAGAATAATAGTGTAAGATAGAAGAGGGACGAGGGGCGCGCTGGCTGGCTGGCTGGCTGGCTTTGGTCCACCACTGCCCTGCCCTGCTAGATGAAATGAAGAAGGATCGAGATGGATCTGACGACGAGATGAGGCCGGCCGGAGACCCCAACAATATAACATACATACTGAATGTGCATTCGATGTTGACCACCTACCGAGCCGAGCCCATCGAGCAATTCAATTTCCCAATAGCAAAGCAACCACAAGGTCGGAGTCGGCAACTCTGCAGCAGCTGTGCTTAATTCACTGCGCGCTGCTATATGATTATCATGACGATGATGGGGCCCAGGCTCAGACCTGTACTCGTACTGTATTTCAGAGCTGGAGCGCTGCCTCAACTGCATGCCTGCCTCGTCCATCGCTTGCTCAATTTAATGTGTTTCTGTGTCGATCGTTCACGTACTCCTACTATATATGATCCTGATCCGTCGTCGTATTCGTATACTACTAAGGCCGTGTTTACATGTCGAATCGGGGCACCCGATTTGGGACTGACATGCACAGTGACAATAAATGCGCTAATGTAGCATTTCGTTTGTATGTGTGAAAAACTGTCCAAAAATTGATTAATTAGGCTTAAAATGTTCGTCTCGTAGATTACAACAAAACTATACAATTAGTTTTTTTATTTCATCTACATTTAGTATTTCATGTATGGACCGACATTTTGATGTGATGTGAATCTTCTTTTTACATAGTGAATTCGGGGTGTAAATTTGAGAGGGTCTAAATTGGACGCGCACAGCGAGTGATGATAACAACAGGCACGCCGCCATGCTATTGCTATGGCCTATGTATGGCAGATGCAACTCGGATATGCTGGCTGCTCCGTTTCCGTCACAGACCGGTCGACCTCTCTCTTTCGGTCTTCTTTATTTCTTCAGCCATTCGATCAGTTGCACGCACAGCTCAGCTCAGCTAAGCTCTCAGATGGATCAGTACAGTACGGCAGTATGCAGAGTATCCAAACACCGCACGACGACCTACCTGGCTGCCTTCAACTAACATTCAAGTTTTTTTTCCTTCGCGAAAGTAACATTCAACTTAATTAATCCATGCATAAAATAAACTCCTTCAGTCCTCCTTAATCTTCTATTGTTTCAACCACACCGCCTTGATACGATGATCCAAGATGAGATGCACCATGCATGTGATCCATATGATGCCAACCAAGCATCTCATCCGCCAGATCAGATGTATATATTGAGGTCAACTCCATTGCCGTGAATGAACAAATTAAAGACGAGAGGCATATATAGGAATTCGGGTACATACATGTATACTATACTATAGGAGGTTGAAGAATGGTAACGCAATGGACCAAACCCGATGCCCTTTAATTTCACCTCGTTTTCTTCTTTTCGGGGACTTGGGATCGGAATGAATTTTAACACTAGGCAAGCAGGGGCGACGCCACGTTCAGTTTACCTGGTGCCAATTATAACTCTTTTACCATTAGCTAAGTTCAAGATCATCATATAATTCTAGAAAATCCTATAGGCCTCCTAAGCTGTGCACCAGGGTGATGCCAGTGCTAGCTTCGCCTCTATAGGCAAGGGCATTGTTTGTTGCTCAACATCATCTTAAGGTCGGATCCATGGAAAGTGAGCTTCGTTGTGGCCAGCTTCACAATGATTATGGTTTGCACTAGGAAAGAAATTAAAAAAAAAAACATCCATATGTAGCTGTCGCGCCGTTGGAGAAGTAGCAGAGGGCCATGTTGTTTCTTCTTTCAGATCTTCATCACCTGATTTTTTTGCGTCAACAAATACATTTGACACTATGTTGTGCGTGAACATGCATTCACGGAAAAAGAATATCTGTATTCCCATCATATAAACAAAAAGCATCTGCACGCCTCGGCCTCCGCCCCAAGATCCGTTTCCAAGGTCGGTGGTTTCCTTGCCTCGCCTTCTCCAACAAGACCACCTTGCTACTTGCTTTGCTTCCAATGAATGAAACAAATCCATCAATCCAGGTAGCCATCGATGCTCGAGGATCCTCAAGGAGCTCCAAGACGATGACATCGACACATACCCTACATGCTGGCACTGCTTTGGTTCTTACACAAGAGGTAACATTTTCCTGCCACATCATCTCATTCCGGAAGAAAATGCAGTACGCCGGGGCGCACACGCGCCAGGGTGCGCCCCCATGCGGATCACCGCTCAATCAAAATCTGACGACGCGCGCTCCCACGCCCGGCTCACGCAAGCGAGACGGCTCGTCCGCTCGGCTCCTGGCGGCAGCGCAGCGCATCCGCTCGGCTCCTGGCGCGGGAGGAGGAGGAGCGGTGGCTGCGCCGGTCCCCGCCCGTGGAGGCGCGGCGGGAGCGGGAGCGGCGGCGCGCGTGGGAGCAGCCCAAGTGCGGGAAGGTTGTAACACCCTAAAATTCATCACAATTAAATTGTAGCAACTTCTGAAATTTTCTAGGATTTATTAAGGCCTAAATAAATTTTTTATGATTTAATTGGAATTTCTAGCCTTTTATCAATTTAAATATCATATTAAATAATTTTAGTCAAAATAAGTTGTTGATGCATTCATGCTATTGCATTTGTCTTTTGCTTGCTGTTCAATTAAGTTGGAATTTAAATTCTGTTTAAATTCGAATTTAATTTGAATTTGTTTGATGTTTAGATTAGTTGTTTTCTGTCGAGTCTGCTTTTGCCCCTCCAATTCTTGCCCAGTCCGCTTTTGCTCCCTCAGCTTCTTCTTTCTCTCCCGAGCCGGCACATCTTCTTCTTTCTCTCCCGAGCCGGCCCAGCAAGCCTCCCTTCGCGGGCTGTCTTCCCCGCGCCGGCCCGTTTCCTCCCTCTCCCGATTCGACCGCTGCTAGGCGGGGCCCGCCTGTCGGGGTCGTCCTCCCCCAGTCGGACGCGACTCCGACTCGAGCTCAAGCTCGAGTCCGACCACGGCCGGGCGCGCACGTCGAGGGCCCAGCCTCTTTAATCGAGCGTGTGGCCACCTTTGACTCACCACTCTTCTCGCGCCCCGCACAACCGAGCTCGTGAGCCCTAGTGCAAGCGCCGCCGCCGATCTCGGTCCTCCTAGCGCCGCCGTCGATCTCCGGCCGTGGGCGTTTTTCCCGCGAATCGACTCCTTTGGAAGCATAAACCGAAGGTAACAAGGCCTCCGTTTGCGCCGGCGAAGCGCCGCCGTAAGCGCCAGCGGTGCCGCCGCTCTACTTTTTCCCGCCGGCGAGCCTCTGCCCGATCTAATCCCGGCCGTCGGATCGATATCCGACGGACCACGTCAGCCCTTTCCCCAAGTCAATCCGAGCCAAGTACCGGTCAACCTAGGCTGTTTTGTAAAAAGGCCCTTCAAGTTTTTAAAATCAACCCGCAGTCCTGAGCAGTTCAAAAATAATTTCATTTAAGTCTTTTTTCTTTCGGTTTAGCCCCTGCAAGTTTTAAAATTGTGCCCGAGGTCACAGTTTTAGCTTTTTACATGAAAATCCTCGAGTTTATATACAAAATTATGTTTTAGTCCTCGGATTTTCGCAGTTAAGCCCCTGGAAGTTTTAAAATTTTGCCAGCAAGTCCCTGAACCTAAGAAAAGCCATATCTTTTACGTTTTAACTCCGATTTTAGTGATTCTCGCGCTCACGCGTTCGTGGTAACGTGTAGAATATTTTTGTGCGGTTGTTTTGTTCTGTTAGAATTGTTTGGTATACTGTTTCTTATTTATTGTTTTCTTGTATGTATTCGTGTGATGCGTATAGGAAACGCGCCGTTCGAGGAAGTGTTCGAAGAACCAGCTGTTGAAGAGTTTGAGCAGCCGCAGGGTTGGGAAGAAGGCAAGTATTCCTTGATCATGCCCGTTTGTACCTAAATGACATGCATTTTAATTACACCGTTTATTTATCGCTTGCATTAATATTGCTGGGTCCCATTAAGGATTTCCTAGTCTGTTTTACCATACCTTGCAGCTGGGTCATTAAATTAATTGGACTGGTAGATGATGCTTAGTTGTTCAACTGGGATTGGTCTAATGAAACCCCTACTCTATGTTCCACTATTATCTTTTAATTAACTAATGGCAAGATCACCTCTTTTAATTGGAACATGGAGCGACCATCCAGGAAAACAGTGCAACCATAAGTGCTATGTGGCTCTGGCTTTGACTGACTAATTAGGTATTCTAGTTTGGGATAGTTTTACCCGAAAGGGGCAAGATGTGCGGCGGTTGACGAGGTATAGCCCGGTCCTCTTGAGCGGTAGGCTTTGCTAAGATACGCGACCCACTAGGGAGGGTTATGCTTTGCTCCTGAACCGGAAGCCTTAGCGAACTATCACTTATTAGAGTATATTTGTAAAGGTCTCATAGTGAAACCCAGTATTCGGTCCACGTGGTGTGGGAAGGGTACATGCTTTCGGGCAATGGGAACCACGACTTCTGGTGAATGTGTACAACCTCTGCAGAGTGTAAAACTGTTATAACAGTCGTGCTCACGGTCATGAGCGGCCTGGACCCTCACATGATTAATCTATCAGAATATGATCTAAATCGTGGTTACCTGAATTTGCTAGGTTTATGTTATCATTTAATTGTGGTTGGTATATACTTATATTTTCTAGTAAATAGATGCTTAATAAAAGTTGACCAACTAAAAGTGCTTAATGCAGCTATCCTTTCAGCCTTCAACTTTATAAAGCTTAGCATGTCATTTATTTCCATACTTTACTGAGTACGACATGTGCTCACGCTTGTTTATTTATATTGTATCGACCACACTCGGACTGCTGCTCAGATTGGGAGAATTTTGAGGATTATACTACTGATTTTGAGGAATTCTACGCGAGTCCGCCAGTCAACAGCCTGTGGAGATGAAGTTATTTTGCTTCGTTTAGTTAAACGTTTATTTAAGTCTTCCGCTATGACATTTGTGTCAACTCTGAGTTTGTAATAAATATACTTTAATACTCTTTCGTATTCATGGTTATGGATATTCACTTGTGACGTCTACCATATGTGTGTAAACTTGATCCTAACGCACATATGAGATGCACCTGGTTTTCTTTCTAATCAACACAACTCTGGTACCACTTCTGTCACACCCGGCAAGCGGCCCATTGCCGGCGGCGGCGTCTGAGGCGACAAGGTCCTCCATCTCCTTCTTGGTCTGCTCGGCGCGGGCGGCACGGCGGTGGCGCCTGCGTGCGGCGGTAGAGCGAGGCGAGCACGTGCACCGCGGCGAGGACAAGAGCTCCACGACGGCGCAGGGGAAGCAGCAGCACACGACGGTGCACTCCGCGGCCGTCCCGCCGGCGACCTCCCCGCACTTGGGCTGCTCCCGGGCGCGCCGCCGCTCCGGCTCCCGCCGCGCCTCGACGGGCAGGGACTGGCGCAGCCGCCGCTCCTCCTCCTCCCGCGCCAGGAGCCGAGCGGATGCGCTGCGCCTGGAGCCTTGCGGATGAGCCTTCTCACTTGCGTGAGCCGGGCGTGGGAGCGCGCATCGTCAGATTTCGATTGAGCGGTGATCCGCGTGGGGGCGCACTCTGGCGCGCGTGCGCCTCCGGCGTACTGCATTTTCTTCCCTCATTCCATAGCAAGATAAATCCCTATGGTTGGGGTTGGATATGGATTACGGATTTTAGATGTTGCTCCAAATAGGAAATTTGCAATTTATCCACTGCAACGATCTAGTATGACTTCTGTTGTATGATCTCATACAAAAGCCTTTTCTGGCTAAATTTCCTCTGTGCGCTACATCTTAGTTTATGGGACAACCCAGTGCAGGCAAGTCAAATGAAACTCCCTATTTTGATCGATGCACGAAAAAAAAGGAGGGAGAGAGACTTGATGAGCTTCTTAATTTTACATCTTATGCTGTGTCTGCAGTTTCCCAGGTAAGTTGTTCTGTTGCAAAACAACATGTATAAATAAATCGAGTGTGCTTATATTTCCCGTGGCTTAGGCAAGAATTTACTTTATTTACTTGTTTTCATGACATTAGCCCCAGTGTCGATTTTTTGGAATGCGAACATGCTGTATCTGTGTGTTGTTGTACGCTATATATGTAACTGCCATCGTTTCATGTATGTTGATGTGTAAGGCTACCATCAGCTTGGTTAAGCTTTGCATTGGTTATACGCAGTTGGATCATCGCAAATGAACGCATTGATGTAGTGATGTTTTAAATCACTGGCATGTGTCAAGTAGTTTTAGTTTGCTGAATCTTGTGGATCTTATGCTTTTCACCTAATGTAAATTGGTAGTTCTGGACAGGAGCTCCCCGTTCGCTTGGCTTACCAGCAGTCAGCTAGCAGTATTTTTCTCTCTGCATAAACCAGCACCGGCCACCGGCCACCAGCCAGCCGAAAGATTACACATAAGATTAACCTCGTTGTTCTAACCCTAGGGGAGAAAGGTTGCTTAATGCTGGAAAGAAACATTATAGGTAACTTTTACTGTAGATCCGCATGTCAATACCAGCTAAGGATTTTAGATACTACATTGGGCATTCTACAGGCAAAGTATATAGTGTTTTCTGAAGCAGAGGAAATAGATGCAGAGGCTAAAATGCCTCGTACTCCATACTCCCACCGGTATCGTATTAGAAGTCCTTTTGGACAAGGTTTGAGTCAAACATTGGAAATATAAATCATGAATAACATTTAAGTCGTTGAGTTTGGAAATGTGAAAATCATATAAATAGATTGGTCTTGAAAATTATAGTACTTTCATAAAAATATACATATATAACTTTTAAAAAAATATTTTTTATAGAAAAGTGGAGTCAAAGTTGTGCTTTGGTGACCGTGTCGCTGTCCTAAATAACTTCTAATACGATATCGGAGGGAGTACGTAACACGGATAGATGTGCTTTCTCATGCTTAGGTCTATTCATTCCTCTACCATCTTGAACTTATTAATCTATAATGATATAATCACAGGGTAGGAGCCGCAGTACAACATAAAGAAACACTGCAAATAAACTGAAGTTCTTCGGTTTTAAAACAAAAAAATGATCTGAATTTAGGTATCTGAGCCAAAGAAGTTTCATGGTGATGAAACTTCTCTGAGGTGCCATGAAACTCTTACTTCTCTTTATCAACATATTTAATGCCATGAAACTCCCCATAAAACCCCCACTGAGACTAGCCTTAGCAATCTGGAGCTATATCAAATGCCAGTCTGTTTTGAAATTATGACCGACTATGTTTGAGTTTACAATTTTGAATATTATAGTATCTATGCAATTCCAGCTCTAACTCCAGAATTTCTTGGAGCTCCTCGTACCGAGCTCGAAGAACTCCATAGATTTTCTAAAGTTGGAGTTGTACCAAACATGGCCTAAGTTAAGCAATAAATTTGTTTCTTCTCCTGTCCTCGATTTCAGGAAAATTTGAAAATAAGTGCAGATGGAGTAGGGTGTACAAGTGGCAGGTTACTGCTAGGTGCAGCCGAAGTTAAACCACCCGATACAGCCGTATTCATTGGAGCAGTTCTATACGGTGAGATGGTTGCAGATGCTGATTACTGAGACTATTTAATCTTCATTATCCTGCCTGATTATTATTATTTTTTCTTTGGGCTTGGGTTTATGCACCGGCGTGCTACCAGAGAGGATGCTGCCTTTTGCATCGCAAGTGGTAAGGCAGACAATTTTTCATTTAGAAGCCGCCGCAAGAAATTACACATTGCATTCCATGGTTGCATCCCTCACATTATACAAATCAACGTGTTTGCGCATAATTTGAAGGCTGCTTGCGGTTGCAGAGGTTTTGGGTCTCGAAACAGCCTTCCTCAGTGCACAGGAATTCAGAACGGCCTGCCCTGCTTGGCAAGCTCCAGGAGTGATAGCACTATCAATGGGGAAAAAGAGAGCAGCCTGCGACTGTAACACCTGTAAAACTACTGCAGATCAAGACACTAATGATCAAGACTGATGCCCAGGAATTATGTTCTGTACGACGGCTCTGAAAAGTCCAATTTTTTTAACTTCATCTTTGTAGGACGTTTGATTTGATTTAAAATGAGGACCCTGTTCGGCTGGCTGGTGCTGGTTTGTGCTGAGAGAAAAATACTATTGGCTGGTTTGTGCAGAGAGAAAAATACCGCTGGCTGGCTGCGGCTGCTGGTAAGCCAAACGAACAGGGCGGAGATGTATGATCATTGGTCCTGTACCGAGACCGTTGCATTTGTACTGATCTTGTTGTAAATCTTTGCACTTTGTTGGCATTTTCACCAACTCATCTCCATCGGGTGGTAGCAAAAGTGATGGACTCCGTGCATGATGTATGAAAGAAAACTTGTAGTCAGTATAGTGCAGCAGAGATCTGATATTCGAGAAAAAGCCTGTTACATTTCAAAATTCAAACCGGCAAAACCAGGCTTGTTTAGATCTTAAATTTGGGAGACCAAATTTGGGAGTATGGTGTCACTTCGTAATCATTGCGTCACAGCATTTCGTTTATATGTATGAAAAATTGTGAAAAATTGATTAATTAGGCTCAAAATGTTCGTATCGTAGAGTACAACAAAACGGTGCAACTAGTTTTTGATTTCATTTACGTTTAGTACTCCATGCATGCTATGATATTTTGATGGGACGAGAATCTTCTTTTTGCATAGTAAACTTTGGGGATAGAATTTATGATCTCTCAGTGTTATATTTGAAAGTTGAGGGTCCGTTTGGCTCATTACCCAACTTTGCCGCAACTTCCGCGCCCAGCTGCGGCTTCCTACGGCAGGCGTTAAGGATAACGCCTAGGCTTAGGCGCGCCGCGGCCAGATTGTAAGAGCGTAGTTCGTTTTTTCAGCCGCAGGACGCCTAAGCTTTGGCGGATGTTTTGCTCGCCCCATGTTTGGGAGGTTTGTACTGTTGCTCTGTTCCGGAATGCAGCAGAAACATGACAGACATGAATGAATGTTGCTCTGTTCCGTTTTTCATCCTCAATGGAATTGGAATGGAGCTAGAGTGGCGGCTCACCCGTGCGTATAAGTTGATCGTGTGTATAAGTTATGTGGTGAAAAACGAATCAAATAAAATCTGCAGACTAGCATGGCAGCTTCAACAGTTTTGTGGAAAAAAAAATCCATCCACAATTCCACAAGCAGATAAACAACATACATCCCAAAATGGCCGCTTATCAGCCAGATAGAAGAAGAGAATTGCAGGAGCAACCGGATTTATTGATTGACATACAGACAGGATGATGGATGGATGGATACTAGATTATTCAAATTCAATCCGCACACTAGGTGCAGGCATAACAACACACAAGCAGTTTGATACTGAAGTAAATAGTGTTGTTGCGTAGCATCAATCAAGGACCAAAACACTGACCGATTGTTCTTCCTTATAATTTCACCGACAGGATAAGATCCCTCTCCCTCTCAAGAGACTGCGACTGACTAGAGCTCAGCTTGATAATAGCAGCAGTAACAATAGAAATGCAGTAGAAGGTTACTATTATTTATCTACTTGATTGGCGGCGGCGGGCCTCCGAGGAGCGTCTGCTGCTGCAGCTCGAGGTCGTTGAACTGCTGCTCCCGATCCATCTCGATGATGAGCGGCACCACCAGCACCAGGAACGTGGTGCCGGCGATCCACGCCGCCTTGCCCGTGCTCCGCAGCAGCTTCTTAGCCATGGTGGCCGCCTCGCGCCCGTGCGCCACCACCTGCGACCGGGAGAAGGCGGCAAGGATGCCGTCCCCGCCGTCGCGCTTGCCGAGAGCCGAAGACGGAGGCATGGAGGTCGGTCGGTCAGATCTAGGGTTTGCTGGGAGGCTTGCTTGTTGGGAGGAAGGGAATAGGCACGGCGCCGCCGCCACCTGCCTGCCCTCTGCTACTTGTATGCTGCGATATGGGCCATGGGCTTTGGATTGGCAGGCCCAAATCACCCAGGACGGGCCTCTCGGCCTCGGCCGCCTCGCCGCCTCGCCTATGCACTCAACTCGTCGTCATCCCATCGCCTTGCCCTTTTCCTTCCTCCTTGACTCCTTGTTGGCGGCTGGCAGTGGCAGTGGCAGGGGCGGGGAAGAGGAGGGAGATCGATAAACCTCTCTCTCTCTCTCTCTCTCTCTCTCTCTCGCACCACAGGAGAAGCAGAAGCAGAAGCAGAAGAGGGGGGAATGGAATGGATCTGTGATTTGAGATAAAAGGCGAGCGAATCATAGGAATGGGGGATTGAATGCCTACCCCTCTTCCGCCTCCTAATTAATCCCGGCACTTGCTTTCCGGCGCTTCCTCTACCCACAGGTCCCATTGAGGTCCGTCTCGTCTCTCCTCCTCCGCATCTTCACCCTCTTCTCTTATTAAGTACCCACCCACCCATTCCTTGTCTTGCGGATTCAATGTGGTGGATTGGATTCCACCGCCTACTGCTGCTCTAGCGTTTACCTGATCTATAGGAAAGTTCTCCACAAAAAGTTCTTGCGGATTCAATGTGGTGGTTTTTTTCACATTCATTTAGGCGCATCCATTGATTGTACAGTGCCTCCCTGCATCCAAATTCATCGTCTCTCTCTTGTTACGAACGAAAGCATTAGGGTACTCATGATTTTTTTCTTTTGGTTGGGGTGCCAAGTGCGATTTGTGATGATTCTCCGGAATAAGAAAAAAAAACATTGGGGGGAGAGGGATTCGTATCTTCCTTAGTTATTTTTTTCCACGAAATTCATTTGGTTATTTGCTCCTCACTTGATGCAAAACCTTTCTCACTACTAGGACACATTGGGGATCTGGGGTTTTACATCACAACTACTCTACTACTAGTAGGATCATTCTCACTGCCATGTGCTGTGTGTATTGCATACACTAGTTTACTTGCCCCGATTAAGTGGATCGCCATTTTCATGCACATGCTGCCGGACACATGACAGGCTGCCGAAGATGGGCGCCAACATGGACAGGGCCAGGAAGGCCATAGACGCCATGAAGCTGCTCGGCATCTCCAGGAAGGTGGCTACCCCCGTGCTCAGGCGACTCCTCAAGACCTACAACAACAACTGGGAGCTCATCGAGGACGAGTGCTACCGCGCCCTTGCCGATGCCATCCTTGATGAGCAAGACAACAAACCCACCCCTGCCTCCCAGCAGGTCATGCATTCTCCTTTCTGCTGCATTGCATCATGCGTCTTGCCTGCCTTATCAACATGCTTCCTCTTCCTTCTGTTCCATTAACTGATCCTTACCGTCCGTGCATCTCTTTGTCTTTTGTATGTATCAGGGGGTGACACAAACAGCACACGGAGACTCAGAGCCTCATGGCACGAGCCGCCAATTTTCTGAAGATGATACTGAAACCCACTTGGTTAAAAGGCCCAGGACGGGCGCCTCTGATTTCAGACAGCCATTTGATATCAGCCACAACTCTTTCGAGCCTGGACCAAGGCAATGCACCGCTTCACCGCAAACCAGCCGTCGGCAGATTAGGTCTTTGACTCTGGCACAGCAAGTTGATCCTCTTATCTTGAAAGAACCCAAGCCCGAGCCAGAAATCAATCTTCCAGCTGCTCCCGAAGCCATACACTTCAATGCTGGCTCTTCAGGTACTCGGGTTTGTCTTGCTGCCCCTCATCATAAGGTTCAGTTTTTTGCAAAGACCAGATGCTTGCATGTTTGTATTTATTATTCTTGATTCTTCTTTTAGATTCAGCTGAAGGTGCATTTTATACATGTGTTTACGTGCTTTATAAATCAAACTTAAAGTTCCAGTAGGACCTCTCCAGTTGCACATTGTAATGCTGTTGTAAGATCCATTTTAACCGATCACAGTCTGCATTGCGTTTCTTTTAGTAATCTCCTTATTCTGATCTGTTTTGGTGATTAGCCACTGAGCCTCCGGCACCCCCCACACGAGCACAACACACGAGCACAAAAAGTTTTTCTATCTTTAGTAAACATTTTGTTAGTTAGCAAAAATATGATAACTGATCATTGCAAAACAAACTTCAGGTGCTGGTGTGAGAGACAGCATAATCAACCAAGCTCAAAGTCCTGATAGCAGCCTACAAGCGGTCCCAACGTGCAACAATCGGGTAGGATGTGCAGTTGAAAATACTCAGGAGGCATCTTTTGTGGAGGTTGATATGGCTTCTTCCACCAATGGTAAGGTGAAGATGTCATTGAAATGCAACTTGGAGGCTTCAAAATTCAGCATTAGTATGGAGGAGGTTTTCAAAATGGTGGAGGAGAAGTGCCTTCACACATACAAGTTGCTACCTCCAGATTTTTCTATTGGCAAGCTGATGAGTGAGGTATGCCAATCTGTTGCTGAGTTGGGTACTATGCATTCTGATGTTCATAGCAATGGTGGTAGCTTTCATCAAGAGGCTGTTGCTCCTTTTGTGAAGCCAATCACTTGTAAGGCTGCTGTGGGTATAAATGATAATGGTGCTGGATGGTCATCTGTGCTTGAGTCCTCAGAAACTTCTTTGCAGAATTCAATTGTTGCCTGGGATCCTGAGTTAGCACATTTTAAGCGAAGGACAACCCATGATGTTACTGATATATCGAAAGGGGAAGAGCGGGTAAGAATATCTGTAGTAAATGAATTTGGCAGCGAGACCTGTCCTCCATCCTTCTACTACATACCAAGGAATCTGGTTTTCCAAAATGCTTATGTCAACATCTCGATTGCTCGGATTGGCGATGAAGACTGCTGTGCTGATTGTTTTGGCAACTGTTTATCAGCGTCAATTCCATGTGCTTGTGCAAGAGCAACTGGGGGTGATTTTGTGTATACACCTGAGGGCCTGGTTAAGACTGCATTCCTTGATGAATGCACCTCCATTAATCTTTTCCCACAAAAGAGTCACATCTGCTATTGTAAAGCTTGCCCTCTTGAAAGATCTAAGAATAGAGCCTCATCAGGTCCATGCAAAGGTCATCTTGTCAGAAAATTCATTAAAGAATGCTGGAGTAAATGTGGATGTGGCATGCAGTGTGGGAATCGTGTGATCCAACGTGGTATAACATGCAAATTGCAAGTAGGTTTTTAAGAATTTTGCACGCTAATACTGTTTTAATTCTTCTACAGCATTTCTTTCTGGATGGTAGTTGTTCATCTCTTTTCTGAAGAATGGCCATTGCATTGAGTTCTTTTTCTGTGCTATCTGCTTACCATGTATATTGCTTAGATCTTCCCAAACACTATCAAAACTTACCATGAGTTCCTGGATTTTATCTAGTTGAAGGTTCATTTGTTTGTTCCAGAAACTTAGGATTCAGCTTTGTTGCATGAACATGACTTTTCCTTTATGTCACTTTATTCCGTGTATAGGTGTTTCTTACACGCGAGGGGAAGGGCTGGGGACTACGTGCCCTGGAGGATCTCCCAAAAGGTGCCTTTGTCTGTGAATATGCTGGTGAGGTACTAACAAGCATGGAATTGCATGAGAGAGCAATTGAAAATGCAAGAAATGGTAAACATATGCATCAAGTGCTCCTGGATGCTGCTTGGGGTTCAGAAGGCGTATTGAGGGATGAAGAGGCTCTTAGCCTTGATGGGACATTTTATGGGAATGTCGGGCGTTTCATCAACCACAGGCATGCATATTTCTTGTTGTAAATGTCTTGCCATTGTTTGTGTATCCGTTCTATGCTGTCAGCTAATAAATTTTTGGTAACTAATTAATACTGTGCGACTAGATGCTATGATGCAAACCTAGTTCAGATCTCTGCTGAAGTTGAGACGCCTCATCATGCATATTTTTTGTTGTAAATGTCTTGCCATTGTTTGTGTATTTTGTTCTATGCTGTCAGCTAATACATTTTTGGTAACTAACCTATACTGTGTGACTAGATGCTATGATGCAAACCTAGTTCAGATCCCTGCTGAAGTTGAGACGCCTGATCATCATTATTATCATGTAAGTGATGTGCAGCTATTGATGTTAATGTGTGAAAAGAGCAAGAGTGTTGCCTGCTAATGATTTAATAATTGATGTTGTGCAGCTAGCGTTTTTCACAACGAAGAAAGTGGAGGCATTTGAGGAGCTAACATGGGTAAGTGTCTCATGATTTTGGTTACCAGTTTCATATCAGCTGTTGTTCATCATATGAGAATATCGCATCTGTAGTGCGGCGTTGTTTTTTCTTTTTCATGCATTTTGCCTATGAGTTGACAATTGACATACATGCTTAGTGCGCTGATTTCACAAGGGAAATGTTTGGAATTGTGATTTCAGGATTATGGCATTGATTTTGATGATGTGGATGGCCCTAGTAAAGCATTCCGGTGCATGTGCGGAAGCAGATACTGCCGTGACCTGAGGAGTTCAAGTAGGTAGAGCCAGTTTTAGTGTTCCTTTTGATGCAAATGTGGAATCATGTAGGTGATGGTTTGTTCTGGCAGGGAGGATGGATAGAGCCAGCCGCAAGGCGAAACCAAGGTCGGGGGAGCCTGGACCGGACGGGTCTTTCAGCTAGTCACCCTAATTAGTAGTAATAATGTAGATAGATGGGGATGGCTGATACTAGTATTTTGGAAGCAAATGTGTCAGCCTGAGGAGCTAGTCACTACCTACCTTAACTGTTTATTTAGGTTCGTCAGGAACCGGTAACCTATGCATTTTGTAGGTATATATGATGTGGCATGTAGTAGTGGTGGTAGAATGACTGAAGAAAGAACCTCTCCAACTCATGTTACCTGCTGGCTTCGTGGCCATCGACCATGGTCTTTTGAGCTCAACTAGTTCCCATTCCTACCAGGAAATAGCAGTGGCTTCTGCTGAGGCTGACGTGTCAGCAAGGCAGTGACTGATTGTTTGTGCCCAGGAACTCCTCATCTGCTAAAGAGACTGGAGACGACCAGACAATCGATTTCTTGACCAGGCACCGTTGTGGTGGTGTGGCTTGCTGCCCTCCACAAAGCAACCTCCCCCCACCCATACATCCTTGTTGCCGACCACAACCACACCAAAGCTAGCGTCCTCTTCTCTTCTCTTAATTACCAAGCATCCTCTTCTCTTGTCTTGTCCGAAGAATTGAGCATCCTCTTCTCTTCTCTTCTCTTCGACGAATCGAGTGCTCATCCATCATCATCAATTCATCATCGTCCTATCCTGTCCTATAGGAGGCAGAGGAGGAACAAGAGGAAGGCCGGGCTTGATAGAATAGATAGGACATGGCCGCCGCCTTCTCCCAGGTGCGGGCCCTGCCCACATGGTCCAGCTCCGTGTCCGGCTCCGGCGACGACCACCACCACTCTTACTCCTACTCCGTGCTGGCGATGCCGGCGCGGCCCCGGTCTGGTTCTGGTTCGCGGCTGCCGCTGCGGTCGCCGGCGCAGATGATGGGCAACGTGAACGCCGGCAAGGGGGTGTTCGCGCCGCTGGTGGTGGTGGCGCGCAACATCATCGGCCGCAAGCAATTCAACCAGCTCAGGGGGAAGGCAATCGCGCTGCACTCGCAGGTACCTCATCGTCTCGTCTCTGCCTCTCTGTCTCTCTTATATAAATATACGGAAAAAATGCGTTCCTCACATCAATCAACCAATTAATTAATAATGAATGCAAAAACAACAAGCAGGTCATCACCGAGTTCTGCAAGACCATCGGCGCCGACTCCAAGCAGCGGCAGGGCCTCATCCGCCTCGCCAAGAAGAACGGGGAGAAGCTCGGATTCCTCGCCTGATATATATATATATATATATATATATATATATATATATATATATATATATATATATATATATATATATATATATATATATATCCACGCACGCACCATGACCCTCCATATCTGCTATATATATTCTAGTACATACTTCATCACTCTGTTAAGTGATTTAGATCTATCCTCGATCCATGCCATTGATGTGATGTCGTTGCTGTGATTCAGATGCTGAACCATTCAGTTTTCAGATCGTCTATCAGCTAGCTTTGCTGCTTGCTTCTTCATATTTCCTTCATCAATTACGCACCTTACTACTAGTTGTTGGACAGACATTACATTACATATTGTTGCTTCTTCATCCCTAGCTACCTCCGTTGTTAAGTACGTGCACAATTATATTGAAGATGGGTATATACTATATAGGGGGCAATGCAATGCAACAAGGCATATCAATTCGTTCATTCAGGAGCTAGTCGATCAGGACCTGATCGATGATGCTTGTCAATATTGCCCGCATACAGTACGTACTATCAATTGGTGTATATGCTGCACGCACGCATGTTCAGTGCTATCAATTATCGTCGCTGCTGGGTGCATTAAGCTTCTTCTCCTCATCGTCCTCCTCCTCAAACAGATCAATGCTTATGAACTCGTCGCTGACTTCCTCTTCCACAGCTTCTGCTGATGAAGTCGCAGCTGCTGCGCTTCCATCCATATCATCATCGAATCCTGACGATGATGATCCGAATCCGATCGTCATGTTGTTGTGCTTGTGCAGAAGCACTTGCACGGCATGTTTTGCAGCATCGGCGGCCCAGGCCCAGCTCGACGTACGGCTAGGAGGATCCTGCAGCTTGTCTTGTGCCTTCCGAAGCAAGTCCAGTGCACTGGCTGTGATGTCCAAATCACCCCCAACAAGCCGCGCGATTTCTATGAGGAAATGGATGTCCAGCTGGGCCTGCCGGACGCCATGGAGGATCCACGACGAGCCCATCTCCATCTCCATCTCGAGCCAGGAGATGATGGCCTCCATCAGCTCCCGCAGCAGCTTCTTCATGGTGCCGTCCTCGTCCTCGTCCTCGCCGCTCACGCTCAGGATGCAAGTGGAACCGTATACTACGTCGGCGGCGTCCTTGAGCCGCCTCATCTGGAGGAACACCACCTGGAAAGCCAAAGACGGCATCGTCATCCTGCCCTCGGCCTCCTGCTGTGGCTGTGCTGCTGCTTTCCCTTGTGATTCTGACAGTAGTGACATGATGGTGTCTCGTATCAAGTGCCCGGCCGCTTCTTTGATCACTTGCAGACTAGGCCCCGGTGGCGGCGATGATGTCCTGATGGCCGGGAACAGGGATACCAGCGTGCTGCAGTTGATCAGGACGGAGATGATGTACCTGTACCTGTACTGCTGCTGCTGCTGCTCGTCTCCATCATCGAGTATTTCCATTTCAGCACCAGGACCAGGAGCAGCAGCAGCTTCTGCCTGCCTGTTGCTGCTCATCGTCAGCTCCAGGATGGAGTTCATGTACTCCCTGAACAACTCCGCGACAAGTACTGATGCACCGTCGTCGTCCAGTATCCCAAGATTCAGCATCGGGCAGGCCACGTCGTGCACAAACTCGTGTACGAGGGTGAGGAATTTCCTCCCGCTGCTCGTGAGCAGGCAGCTGTAGGAGTGAGCATGATGAGGTGGCAATGGCGATGGCGATGGCGGCGATATGAGGAACCTGCCGAGCACCCAGCTGGTGTCCGAAGCCACCATGAGCCGGACCACCTCCTTGAGATGCCTGTCCTGATACACGGCCAGGGCGCCCCGGATACAGGGCGCCATGAGCCCAACAACCACGTCCTGCTCGATGCCCAGCAGAGACCTCAGCAGGGGAGAGTAGGAGGCCGCGCACCGGGCCGCCTCCAGCGCCGCCGGGCCCAGCATGGACGATGATCTCACGTAGCACTCGGAGAAGGCGACGCTGAAATAATCCTCCAGCATCTCCTCCCTCGCCCACCGGAGGAGCTAAGCCGACGACGACGGATGATGGTCATGGTGCAGCGCCACGAAGCTCCTCGACGCGCCGACGATGGAGGACAAGACCAAGCGCGCGGGGTCCTTGATGTTGATGGACGATGCAGATGCGAGTGCGGCGCGGACGCTGGCACTGTACCAGTTGAAGAGCAGGTGGTTGGCCCTCTCCGATTCGCCGAGCCTGCACAGGCCGGAGAGCGCCCTCAGGAGCTCGGGACGTGGCGTCCGAGGGTTGCCGGCAACGGAAGTCAACCGCTCGGCCACCATTGCCTTCTTCTTCTGCAGCAGCAGCAGCTGCTGCTCATCACCCAATAATAATGCTTGTTGCAGCAGCAGCAGCAGCAGCAGCAGCAGGGCCTCCTCCATCCGGTGCTCCGACACAAGCACGTCCAGTTCCAGCTCCCACCGCATCTCCTCCTCATCATCACCTGCGTCGTCGTCCTCCGTAAAGCAAGCAGCAGGTAGTACAAGGTACAGCAAGCGGTGGTTGTGAGATGCTGGATCAGCCGCCGCCTGTGCTCTATCACCTGGTGTTTCAGGCGGTGGACGTCCTTGTCCAGATCACCAGCTATCCTGCTCGGTTCGGCGGTCAGATATCGGTCGGTCATGAATAACGAATTAATGAATATATATACCTAATGAAGGAGAGGTAGCTGAAATAGACATTAGCGCGCAAGTCTTGCTCCGAGGACTCCTTCATCTCCAGGAGCTCAGAGCACAGGTGTTGTATGCCCTGAATTATTCAAGAGATCGATCGAATTGAATACACAAACGCCAAGGAGGTCATGGTGCAGTGGCAAAGGCCAAGGCTCCCACCCAGGGTTCAAATCTTTGGTGAGGCACATTAAATTTCAGGGTCTCCCTTGGGGTATTTCTTTCCAAAAAAATTGAATACACAAACGGCCGGTCAGGACTCAGGAACCATATATCGAATCTCCAATTATAAAGGAAAGGAACGGATCGGAACTGATCGAACGGAACCTTTGCAGTCATGGAGTGGAGTCCCAGGTGCAGGCGGCGGTGGTCCTCCTCTTCTTCTTCTCCCTCCTCCTCCGTGGCAGTGGCGGTGTCAGTAGTGTCATCAGGTGCTGTCCCGCTGCCGCCATCGTCGTAGTAGTCCTCCGTCTCTGCGATTCCGCGGCGGTGCCTCATCAGAGTCGCCATGACAGACATACTAACTGACAGACCCAAGCAATGCAAGGATGGTGGACACATCCATCGCTACACAATATATACTATGTATGTCAATGTTTTGAGTTATTGCTGGAATGCTGCTGATGCGTCTCTTTCATGCGCGAGCATCCCTATGCGTGCAGTGCAGGAGGCGGCGACGACTACGAGAGAGACTGCCGGCCTGCAGCCGGCCATTGACACATTGTATATGTCGCCCCAAATCAACGCGCCATCACATCATTTCATCATCAAATACTTCATTCCTCAGATAACCGTGCCGTGCTCTAGGAAATTTCTTCTCTCTATTAAACCTCGAAAGCATCGTACTTGCGTGTAGCTGTGCGTGCTGTAGATAGACTTTTTTTAAAAAAAACCTTACGATAAATATAATTTCGTGTTTTGAATTCTAAACAAGTCATGTGAATAGTCAAATAAAACGAGTTCTACGTATTTGTGGCCTCTGATTGTCCATTCAATTAACGTATCAAAACATCAGCTTTTGCCTCTCTTATAAACCACACGCTAACCTTCTAATGTTTTGTATTTATTATCTTAGTGTTTTCATATTAAAAGAAACCACCACATTTGTCGACGGGATTACACATTAGTAATTGAAAGAATAAACTGGATTTTATGATTACCTAATGGTATACACAAACCCAAAGGGTACATATCGGATACAGTTAATTAACAAAAACATATTATAATTTTAAAATAATAAAATTAGCACTTTTACAAAAAAATTCATATAAAATATAATTAATAAATAGATAACTTCAATATTAGAAAAAATTAGTAGTTTACCAAAGAGTTCATATCAAATATGATTAATAAATAGATAAATCTATATTTGAAAAAAACGAATTACATCCTATTAAGGTTAAAGAATTACGGCTGTATAATTGTAATGATAGTTTTAAACACTATAATAAGAATAATCTATAATTGAGTTGGTCAATTAAATATTTTCACTAAGATGAGGAGATTGGTTATACAATAAAGTAATGTAGTGAGAGGTCAAGCACAGACAGCTATCGTTGTATCTTGATAGGATAAAGCATGCCCCAAAAGACCAAAAATTAAGTTAAAAACTTAAAATCCATTATCATGGATAGAATTATGCAGTTAAAGTTTCAGTGATCAATTATATCATATTCTATTATAATTAAGTCATCATTGTTGCATACCGATTAATTATATTATTTTAAATGACATGTTTGTTGCTAACTCACCTAGTATAATGAAAAGAAAAGGTCTAAAGCACAAGGAGGCCTACGTTGTCCCATTTGAACTCAAGCAAATTTCAGGAATACGCAAAACCATGCCCCCTTCTCTAACAATCAATGTTTAGCCATTGGAGTTCCCCGCTTGATCAAAACGTTATAAAAAGTGAAGTTTAAATTATATAATATAAAAAATACACTAAAGTAAGAGAGAATTTGAGCTACTTCAGCTTACACGCCACAATTTTCCCTTTCACATAAGCGTCTTCACATGCTAAACAATTATCAAGGCAACATTTCATAAGAAGGATACATTTATCCAAGATACAGATTTTTATTTGAAATACAATAAAGAATGTTCAAATTACATTTTGAAATACACTACAGATGGTGAAATGGACTATTTGAAGCTAACCAATCTAGATATTTCGACATCTTAAAAACTTCTATAATGATTGTCCACTCCGCTTCCACGTACCTTGGTTAACAATATCATATAGATCTATTCAGGATGCAGAACATGTGTTTAGGTTTTCTAGAGAAGTCGAGGATGTTAACCTGCATGCACCATTTATATTGGATCTACTATATTTCATTCACTACAATTGTCTAAAATGGGGTCAGCGATGCTTATTTTGTGTTAATTGATTTTATTGATAAAATTATTCAAGTGCAAAAGTGTTTTGGTTTGCTCAAGTCTACTTTTTGGTCATAAGCGTTGCTGCTCTAACAAAAAAATATTGTCAAATTCCAAGTGGGTTTATACGAGTTAGCGCCGTAAAAGTCATAACAGTACACATCATGTCATAGACTTTTATAATGACTGCCCACTCCGCTTCCACATACCATGGTTAACAACAACATGTAGATCTATTAAGGATGCACAACATGTCTTTAGGTTTTGTAGAGAAGTCGAGGTTGTTAACCTGCCTACACCATCTATATTGGATCCATTATATTTCATTCGCTACAATTTGTCTAAAATGTAGTCAGTGATGCATATTTTATTTAATTGAATTTATTGGTAAAATTATTCAAGTGCAAATTGTTTAGGTTTGCTCAACTCTTCTTTTTGGTCATAAGCGTTGCTTCTCTAAGCAATTGTTTTTTTTGTCAAATTCCAAGTGGTTTTGGAGAAGTTCAGCCCTAAAAATCAAAGTAGTACATAACATCTTAAAGACTTCTATAATAACCGCCTACTCAGCTTCCACGTACCATGGTTAACACCGTCGTATACATCTGTTTAAGGATGCACAACATGTCAAGGATGTTAACCTACCTACACCATCTGTATTAGATCCACTATATTTCATTTGCTACATTTTTTTTAAAATGTGGTCAACGATGCATATTCTGTGTTAATTGATTTTATTGATAAAATTATTCAATTAGAAAGTGTTTCGTAGCTCAACTATATTTTTTGTCATAAGCGTTGCTGCTCCAACAGCTTTTTTGGGGTCAAATTCCAAGTGGTTTTGGAGGAGTTGGCTCTGTAAAATCCACATTAGTACACAACATCTTGAATACTTGTATAATAACCGTCCACTTTGCTTCCACGTACCATGGTTAACAACAACGTGTAGATCTATTAAGGATGAACAACATGTCTTTAGATTTTCTATAGAAATCAAGGATGATAACCTGCCTACACCATCTATATTGGATCCACTATATTTCAATTGCTACAATTTGTCTAAAATGTGGTCAGCGATGCATATTTTGTATTAATTGATTTTATTGATAAAATTATTCAAGTACAAAGGGTTTCGTAGCTCAAGTATATTTTTGGTCATAAGTGTTGATGCTCTAACAAAAAAATATTGTCAAATTCTGAGCGGGTTTGGAGGAGTTGGCTTCGTAAAATCCACATCAGTATACAACATCTTAGAGACTTGTATAATAACCGCACACTCCGCTTCCATGTACCATGGTTAATAACAACATGTAGATCTACTAAGGATGCACAACATGTTTTTAGGTTTTATAGAGAATTCGAGGTTGTTAACCTGCCCACAACATTTTTATTGGATCCAGGATTGAACCGACCTGGAATTAATGGCCATGATGACGTGGAAGTGTGATTCTTGTGACTGGGGAAAGATGGTACCGAACGCGGCCCATTCCATGTCGGTCGGTGGGGTTTTGTGGCCGACTAGGGAAATTAAGACTGTATAACACTCCATGAGATCAAGCTATGCTATTTAATATGTAGAAGATACACAAAAATCCTTTATGGTATGTAATATTAAAAGAGGATTACAATTGAAGGTTTGGCAGGGGTGACCTCGGGCTGGGCAGCCAACCACGGGGCTGGGTAGCGCCAACCACGGCTTGGCCACTGCCGATCACATCCTGACCAGTCGCGGTCACTCTTGGCCAGGAATGGCCGCGGCTACATGTCGGTGCTTCGAACACCGGCAATTTACTTACACCGTGCTACTTTCGATCTCGATGATTAACACTCAGACACGGGGAATTATACCAGTTCAGGCGGATGCCCTACGTCCAGTTGTGAGTCAGTCGTGTTCCTCGCGGAGAGTGTTTCGGGCTTACAACGGGGGTGGTCGTAATCTAGGGAAAGATGTGAGGTGCGTGTGTGTTGGTTGAACTCTACTGAATAAGCTAGCCCGTGTCCCCACATGGGGGTGCCTACTCCCCTTATATAGTTTTTTTTTGGGTGGGGGGAGGTAACAAGGTAACAAGGTGGGAGATGAAAAAGTAGGGGGCCCGTGGGCCTTGGTCTCGTTGGCTTCGTGAACTGGTCTCCAAGGTTGTACGTCTCTCCCTGACCTCCTCGTCAATGGTTCAGCATGGTTGGGGTCCTTGTTACCGGCTCGTACGTCACGGTCGTGGTTGGACCATGTCTGCCATCCCAGCCTTAACGCCCTGGGCGGGTTACACGCCCATCGTGGGTAAAGTCTCATACTGTGGCCTTCCGTATTGGCTTCCCTGTCGCCATATCGCATGTCACTTCCGCCTTAGGGTGGTGGTTGGTCGTACCCAGAATGGGGTTAGTTACTGTTATTGTCGTGCGACGCGTGACTCCTGCTGAGTTTGTGGTGTTTCGGGGGTCGCGGGACCCTCGTCCTTGACCCCTGACGTGTGGTCAAGAAGGCACTACGTGGCGCTTTTGAGTTGTAGGGTGATAGGTCTGTCATCGGTTTTGCACGTACTGCAAGTATTGATCAATCGCATGCCGCGGTCCTGCATGTGGTTCCGGCCAGTCATGGCGCCTGGTCGGTATAAGGACAGAGCCGCATGGCTCAGGTCGGTCGAGGTGTATCGTGTTTCCTTAGGCGGGTCAGGCACCCGGCCGGTCTGGGTGTGTCGCGTTACCTTAGGCTGGTCAGGCACCCAGCCAGTCGGTGCTGCACCTCGTTCCATATCGTCGCTTTGTCTGCCTCTAGCTGAGCGGCTTAAACCTTCCTTGCAGGTATCCTGGGTGTGGGTACCCGTCACTAGATAGAAGTAATGAAGAATTTGTAGCGTGTTTGGTTTACATAAGGCTTTTAGATGAAACGGTCGGGGATCACCGGTCGTGGTGGATTGTCCATGCATTTGGACTAATTGGATCTCTACCTTTCTCTGCAAGGCTAGTACCAAGGCCTTGATGAATGGTTACCGAGGCACATGATTTGTCATGATCGTGGCCTGCGGCTGGGGACCCTTTTATCACCTATGCTCTTTGCGCTGGTGACGTAGTGTTTCCACGTAATGGTCACCAAAGCGGAGGAACAAGGTCTCTTCGAAACACTGGCCTCATCACATATCAAACATCATTTGGTAGCATATCCAAATTCCGAAGCTAAGAGCAGCGTTTGGTAGCATCACAGGTTCATTCCATCCGTCACCTAGTCGTCCTGTACTCCTGTATAGTACTTCTGGCAAGTTAATTTTTTGATTCATTCCTCAAAAAGGTGACGGACGACCCGATGCTCGTGCATGCATAACAAACCTGTCCCGGATGGAGCCAAACACGCTGTTAATCTGAAGTCCACCCGCCCAAAGAGTTCGAATTAGACAATACTCTAAACTTGTCGTGCGGTGTCTCGTCTCCAAACTCTCAAAATGCATTTTTGGATCCTCGAAGACTCGTAGTTGTCCAGGTATACCATCTAGGTCCCCAAACTTTCAAAATATATTTTCAAGTTCCAACATGTCATCCGAGTCCCCAAACCCTTGTAATGCGGTGGAAAATGGAGAGACCTAGTCCGAGAATTAGAATAAATCTTTATTTTCTCGCGTGTTTGGACTAATAATGATAGCCACGAGGCCATGACGAGTTTATAAAAATATACTTTCGGAAGTTTACGGATCTGGATGGTACCTTTATACAAGTTCGAGAATTTAAAAATATGTTTTGATAGTTTAGGGACCTAAATGATACATTGAGACAAGTTCAATAAAAAAATGCATTTTGAGAGTTCAGAGACCTAAATGACACATCGATACAAGTTTAGGAACCGTCCGTGTATTTTACTCGTACCAAATCTAAGTCATCGTGATAAGGGTTTAGGAAACATATTTGATTGGTAATAATGCTTGTCGAGAAGTGTGAAGAAAACTCGTATAGACCCTCAAGAAGAAGCGAATTGGCTTGTAGTCTATTGGTAGGACGTTCCAGTGGGACGCTATCCACCAGGCTTTAAATCCTAGTGTTCGCACTTTTTTCTGGGATTTTTTCAAGATTTACCGGCGTTACGCGTTAAGTTGTAAGCGGCGTTCTCGTCGACAACGAGGCGCCAACAGTGACTTCGGGAATCTCCAGATCCGCCGGATGCACAATCCTTCAGAGGTGCTCATAGAGGTAGGGTTTGCGCATACGTATTTATAGGGGTGAGTGTGCGTGCGTGTGTGAGCATCTACGTTGTACCGTGTAATTCTAAAAAAACCCTCAAGAAGAAAAATGGTTGACCAAATAGAGAATACACACATATACAGTATTTTATGTTTTTTTATACTTCAGTACTTCATGTTCAAACCTAATAAACCTGCAAAGCTAAGACGAGTTCACGCACACAAGCTCGGGACCAACCAGAAAACGGGACACCTAATAAAATACCGTCATACTCCCTCCGTTTCTAAAAACCTGACGTCTAGGACAAAATTTGGGTCAAATATTAGGAATGTAAATCATCAATAACTTTTAAGTTGTTGAGTTTACAAATGTAAAAACTACATAAATAGATTTGTCTTGAAAAATTCTTTCATAAAAATATACATATATCACTCTTCGATAAATATTTTTATAATAACAAAAGAGTGAAATGCATTATAGGTCACTAAACTATTCTCGCATTATCATCTAGGTCCATAAACTTTTAAAGTGATCATCTAGGTCTATCAACTTTTAAGTGGTTCATTCTAAGTTCACTCGAGGTCCAATCATGAATCTAGATTCACACTTAAAATGAACCACTTGAAAAGTTAAAGGAGTCAGATGGTCACTTTAAAAGTTCATGTACTCAGATGAGAATGTAGGAATAGTTTAAGGACCTGTAGTGTAATTCCCTCGTAACAAAATGTTAAAGTTGTGTTTTGAAGATCGTGTCGCTGTCCTAAACATCAGGTTTTTAGGAATGGATGAAGTAGTACTTAACCACTCATATTTGGCTCAAATCAGATTAGCACGGGTAGGTAGAGGCATACTCCTATGTAAGTATGTTGGGTAAGTTTTTTAACGCGTGAAAAATAGTACTAGGGTGGATACTTAAAGGGATCTTCAAATGTTTTTTTTTTCGTTGGACGTTATATTTTTTCTATGGACCCAACATATGAGTTCTATGTAGAGTTGGATAGAAAATTTTGAACGAAAATTATTTTCGATTATACCAAATTTATATTTATAGTATAGATACATGGACTTAAAATTTCACACAATGTGCCCATCGCATCACAAAACGAGAATGTGTAACAAAGCGAAGAGGGCTTGTGCTTTTTCCAAGTAAAATCATGTGGAGAATCTGCCACGAAAAAACATAATAAAATTGTTGGCTGCAGGAGGGGAATCGAGGATGAAAATGGGCTATGGGTATTGGCAATTACTCAGCAAAGCAGCCCGGTGACTTCACCAACCCAGCTGCACGGTCAGAGTCAGTCCTTAGATTAGTCAAGACTCAAGATCTGACTGATTCGCAGCATCCTCTTTCTCCATGATCTGCTCCTTATCTTTGCTTCTCTTCTCCAGTTGGCTTGCTCCATCGCCTCTCCACGACTAGAGGAGGAGGAGGAGGAGGAGGAGGAGGAGGAGGAGGAGGAAGGAGGATTCGAGATGTCTGAGATGGTGGCGATGGCGGGGCAGGCGTACATGAGGCAGCTGCAGGCCCACCCGCTGCGCACCAAGGCCATCACCTCCGGGGTCCTGGCCGGCTGCAGCGACGCCGTCGCCCAGAAGATTTCCGGCGTCACCAAGCTCCAACTCAGGAGGCTCCTCCTCATCGCGGTGTGGTGTCCTATTCTTTTCTTTACTTTCTTTTTTTTAATTTCATTTCAAGGCCCAATCAGACGGCTTAGGCGTTCTTGGCTTTAATTACCGATTAATCGACCTATGCTCAATCAGAAATCAGATCGGCTAGTTTTTCATATGAATTTACCACATTACTTTACTTTCTAGTTGCTTGCAATTTGGATCATGCTGTTACAAAGTCTAGCTATAGTGAGCGGCAGATTCAGAGTGGCTGCCACTTCAACTCCTCATTGCTAGAAAGGCTCTCATCAGCGTTTTTTCTTTAACTTGTCGCGGCATAAAAAAGACTCTCAGTGCTAATAAAGAACAAACAAATCCACATGATTGATGTGCACTACTCACAAAGAGAACAAAGCAGAAGAGCACTGCTCTGTGTGAAAGATAGGCTGATACCAACTGCTACTGTGTACATCCACGGATCACCAACAACTGGACTGCCATTTTCCCTCACTGACAAACCTTGCCCCACATCAAAGCAATTAAGCTTAACCAGGATGGCTCGTATGTAGCAAACAACACACACAAAGAAAACTCTACCATCTTATCCGTGTATGAGAGAGTACCATAGTTGCTGACAGTTAGAGGCCACCACTAGTTGTTAAATAGACTGGACCAAGCGCTTAAGCAATGTCATAATTCGCATAACAGCAATTCTGTTTGAATTGCTCGGATGATGCACTTCTGATTCAGTTGTTCTTATTTCATTTGTTTGCGATGTAAAACAGCTATATGGATTTGCATATGCGGGGCCCTTTGGACATTTCCTCCACAAGCTCATGGATAGGTTTTTCAAGGGAAAGAAAGGAAAAGAAACAACAGCCAAGAAGGCATGTCTCCTTTTTGCCTTTCTGGATGAATCATTGTGTTTTCTCATATGCTTAAGCGCTAACTTGTATAGTTGTATATATATCTTTTTGTTCTCAAGTCCCAATAACCTGATCAAGTAACTCTTTTTTGCCCATCTGCCATGTAGGTCTTAGTAGAACAGCTGACTGCATCTCCATGGAACAACATGATGTTTATGATGTATTATGGTCTGGTGGTTGAAGGTATATGTAGTTTCCACTGGAGACTTCATTGTATATTCCCATAAAAGGAAACCCATCCATCAATAGGAAACTTTCTGAAAGAAAAAACAACAATCTGTTGAGAAACTAAGCACCCAGATGCGTCAGCGTCCTGGCTACAGACGTGTATACTACTGTTTGTTATGGGAAACAACCAGTCTTTACAATTTTCATATATTCCAGGAAGACCATTTGGACAAGTAAAGAGCAAGGTGAAGAAGGACTATGCATCTGTCCAACTGACAGCTTGGAAGGTATGCCATTTATATATTGTTTTTTAGTTGGGAATTTGATGCTTTAATCCACTTTTTATGTCTGGTGAGTGGTGACATGTTGGGGTGTTACTGTCTGCAGTTCTGGCCAATTGTAAGTTGGATCAACTATGAGTACATGCCACTCCAGCTCCGAGTTCTTTTCCACAGCTTCGTAGCATCCTGCTGGTGAGGGCCACTATGTATTTAGCAGTTAACATATTGTAGTTGTGCCGTTTTGGCTTGTGAGAAGTGATGCCTGATTTTTCTTTTGTTTGAATCTACCATCACAGGGCGGTATTTTTGAACCTCAAGGCAGCAAGATCCATCGCAAATACTAAGAAGGCATAAAGGCGGCTATGCTATCTGTGCTAGGAACAAAATGTCATTATCTGAATTGCTATGTGGAAGCGAAACCATGTATATCTAGATTGAGTTGTTTGCTGCGAGTAGTTGCACTTCTCATTTCGAGAAACGCTGTTGGTTCTTCTGGTAGATTTCATCCCTATGTATTTCAAGTATAACTTGATTTGTGCACAAGAATATATTTAATCTCTTGTAGTCTTCAAGTATTTAATCGTATATTTAATAGTTGGATGGTGTGGAAGCTTTTATTAGTGGTTGGTAACGTGCTTGTTGAGGCTGCATTCTTTTATTAGTTGGACTAGGGTAAATACCCGTGCGTTGCTACGGATGGGATATATAGAGCAAAGATAAATAGATCACATGAAAAAATTAAATTCGACGGATGTAGTATCGCATCGAAGTCCATAAAAGTTAGTACTCTTGTTTTTTCGCAAAGACATGGACGGTGGACAACCGTGAGTGCTCGTACATTGCTACGGGTGCAGTACATAGAGCATAAACAAAATAGTATCGATCTAAACAAATATTCTTTGAGACGGGCATAAACATTGCATACTCAAGCTTCACAACTACTGAACATACTTAAAGTATATCATGCTGTATCAAAATCAACCACAACTATGTTTCAAATGAATAAGATAGTATTGTGTTTGCAGGTCGCAAAACTTAGAAGGAAACATTGGATCTATACCATTAAAAGAATTCATCATTGTATATATACCATTAAAAGATCTAATTATAGAATACCATCAAAAGGTCATTTATTTGAAACTTAGCACGTTTGTGAACTTGACGTTAACTCTCACCATTATACGACTGCGAGGGGGAATACCCTCGGCTGCCTTGCCGGAACTCGGCGTAGGACGAGGAGGTTGGCGCTGGGAATGCCGCAAAGCAGGCAAGCGCCACTACGCGATGTAGGCAGAGGTGCATTGGGTGTTGTGCTGTCCCTTGGTCGCCTGCTCAAGAAAAGAATTTTCTTTTCTTTCAACCCTATCTTCTTTCTGTTTCTTTTCTACCTTCTAGTGTGATTATGCTCAATCGGACCTGGATAACAATTTTGCCGGTGTTCTTTCCTAAACAAATTTCGCCACGGGCATTTATATCTTGGTATATGTCCCAAATCTAGCGATATACTAAATAAAAGCAACGAAACTACCAATTCAGCAAAAAAAAGGTCAGAAATACAAAATCGGAGAATGCCCAGAGAGTAATATCTTCTCAGAGTCCTCACCCTGGTCAAACAGAGATGTGTAGATAGTAGGTGTCACACCGGAAGCAGGTAACAAAATACAAATTGAGTCACTTTAACGTGTGAACTAAGCTTTTACTGGTCAAAAAAACTTCAAACTATTTTAATGTTCCCCTCCTTGAAAAAATAGGAGTGTTCCAACCAGATATACATAGGGGTGGGAATGGATCACGGCCCTCATGCCTCTTTCACAATCCAACTTGGTCCTAGATGATTCTGCCCATTCATCTTGTATTTAACATGCACCTTATATGCAAAAAATTCTAACAACGAAGCAAACTGTTTTTGTTATCAAACAGCAAATCCTACCCTTAGTGCTTTCTTCTTTAACTTGTTCATCGCAGAAAATTGCTGCAGCCTCGCTCGGACAGCATCACCAAGAGGGACGTCTGGCATCTTCTTAGAGTCATGTAACCACAGATGTGTAACTCCCAGAATGAGGGTTCATGTCAGTCGATACACAATGCAGACACATCACCAATTAAAATCTGATTTTCCATAACAATCAGAGAGACATAGTATTCTATAGCCTGCTTACCAAGTACTTGTGCTGCAGTAAACCGTGTGTTTGGATTTAGGTCCAGCATCCTCCTAACAAGATCTTTAGCAGGCTCAGATACTCTGGGCCATGGTTCTCTTTTGAAATATACCACACATCCTATAATTGCCTATGCTACTCCCTGTTCAGTTTCTGCACAGCATCATGAGTATGGGATTATGATGGTGCTCTAACTTACCATTAAAAATGTGTGCATTATAGACAAGATAGTGAAAATACCTGCCCAAAATGGTGGCACACCACAAAGAAGTATGTAAAGTATCACTCCAGCACTCCAGACATCAACTTCAGGCCCATAGTTAGTTTCGCTTTAAAACCTCTGGAGCCATGTAGTATGGACTGCCTACAATTTTGCTGAATCGCTCACCTGCATACAGAAGCCAAAAGAAGTCATAAATAACCCTAGCAAATAAGTCTGATATTGAAGAACATTTTTTTAGAGCACAGAACGAAGAACATATTTTCTGTGAGCTTGCACGAGGTGTTTACTGGTCAACGATGGTATATTTAGGATGCCGGGATAAAATTTATTGCACATGTCTGTACATACAAACCTGTTGTGATTAAATTTATTTGTTATTTAGACTAAATAAAGATATGTATTCCTTTTATTTTATAATCGCTTTGGAGTCTCCAATTGGTTGTAATTCATAAACAGAAAACTACGTTATCCACTCACTGACAGAGTCATATGAATGAAGCAGAAAACGTTTAATTTACCATGGTTTATTTCACTTGAGGGCTAAGTAGGCCCATTTGAACCATACATGGGCCGTTACAGGCCCATACAGACTTGTCATGCATGTGTGAGACACGACTACCGGTGATTTTATATGCCTTCCGGAGGCTACTTGGCTTCCAATGTTGGAGATTCGTACCGACAACATGACCGCACGATCTCCTTATCTTCCTCCTCGGTGCGACCCTACAGCCGCCAAAATTAAATTTTCGTGTCGTCTATTTATCTTTGCTTCATATATAGTACCCGTAGCAACGCACCTGCACTTACCTAGATGGTATCTTACAATTAGACATCATCCAAGAGTGCAGATGGATGCAGAATGTGGCACCCCTGAGCATGTTCACCATACCGAGTACCTGATGCCAAGTCCATTGCAGGTGAGTATTAAACCTTTGTGCCGATTCAGGTAGTCTTGAAATGGTTGACAAAAATCATATTGTGTGAGAACAATTGGCCGATAAGATAACAGTAAATAGAATAATAGTTGCTCACCACTACATTCTGATCTTGAACATACAGAATGCCTTTCTTGTTGTACTCTTGCCTTTTTGCAGGATTACTCAGAACTGTTAAAAGAAATACTGGGGCATCAGAAACAATAACGAAAAATGTGTTATAATAGCCCGTGATTTCTCTCTCTTTCGAGAATGGAAAGTAAAGAGCACAGTCAAAAAAATCTCTTTAGGAAAAGGAAATAATCTAATCCCCCGAGTT
This sequence comes from Echinochloa phyllopogon, assembly GCA_033239725.1. Classification (NCBI taxonomy): domain Eukaryota; kingdom Viridiplantae; phylum Streptophyta; class Magnoliopsida; order Poales; family Poaceae; genus Echinochloa; species Echinochloa phyllopogon. Next base: position 47,924,968 of record BTCW01000015.1, read on the forward strand.
AGCTTTCTCTAGAGCAGAACTGATGATGGATATACAGCTCAAAGGTTCAAAATGTTCAACAGACGTGTCTCCTCCTCAAGCATGATGACCAAGTGGGGATATATTTATATCTGACATTTGGCTACAAATCTAGAACAGTTTTATGGCCTTCTAATAAACATAGTTTGCAAGAAGCAACAAATAATTTTCAACTGACTGACAGGTATTAATGAGACATCAAATTATCAATAGAGCTTTGCTTATTCAAGGCACCAAGATATTCCTACGAGTCACTACAAACAATAAAATTAATAAGGCATTTTTTATATTTGTGTTAGTCGTTCCATTTCTCTCCTGTACAAGGGCCTATTCTTAGTCTTGGAGCAGTTCAGTAGCATCTATGACAGGGACAATGCTCCCTAGCCACGTAACACAGACTAATGTTATGAATGTATTAAAATCTGCTTTTCTATTTCTTAACATCCTGACCACTGGTATCTGAATAATTTGCTACCATAACAAACTTTATGGCTTTACTGACTATTAGGGTATATAGACCCTCCTAGGTCCTAGTCTCGCGGAACAGTGGTAACAACTCCTCTTATAGCTCCTAAAAGTACAGCAAGACTGAGAGCAATTTAGCATAATCCATGGCAGGTATGGCTGGGGAACCATAGCCATCTGGTTCGTGATAATGTATATCTGTGTACACTAATATAAAACCTGGTGTGATAGCTTCGTACTTAGTAACATCATCTTTGGTTATAGAAGCAAACAACAGGAAAACATAATTACAGCAAAAGATGATGCTTAGACACCATCATTAGGGGACACTAAGTATGAATTATGCAAAGCATATATAATACAAAGTACGCTTTATGCAAAACGTACATAATACAATTTATGTATGCTACTTTTCTCACGTGGAACAAATTCAATTCTGAGGAACCAATCCAGCTCACCTTGGTATGCCTCATTAATCTCCTGAAATCTAGAGGTTGCATTTTCTTCACCCTGCTTCTTATCAGGGTGCCATTTCTGCAGACAAAATGGAAATGAAAAGGATCTACATTATCATCATGGCATCAACTTGGAGAGAGCAACACAAAGGACGCCAATTAGCATTCAGCAGCGAACAAGAGTATCCTCAATGAAATTTTTGCAGACTTAAGGGAAGCACTTTGCTCAATAAAACTAAAGTATATGACTAAAGTACAGTACATCATTGGTATTGGGATTTTGGGATGGATACCAACCAGCGCAAGCCGGATATAGCTGGACCTGATCGTCTCTTCCGACGCATCGTAATCAACTTCCAATATCTTGTAGTAATCCTGCAGGCACAATTGCCCCGTTTAGCACGAGCCAATAAGCTTTCTAGAAATGGAAGCATGCGAAATGGGCAAACTGGCTAAGTGAACTCAATTCTACACGATCTGGTCTCTAAACAAACTTACCTAGTGAAGCAGAAACAAACTTGCCAATTATTCAATCAAGCACATAATGAAACAAAACATTGCCCTAAAAAAATTTATTCAAAAACAAACTGAGTATAGTAAAGACATTTAGTTCTTCCATAGTGAAGCAGAAACCCTTGATGACAGAAACAACAAATGAATTTGGACCTTTATAATTAGATTCAGGATCTTGGATCAGTTCTCCCAACAATTTATCATGACTCTTCTTCATCTCTTCTTCCTTTGCAGCAGAAGATATTTTTTGTAGCTTATCCAGAGAGAACTACAAAATCTGTTCAAGATATTGTCTGTCCTGGGAGCCTGACTCAAGTAACTTTCCACCAAAAACAATATAATTTGTGTCAAATATGCATCATGATCCAACATAAGTCCATGGTACAAACATAAGTCCTGATTTCCTTTACCTGGCTCACCAGATAACTGTAGTCTGGCATGTCTCCTCTCATTGAATCTGCGACCACATCCCAGAAAGCTTTCTCCATTGTTTCTTTGACTTTTGCCTGACAATAAAGAAGATAAAAATAGTAAAATTACACGACAAGAGAATCAACTCACACTAAGAGACCCACGCCCTGAATTCAGACATTTGAGTTCCCATAAAGGACCCTCAAAACTAATAAACTTTCTTCTACGATATACATTTATTTTTAATATTATTCTACTGCTTAACTCGACAATGATATTACAAAACCGGAGCTAACCTTGAAATCAGCTTCAACAGTACCAACACCATCAGAGATGTCAGCAAAAGAGCTATGGATGTCATGAAGTATCTCATTGACTATTTGTTCATTTTCGGTTGGCATTTTCTCTGGCACTGCCCTGCTCAGTGTGCTACTCATGAGCTTGCCTCGTTGGCTACTTTCAGATGGTAAAGAGGAAGATTCAAACAGAGATTTGGCAACTTGACTTATCTTTTCAGCATCCATGATTCCATACCAGAATTCTCCCTAATTTCAGAAACAGCAGACCGTCCGAAGAGCATGTAACTGAAGGAGATGCTATATTTGCAACTGTAGCTGCAACTGGGCTCGTGCGCTCCTTGGAAGTGCAGGATGTCAACAAACTTTTTTTTTTGCGGGTTGGATGTCAACAAACTTGATCTGCTTCTCTCAACATATGAGTCAAATGCACTGCAAGGCTAATTGCTAAAAATGATCAAGAAATAATTGGCACTGAACATACAAATCATACCAGTTTCTGAATGGCTTTCAAATTACCGCATCCGTAGGTCGCCCTTGACGTACATGGAGAGGTCGATCCGCTCCCGCGGCGGCGCCTCCAGGTCGAGGTGCAGGATGTACTGGTTGCGTGGGTGGTAGATGGCCTACAGTGTCCGCCGCATCCGCAAGCCATCTCCCTTGGTGCCCTCCAGCAGATACGCGATCCGCGGAGGCTCCGCGTCGGAGTCATCCGAGTTCACGGCGGCGGCGTCGGGGTTCTTGCCGTCGTCGCCGGCGGCGCCTTCGCCCGAAACGCGGTCCTTGGCCCCCGACTCGGCGGCGTCGCCGGACGACGAGCCGTCGTCCCAGCCGGCGAGGGAGACCATGTCGAACAGGGCCGCGTCCCCGCCGCCACCGAAATAGAGCGAGAGCAAACCGGAGTACTGGACAATCGGCGGCGGAAGGCACTTACTTGTTGCCGAGCAGGGCGTGAAGCTTGATGATGAGCTCGTCGTCGTCGTCAGTGAAGTTGCTGCGCTTCAGGTCCGGGCGGAGGTAGTTCATCCAGCACAGCCGGCAGCTCTTGCCGCAGCGGAGGAGCCCCACCGCCTTGGGCAGCGAGCGCCGGCACCCCTCGCCGTGCGCCTTGATGTAGGCGACCAGGCGCTGATCCTCCCCCTTGGTCCATGCGCCCTTGTTTGTGTGCGCCTTCTCGTAACACAGATACCAACGAGGAACATGGCGGCGGCGGAGCAGAGAGGAGATGCATCGACACGGGTGTTTGGCGGAGGGGGCGTAGGGGGTCGGGATCCAATCCCCAGGACATCGCGAATGCTGCCATTGAAATTTGAAAATTCGTTAAGAATGCAGGTACTAGACTACAATAAGATGATTTGTTACAAGTTTTTGGTTGAAACCATTGTAACTTCCAGTTTTTTTTGTGGGGGGGGGGGGGATTTCACCCCATTTTCTAAAGTAAATTATGTATAAAAAAGAGTATGTCAAAAGCATTGATATGGTGTGTGCATGCGCCCATAGTTGTGAGTTTATGACTATGCGTGCATGCATGTTGGGTGTTTGGAAATTGGATTCAAACTTCAACCTGATTGCAAGGCTTAACAGAGGTTGAATACAACACGGCCGAACTGGGCTGGGCCGTTCTCTTCCCTGCGGCATGGGCCCGTTGGGGAGGAAGTATAGGTAGTAAAAAGCCCACCAAGGCGATCGGAGTGGAGGAGGTGTCATCGTGTCTCCTGGATCCCCTCTCCTCTCTCATTGTCGTCGGAAGGCCTCGAGGGCAAGGGCAGAGGGGGGCTAAGATCCAATCTTGTTGCCGCCGCGGCTGCTGCCACTCCACGATCCAATCGATCTCGCCGACCATGGCTCGCTGCCACCTTCTCCTCCTCCTCCTCCCCCTCTTTCTTGCCTTGGCTGCTGCTGCTCCGGTAAAGATCCTACTTTCTTGTTTCTCCGTTCCCCTTCTTCCGGTGGTGCTTGATGCTCGTCTGGTGTCGTGGGGCAGGGGCAGGGACAAGGTTACCACGGAGACGCCTCCGCAGTCTTCATCGATGCCGCATCGCACCGCTACCTGCGGGATCAACGAGCCGACAACCAGGTACCGTACCAAACTTCCCCATCCCAACTCTTTTTTCTTTTTCTTTTTGGAACGAATCTGCTTGTATCTGTTTAAACTTTGAGCTTCCTGTGTATCGTGCTTAAAACGACCATTATATTGCTAGTTTAGTTACTTACAAGCACTGGTTATCCTTGCCCAGCTTGTTAGTCTGCCTCTGCCTCTCCTTTTATGATCTTTCTTGCTTGCTAATATACGTGGCATCATCGTGTTACCGCAGGAGGCTTCAATGTCGTTAAATGAAGTTTCTGCGGCTGTTTCTGTTTTGCTTGGTTTTGCACCGCCAACCTCCCTACCCGCACTTTCTTCTTCACAGGTTATTTAAGCTTCATCCTGGAACCGGCTAACATCTGTACTCATCCTGCTACTGTACCAGAATGCGTCAGCCTTTGATCTCTTGATTTTTCAGTTAAACAAAGTGCTTCTTCCAAATCCATTTGATAGACCACGTGCTGTTTTCCTTGTACAAATTGCTGGCTCCTACGGTAAGCCAACTGTTCTGGAATGCTTGTATCAGTATTTGTCGATTTTAATCTTGCGACTAAATTCCCCCCTCCTGCTTATGTGTCAGCCTTGGCGGATAGCTTTGTATCTGAAGCCAGTAGCATTTTCAAGACCATGATTGAAGGTGCAAACAACGCTGCTACAGGACTTACAGGTTTACTCAACTATCCAGCACTTCCTTATTGTGGATTTGTTCATCCCTCTCTGCGTCTGACCTGGATTCCCAACTCCTGTGTTATGTTTGGTTGTTGACATACCTTTTTTTCATCCATAATTTACTTTGCAGACAAGGATGAACTTATTGTCATTCATTCAGATGAATCTCTAGATCTTTCTGGATCAGATTATCTTGATAATGAACTTTCCAGCTTGGTAAGTAGGGAAATGTAGTACTATGCATAACCTTTCTATTTATACAACCTAGAAGTTGATAATTCTTTGTCAGGCAAACTGGTTGGAGGGATCGTATGAGAAGTCTAGCGGCAAACTAGTCATTCCGTTGGAGAGTGGAAACAGTCTTACCTTCCGACTTGATAAGGTTCACATCCTCCTATGCACACAAAAATGCTCCCTCTCTCTCTCTCAACTCGCATGTATGGATGTCTCCTCAGGCATAAACACACAAATGCACAGTCAGCATGCATGGTTATTCCCCCCTCTGGACTGCATTGTTTTGTTAGGGTTGGGTCCAGTCACACCCTGATTTACTACCAGAAATTATCTGTAATAGTATGCATAAGTGGTAATTCTAATACTTCCTCTGTAAGAAGTCAACCAAATTCAAATTTGACTAAATTTATAAAAAGATAGTATCAACATTTATGTCTCTAGATAGGTTTACTTTTTGTATCATAAATGTTAGTATTTTTTGTGTATATATTTGGTCAAACTTAAAATTAGTTGACTTATAGGGAAGTGAGAAGTGCACTCTTTTTGGTACAGACGGAGTACCTAACTGGAAGTACTGCACTTGTGTTCTTAGCATCTCAAATCTCAGCTTTATTGCAATGCATTTCTTTGCAGGAAGCAGACTTGGAGTTTGTGTCCAGCTTGGCTTCCCTTCATAAAACTTTAGAAAGGGCTATTCAGGTTCATGAAGATTTCTCAGGTGTTGTCAGCCCTGCGGAGTTATTAGTATGCCAATTCACAGGGTTAAAGGTAATTGCCCACATTTATTTTAGTCTGTAATTTGAAACTGGGAGTTGATAGAGTAAATGCTCTAAAAAAGGCCCACACTTAATCCTGCCCCTGATGTAGTTCCACCTGCCCTTAATGTACCACTACTATGTAAATATGATTCTTTAGTCAGTAATATCCCTTTGCTAGTGGTATGCAGTTATTAATTTGATGGATTGGTGTAGGTTGTGAAGGATGAAATTTTCTTTTTGATAGTGTTGTTATGCAACTACTAATTTGATGGTTTCTGTAGGCTCTGGAGGATGAATATGCTTCCACAGAAATTGTTAAGCAGGGAACTGAAGTAGTTCGGAGAGCTGTAACCAAAGCATTTGAGTCCCTAAATGGAGCATATAAAGGTAATTTACCAATTGCTGTTGAATATGACACGAAACATTAGCTTTTCATCTGTTGCGATTGTTTGCCTCTGTCTATCCCTCCTACTGAGTCAACATCATAGTCAAGTTGGTTCCTTGTTTCGAACATTGTACTTGTTACCTTTGCAAAGTACTTCACCCTTGGAACTTTTGGTGTTCTTGCCCCTACTTTAGAGTGCAATTGTGATTTTGCCCTCGTTTTTTCAACTTTGTGAATACGCCCTCTATTATTCACAATTCAATGCGATTTTGCCCTTGGTCTTTGCGTATTTGCCCCTGTTTTAGCCGTTGACCAAGGGAAAAATAGCTTTTACTTGTGAATAGTAGAGGGCAAAATCACAATTGCACTTCAAAGTAGGGGCAAGAACACAAATGCCCCAAATAAAATCTACCCTGATGATCATCTGTATTTTGCTGTAACAACTAAACAGGTAAAATTGTTGGGCTGGTAATGTCCACAAAGGAGGCTTCGTCATTCTTGGGATCCATAATCGACGCACCATCTTCATTGCACATTTCGAGACGACTAGAAGAAGCAAGCCAAGCTAATGCTACAGCAGCCTCCATTGTGCTTGTTCGGAAGAGTTTGGCATGGATTACAGGGATCATCCTGCTTGTTTCAACTCTGATAGGGGTGAGTATATATATCATCGTGCGTTAAAGCTGGATACTATTACTTGTCTTGGCTCCCTAATAAACTCTTAATTGTGCAGGTTTGCTTGCTTATGAACATGCCACTTACCAGGGACACCCTCCTGTATTCAAATGTCAAGATGGACTAGTACTCTTTTGGTTGGGCTTTTGGCTCGTGTAGTTATGGGGTTGGTTTTCGATAGCAATGTATGCTTATGCTGTTGACAAAACCAGTGTACAATGGGATATACTATCTAGTGCTTCGTGTATTTTGAATGAGCTGTTTTGTTGTTGGGTTGCGTCCGGGTAAATAAAGCCAGAGGAGATTGTTGCAGAATGCTACTGCCTTGTCCGAATAAATCTGTGACGATTGTAATCGGATTCCAATTTCATCATCAAATATAATAAGTAATTGTACTATAGTTGTATTATTGTTTGTGGCTTTCCTTGCAATGCACCAATCGAGTAGGCATGCACCTTGGCCATAGGCATCAAAGTTGATGTAGAGGCATGATGACTTGTGTGGACGATCTCGAAGCTTGATGCATACTAGATCGGATCCATCAACAGCAATCAGATTCAGATAAGTTGATGCATCATCGATCGGATCCATGGACAACAATCAGAATTAGACAACTAACAGATTCAGACCTCGTACGTAGGTAGGTAGGTATGTCGTGAATGGAAGGCCCGGCGAGAATGACGCGCGACCCGGTCGGTCTGGTGGCTCATGCAACGACGGACGGGGAAGACGGTCGCCTGCCTCTGCCCCGGCCGACCTCGACCATCCATCCGTCCGTCCCTGCCTACCAATATCTTTCTTTCGTCGCCACCATATCGCCAGTTTGCATTTGCATTTCCGATCAGAAAGATAGATATCCAAGCTAGAGATCGAGTCAGACGACAGAAGATCGATCGAGCAAGACGACGGCGCGGTGGCAGCTGCTCGCCGGCGAGGTGAAGCGGCAGGCGTCGGGGTTCCTGCAGGACAAGTACAAGCAGGCGAGGCTGGCGCTGGGCGATGTGACGCCGGCAGAGCTGTAATTAACTCGGGATTCCTTTTAGTATAGATAGAAGCAGGAGTAGTAATTTTTTTTGTATGTAATACTCGTAATCTCCATCATTATATATTTATATTATACATATATAATATAATGCATGCAGGCTTGCCCAGGATGCCACCAACAACGAGGCTTGCGTCCCCGACGCCAAGACGCTGGCGTGCATCGCTGACGCCGCCTTCGACATGGACGAGTGCTGGAGGATCGCCAAGGTGCTCCACCACCGCCTCAGCCGCGCTGCCGACTGGAAGGAGTGGCGCCCCGTGTACAAGGCCCTCGTCGTCCTCGAGTTCCTCCTCACCCACGGCCCCGAGGACCTGCCACGCGAGTTCCTCCCGGACATGCCCGCCATGCACGACCTCCGCAGCTTCCACTACGTCGACGACAAGGGCTTCAACTGGGGCGCCTGCATGCAGCGCCGCACCGACAGCGTCCTCGCCCTGCCCACCGACGCCGACCGCCTCCGGGACGCGCGCCGCAGGGTCGGATTGTTCAGCTTCGGCGGCAGCCCGACGACGGCGTCGTCGTCCTCGCCGTCCTCCGCGTCGTCCTCCTCCTCCCGCACCACCTGGTCATTCTCCGGCGGAAGCGGCTCCTCCCACTACTCCGACAGCCCCACCATGTGCCTCACCTGCGCCTCCGACACCGACTACCGCCACGACAAGAAGTGCGACGCCTACACGGCCGACGACGACGACGACAAGAGGTGGGCGGACGACCACCACCTGCACCTGCTCATTGACGACGCCTCCGCCTCCGCCTCCGTGTCCTGCGGCGGCTGGGACGTCGACGCCCACATGACAGCAGCAGCAGAGGACAGCATCAGCAGCTCATGGCCTGCCAGGTTGCTCGGCACCACCACCAGCAGGGCGTCCGGCTTCCAGAGCCTGTCGCAACCCGAGCAGCGAAGGACAACCAGAAGCTACAGCTCCAGACCCAGGATTGATTGAATAATAATAATAATAATAATAATAATAATACCTAGTTATGCATTCTCGGCCATACCTTGACAATGATTTTCTAGCAGTATGTTGAATCCAAAATACAAGAGTTCTTGTTCAGCAAATAGCTTATGTACAACCATCCCATCACAGAGACATCTCTACCTCATACATCAATGTTTTGTTTCTGCATCTACAAGTTTCTTAAAAGAAAAGACTACACGCGATGACTTGTATCTACACATATTCAGGACAGCTAGCAAGCACATAGAAAAAGGTACCCAGCAAAAGTTGCTTCACGTTTCCCTATACTTCGTCAGGTCGAAGGTGAGAGTTCTCGAGCAACTGCACATCGAATGTCAGAGTGAGTTAGGTAATGCCAACAGAAAACAAGGCAAGTAATACATGTCCAATTTACCTTCGTTCCGAGTCTCTATAAACACCGACCAGTGCTTCAGCTTTGTCGTAGAAACTATCCTTCAGGGATATGACTATACTCTGGAACCCACGTTCTCCATCCTTACCTTGCTCATCAGCAACACGCTCACATGACTTTGATCTGATAAACCCAGCAACCTTGGCAACATTTAAATTGTCCAGAGCTGCGTCTACCTCATCCAATATGAAGAAGGGTGATGGCCTGAAACTGAAAATTGCCAAGAAAAACTTTATGACACTTAATTGAGATGACATAAGAGAGGTAGGTAACCCAGATACAGCAGTGTCCAGAGTAGATTGTCTTTTTGTGTTTTCAATATAACAGTGATGTGCTTTACCCTTAAAAAACTCTAGGGGAAGAGGTCAGTAAACATTGATTCTGATATGTTGCACTAATTTATTGACCTTGGCATACCCGAGAGGTTCTCCAAAAGCACAGGGAACGGGAAGCAGTAAGTAAACATTTTAGTATTAGAATCAAACAGGGACCTGAAGAAACAAGTGGCTACTTAACCGATTAGATTGTCTGCAGATGGATTGGTGACATTTTTACTGGCAAAAGTATCAATAATGGATCAACCTGACAATTGCGGACTCCAAGCCACGCTTAAGGAAAATTGCTAGAAACATTTTACCTGTGAATGGCAAAAAGCAAAGCCAGTGCCGCGACAGTCTTCTCTCCACCGGATAACTGTTCCATATCTCTAAACCGTTTGGTAGGTGGCATAGCTGTATACTTGATTCCATGTAGAAATGGTTCGTCTTCATTTTCCAGATTTAAATACGCTGTTCCTCCAAGTGGATGTGTATTGCTTTTTGTCAACTGCTTATAGATTTTGTCTATGCCTTTAGATATGTGATCAAAGGCCTCCATGAACAGCTCATACCTAAGCATCAATGGAAATAACAATGAGTAAAGATTCTCCAAAGAACCCAAAAAACAGTATCATATGGGGCAAAATGCAGCAATAGTTGTTTGGGAACATCGAAGTTGATATATAACCCCCACCCCCACTTAATATATTATCATTTGTTTTTCTCTTCTTTTATTTCCCATGGCAGGTCAACATCCAAGCTCTTACATCACGTTCATCCTTGTATGGCAAAGAGCCAAAGACGAAAGTGGAAGGTAACTGATACTGTTAATCTCTACAAGCTGAGATAACTTATGGAGACCTGAGGGTGATTGCTGGTCCTGGTGAAATGGGATGAAAGTAATAGCTAAACAAGAATGTTTGTTAGGTTTACTTGCCCTTTTTCTGTTTGCAAGCTGCCCAGGCCTCAGGTATGATCTCAATAGGTACTTGACACTAGTTACACTGTGATATAAAATCCACAAGTAACAACTGCCGTTGTCAAAACTATCACAAAACCATACTTTGATGCAATACTTTCAGAGAATCGCCCTTCTATTTGCAAGATATTGCAGAAAAAATCACTTGTAATCAACAGTTTCAAAGAACCATGCTCCTATTTGGACAATATATTTCAGAAAGCCACAGTTTTAAACACTTCCGTTATTTCACAGTCATGAGACTTGCAATGATGCAATGCTAAATGAGTCACATGAAATGTTATGCAAGGAGTGCTATTCTAAGATATTGCGGTTTAGAATGAAGAATTCAAAAAAAAGGAAGAATGAAGTTATTCACTCTAAAAACTAAGAGCTTTCTTTTGGCTATCAAAATTCACCATAATTGTTTCTTGACAGTCATCTAAAAATAATGAACTTCAGATCAATGGAAAAAAAAGATAGCATGGATCCTCCAAAGTGTAATGGAGGAAATCTTGCTAGTTCCTACAAACAATAAGAGCACCCTAGAAAAGAACTTCATTTGATGTCATCAACTTCATATGGTGATCAGAAAAAATGTTTGGGCAATACCTCCTTTGTTTGACAGAGTTATATTTATCAGATATCTCTCGCTCTTCTTTCCTAACTGCCTCAAACTTTTCTGTTACCTCCTTTTCCTTTCTTTGAAGTGCATCATATTGATCCAGTGCTTTCAGATTGGGAGCAGTGCGCTCAATCTCAGCTAGAAGCGCACCTGTTCTTTGTTTGAACTCTGCCTCATGTTTGTCACGTTCAGACTGTCGCATATCCTGCAGATAGATTTTGCTAAGCTGGCTGTAATCAAGGACTGGTTGTTGTGAGGATGATCCGGTATCCATTGGATCATTCACTGTAGGAAGCTTCAACTGCTCCAGTTCACACTTCTCATGAATCTCCTGTTGGCGTGATATAAGTTGCCCAAGTTGCCCCTCCTACAAGTCAACGGATGGTTTCACAATAATAGCAGCCTTAAACATGTTAAACATTTAAAGCTAATAGTACTATCATCAATAGTTCAATTCAAACAAATAAATGAAGTAAGCAATCTTTTAACAGACTTCAGCCATGACTCCGCTAAAGGCGCATAAAAGAAATTTTGATGAAAGATGACAACGTTACAAAAGCCTACCTTTGACTTCACTTGGCGATCCAGCTTTGCCAATGTAGATGCAACATTACCATTCTGCTCCTTCAATTCATCAATAACCTTTTCACATTCATCAGACTTGGATTTCCAGTCTGTAATTGTATAAGGTAGAGTTCCATGAGATCACTAGAAATACAAAGAGAAGAATGAAGATGCATCTGGATTTCTGAAAGTTTATCGTCGTCTGACATAAATGTAAAGGCATATGTCTGAGTCCTAAAAGCAGAGCGGTATCACGATGAACAGAACTGAAGTAACAATTGATGGGCTTAAATGTAAACTTCATGCTCATCCATAAGGAAAACATTCAAGTTTCTTTGAGTTGCAAGAGCTAAAGTGCTAAACTGCCCCTGCTGCGCCAAGGATTTTGAAGGTATAACTAACAACTATTACATTGAAATAGCTAAGTTTAAAGGTTGAACCACAATGTGTACGCAGGACAACTACTATGGCTACTTTTGATCACCAAGCACCATCAAGAAAATAAAGGAGATTCAAATGTGCACCTTCAGCCTCTGCTTTTAGTTCATCCATACGAGTCAAAATTTGTTCCGCTTCAGCCTTAGCACCAGATTCTCTCTCCTGTAAGCTCTTCAGCTCTTTCTCTAGGGACTCGTACGTCTCCCTTAACTTCACAATTGGTGCCTGCATATCTCGCTTTTGTTCATATTCAAGCCTGCAGAGCAAGATGTTGTTCATACTTGAAATTGTATGTGCAGTCAAAGCAAAATTTAATTAAAGCTAATTGCCGCACTGTCACATACTGATATTTCAATTTTGACATTTGGTTACTTAGGCTCAGCTTCCTCTCCTGCAGTGCTTGAGCATCTTTTAGTTGCCTTTCTTCATACTCGCGGATATTCTTGACACCAACTGAAATGCTAAAATCTCTGTACACCTTGTCCACAATCTCATTGATTTTTTTCTCAAGCTTCATAACTTCTGCTTCTTTCTCAGCAAGACGGATCTCGAGCTAAAGAGACAAAATGAGTGACCAATTGAAAAGTAACAGTTCAGACCTGATGGAAACAACAGGTGTAACATCTTCAACAAAATAAATATTACCTCCTCCTTTCCAGGCTCCAGACGATTAATCTCTTCCTCAATATTACTCCTCTCAGATGACAATTTGAGTAGCTTCTCTCTGAGGTTATTCTGCACCAATGGATCACTTTTAACAGAAGAGAAAGTCTGAGAAGGAATTAACAAAGAGAAGCGATCCACCATCACAACAGGAAGGGAGGGAGGGAGACAGTGAGAGAACTTTCAGCTAATACAGGGTAATAGAATTTGTATAGAATCCCTACTCAAAACTAGAAATAATGGATAAAGACATCACTTAACCGGGAGATAGGCAGTATAATCAATTTGGCATGTTATGTTTCCCAGGAAACTCAAGATGAGAAGGAAAGTATCTTTTTTTTCAACAGGGAACAGTATCCAACAGTCAACTGAAAGGTCGTTGGCACCCCAAGCTTACGTTGCTTGGTGATTCTTGGTCTTGCTGTCTTACCTTTTTCTTTCCGTGGCACGAATTTAATCTAGTTTTAAGGTTGGGTTTGTGTGTGGGGGGCGTGCTCAGGTCGGCTGTGGTCTGATTTGTTTGTATTTGATGGCTCTACCTTTCCTTTCTTAACGAAATGGAACACAGCTCTCCTGCGTCGTTCAAGAAAAAACAGTCTGAACCGAACACTTTGGTCAAGAACAAAGAGTTGTATAAACAAAAAGAAAAGGAAAACAAGACAAAGTTAAGTAAACAATCTCTAGTCTGCACTCTATGAAATAGCCTCCACTATAGGTTAAAGTGCTTTCTTTACAGCTAATCCACTTAGATAGTTAGATGACAAAAAAAATATCATCAACCATTATTTGGCTTATTAGTCAAAGTATCAACCTACCTGTTCAACATTAGAGTAATGCAATTTTTTCTCAAGTCCAGTTATTTTCTCAGATATGGCAAGCTCCTTTCTCTGCAACTCCCTAGGGGACCCAAGTTCTGACATTTCAGATTCCAGCTGGTTTTTTTTCTTCTTCAATGCTGCAACACAAGTTGCATGAAGAGCAAGTAAGACATTAGCAAATAGCACACCTATTTATATGTGATAAGGAGATATGGCAAAATACAGACATTCTATTCTGCTATCATCCCATTTGTTTGATCTAGCTTCCATTCCACCACTTATTCCACCAGTCATCGTGCCAGATTTAGTCAGCAGAATCCCATCGACAGTAACAACTAAATGCAAACACATGAAGCACAATAAGCATAAAATAAAATAACTAAGCAACAAAAAAGAAATGCTGCTTAAGAATAAGCGGAAGATATACACCCTTACCTTTGTACCTTTCGCCACTCCAACTTAAGGCTTTAGCTTCGTCAAGTTTATCACAGACAAGTGTATTTCCAACAGCATACAGAACTGCTTTCTCCAAAGCTCGGTCAAATGTACAACGTTAAGACAAAAAAATAATGTCAAGAAAATTGATACAGCTTATGAGCAATCAACTTTTTTCTACGAGCTATTATTGCAAAAGTGCAATGTGAACAGGAAAGCATGCATGGCAAATATAAAAAACCAAGGGCAGGGCTTAATGAATGGTTCCCAATCACATCTTTTTACAAAAACAGCGGAGGAGGCTTATTTAGAAGGCGGATGGATATATGGGCAAAAGACAGATAGCACATTTGATTGAAGTGATCAGGTGGAAAGTAAAAGGTGGCCATGGCAATTCCTAAATGTATCTATACTTAGCATGCCGAGAGATTAATTCACAACAGTATGCATCTTAAATTTATTTCTGTTGAGTACATTATCTTTAAGGAAAAGGTCTAAATTACTACCATCAAGTATGGACAAAGTCCAGATAACCCCCTAAAGTATGTTTTGGTCCGTTTTACACCCCCGACCATCTCATTCAATCCAGTTTACCCCTTTGTAAGGTTTCTTTTTTTTGTTTCTCCATGCACACGTTATTTTGAGTTGAAATTTTGTGGTATAATAGAGCGGATCATAAATTATATTTTAAAAATATATTATGATTTTTTCATCATTATTTTGAAAGGCTATGATATGTTTTTTTTAACGCAGGAGAGTTGCGCTTCTTTGTATTAGAGAGAGAAATGGTCCCCGTACAACTCCCCTCCCTCATACAGGGCCAATATGAGGGATAGGATTACCCAACACAAACTCTAGCCTAAGAAACACAGAAGGCTATGATATGTAATGATTAATTAACTATATCAAACAAAATTTTATGAGAAATAATGATGAAAAATCTGTATTATATTTTTTGAAAAATACTATATGTGGGTCTCTATCATCCCATAAAATTTTAACTTAAAACACCACTTGTGCATGGAGAAATAAAAAAGACAAATCTTATAAAGGGGTAGGTTGGACCGATTGAGATAGTTGTGGGTGTAAAATGAACCAAAACATACTTTAGGGGGTTATCTGGTACTTGGGGGTAGTAATTTAGACTTTTTTCTATCTTCAATGCCCTCAAGAAATTTAAAGTGGTTCAGTACACATGCTGATGCTCAATGAATGCACACAGCCAAATGCAGAATTAGTGGCATGAATATGAGGTGCATCTGACACTAGGACACAATTGTGTTTCCATGTTGATCCTTCAAACATTTACTTGTTTCCCTACCATTGCCTAAAATAGTAATGCTGTTGTGAATCTATCTCTCGACATTGCAAGCATAGATGTATTGGAAAAAGACACTACTTTTTTTTTTCTTCTGGCATGGTCACTCCCATTAAATGTGATCCATCTGTTTTCGTAAAAAGACGGCGGCAATGCATCTGTCACTATAGACAAATTTGTGTTTCAGTGCAATCCTTGAAACATCTACTTTACTCAGTACTATTTTCTAAAATGTAAAATCATCATGGCTCTAAAACTACTGCATATAATCTACTGCACATAAATATATGTACATCTTGAAGATATACATTTGATTTGTCCGCTTGAAAGGAATCATCTGCACAATTAAGAAACAAAATAATTTATGCAGCAAGCAGCTAACTTTAAGTCTAAAAAGGATATTGAATGACATCAAAAACAAGCTGCGCAGATCCACCAAGTGTTCGTAGTTTCTCAATTATCGGCTTCACACGGACTGATTGCAAGGGAATAAATGTCTGAGGAGGAAGCCGCTGCTCCTTCAGATACTGTAACACAAAAAAGATAAGTGAGTTTGCCTGTTCCAAGGGATAATGTGGAAACTAAAGAACCAGCTCATAGAACATCATATAATATAACCAACATAATTTGCATATACTTTTATCAAAGCTCCAAAAGCATGTTTGTTGAAAGGACATAACCAGTGTAAAACAAACTGTGAGTTCATTTATTCACAAAATTTGGGCTACTCAACTGGTCCTGAATGGGAAAGGGACGAGAGGGGGGGCATGGTTCCAATCAGTGGTATTTTAGCAAGCATCTAAATCTCCAACATAGCATGTGCCACATGCACTAGGAACAGGAACTTTTTTCCTCAGCTCTGCATGCCAGCCGCGTCTTTCCACAAATCGCTAATACATGCAACTCTAGAATAGAAGATCCTGCCACCTTTTTCTGTACCTCATCCTTTTACTTATTAATGAGTAATGACTTTGTTACCAAGCCATTTTCAATTGTTGATTCTCCAAAACTGTTGAGGCATTTCCTCAGATACAAACATTGCCCCTGCTCCCCTACTGTTCCTCATGTTGAAAATATTCATTCTTATGTTTTTAATAACTCCCCTGGCGAGAATGTTCTGCTGCATAGTTCTTCATGTGCTAAGATTTAGCATGTTGAGGTGTTTTTGTTGACTTGGAAATTTTATTTTGATAATAAGTAGATTTATTGTTTAGCAAAAACATAACTAGACAGGTTGCTCCCAAGTTTTGCTGCTACAGTTATGCAAGTTCCCACTTTAAGTGTTGAACACATGCAAGCAACTGCCGCAGTTAAGTCGTTTATAAACTTATAATGTTTCTAGCACTACTTTATTAACATATCACTGTTTAAAATGTGTTCAGCTACCGCTAGAAAATAATGGAGTGTTCATATGGATAGATAGGTGGTCCAAAATTCAGATTTCATTTTTAAATGATGCATCGAATTGTACAAACCCTCACACCCATTTGAATACAAGTATATAACACATTCAAATTTATTCAAATAGTTCACATGAGTATTAAGCCACCACAAAAATATAGGGGTTTCTCCTTTCATCATGCCCAAGCAACCATGCACGTTGGAATGGGTATTTCTATTCCATTTAAGAGGTTCAGTATTTCTATGAAGCGCATTTTGAATGAAGCAGGAAAGAAAAAGTACTGCATTGACTGCTACAGATGATACAATTAGCCAAAAAGAGCACCTTAATGCATTCCTTTCCAGTGTTTTCATCTTCCACTACAACTGCATCCATGAATTTCCCCATGGCAACAGTAACAGCAAGGTTATATTTCTTCTGTGAGGGCCTACAAAGTTCATGCATGCGACCATGGACACCAGGGAATAGCCGCTTTAGACTTCCAACAGTTTCCTTTAATCGAGCATCTCGCTCGCTTTCATGCTTGTCAGCTTTAAGCTCCCGTAGTTGTGTATCTATTTCATCCACCTTCTGCTTCAGAGTTTGGTACCTAGATCTGCACAAAATTTGTTCATAAGTATATTAAGAATTAAAACAATATTGATAGAAGAGAAAAAATTGTTGTACCAAAGGACTTAAAAATATCATCATATCGAATCAAATAACTTGGTCTAGACTAACCCTGAAGATTGGCGTTCCTTTGCAATTCTGCTATGTTCCTCACGCAAGTGTGCGAGCTCATTTTCATGCTTGGGGATGGAATGAAGAATCTTGTTAAGTCTTGCGTTCAATTCACGCTCTTGTGATGATATCTCTTCCTCATGGCTATTTAGCTGCTGCATATTCTCCTCTAAATTCTTTTTCGCTTCAACATCAGCATTTAATTTTTTGTCTATAACTTCCTTCTCATCTCTCAGCTTTGCTGTTTTCATTCCTGCGTCCTCCTTACTGCAATGAAAGTACAGTGAGTCAGAATCCCAACAGCGTTGATGCCAGGGTATTAATAAATGTAAATGGTGTGAGACAAAGCTTGAAATTATCAATTTTAGTCACGATTGACGACAGCTGTTTCAGAATGATCTACTTGAGAAAAGGCCCACTAATTTTCATTTTTCATTATATTTAACAAAATGGAAATTTCGTTGAGCTTAACACTGCAAACCCAAAATCAGCAGCAAGATGGTTGTTGTATCTAGTATAACTCATGGGTATCAAATATTAAATACTCACAAATATAAATATTTGTGGACAGTAGACAAGGCAAGGCCTTCTTTACAAGGCCAAATAGTAAAATGTCGAGTGAAAACTCAAGCAATGGATATGCATTCTAGAACATTGCAATCTGCAATCAGATTTTTATTTTTTATTTTTTTTGCGAATACAATCTGTTCCGAATAGAGTGCACGCATCTTGCCTCAGGGGCATTTCATTCAATCTTTCCAAGGCTTTTAGAGTACAGAAGTTCAGTTTCAACAGTTTGACAAATATCATTCAACAGCCAGGTGCTTATTCACCAGACACGCTGCTCACCTCCCCCACTGTTCTATGGGCACTTCTCTTAGAGAGATGGTTTGATCAGTTCTGCAAAAACCTTTATGTTCAGGCGTTAGCCCTGGCACAGCTTATTGAGCCTTTATTTCTTTTCCCCCCCATTATGTTGCATTGGGTCTCATCCCTACCATATGGCCTACCCCATTTTGCTTTTCATAATTGTTGTTGGTATGTAAAGTTAGTGTCTTAATGATACAACCTACAATGCGTGGCTTTTTCGTCATTGTAGTCAATTTGAAACCTTCCACATTCATTTGCACAGTGTATTTGTGGACGATGCCATGAGAACTGAAGGGATGCACCAGATACCCACTCTGCAAATACGTACGGAATCAGCATAAATAATATTGAGATCCTGCTAGAGGTTTTTTTTCACGCACTCAATCCTGGGGTTATTTTAACTCTACCTGCTTGCTAGCTGTCCTAATCCTGGCCCAAATTCAATTGGTCGTTTGAAAAATAAGGGACAAAACTGAGTCTCTGGTGAAAGTTTGACGACAAATTGTTCCAGCTTTAAGAAATAGAGTGTCTAGGCAATGCAAGCCTAGCGCCTAGCAGTGTTTGAAACACTGCGATTTTAAAATCCGCCCATCTTCCCACCTACCGCTTTTCTCCACTTCCTATTATCCCCAGCCAGATAAGCTCCATCTCCCCTTTTCCTTTTTCCTTGCCTCCCAACTCCATTCAGTGGAGTCAACCACCAATGCTAGGGTAATGGTGTTGATAGTCTGCTATTTTGGCTAATCCGTGGCATATTGGTGTGCGACGACATTATTAACCCCCAATCACATCTGAGGCATAACAGTAATTGATCTGCACCAGAATCTGAAGCATCTCAACTCCTAAGGAGCACATGTTCTTCCTAAAATAATACACAGAAGATGCCACAATATCTAGATGGACTAAATATCAAATGAACACTGCACATAAGATGTCTGGTCAAACTCACATTCTATGATACTCCTGGAGTTGGTCATCAGCTAACTGCAGCTTTTCACTTTTATCTTGTCCTTGCTCATTCAGCTCCTCGATAGCTTTTGTGACATCAACCAGAGCACTCTGCAGCCTTCTCATCTCTTCCAGATGCTTCTTGTTATCATCCTTCTTTTTGTCAATCTCTTTCTTGCAACTTTTGATTTTTGATTTGAGCCGAGATATTTGCTCTTTCAATTTAAGAAGCTCAGGTTGCTGAAAATAAAGATATAATTATATGAATAAAGGTTCCTACTTCAATTAGCAAACTAGTACCAATTAACAAAGAAAGCAATAATGATAAACACAAAAGGAATATTCAGCAATTTCATAGTGAACATGATTTTACAAGAGCACCCAAATCAATTAGTAACAATAGCATAAATAGACATATGTGAGGAGCTAAGTGAAAAGAACATTAAATGGAAAGATATAAGGTTATTAATGTTTATCACTGAACCCATCACCACCAACAACAACAAAGCCAAAGTCATGGTTTCCAAGGCGGTAAGGCGTCCCAAGAATTCTCGGAACGCCTTATCGCCTAGGCGGCGTCACTGTTTCCCAAGGCGAGCTGGGTGTGCCTGGACGCCTAGGCGACGCCTTTAAAACTATGGCCAATGTCACAAGCAAGTTGGCAGGCTATCATTGAAGCCTTGCAAAACATAACAAAAACCCATGATATTTAAATTGAACATAATATAGATAATATGTTGAAACACTAGAGGGATGCTGGGTGGGTGGTAGGCTCAGTGAAAGAAGTATGATGATGATTCGTGAAGGAGCGCACACAAACATGTCCAGAACAAAAGCTTTGGTGGACCAATAGAGTGAACTAAAAAGCGCTTACCTTCTTGTCGAGTTCAAGCTTTTTCTTGGCTATACTCTTCTCGCACAATGTCATTTTCTTGAGAAATGCACTTTGCTCCTTCTTTTTTGCAGTTAGTTCATAGTCAGCAGATTGGTTCTCTTTCTGCACCTGCTGAAGAGACTCTCTGTCCTCCGCAAGCTCAGCTTCCATTTTCTCTATGTCTTTTTCAATGGTGTAGAGTTGCCACAGGGAATGCTCTGTCTTCAACAGTTTCTGTGTGTGGGGGGGGGAATCAAGTAGACAGCATAATTTACATGAACAAATTAAATAAAGTGCAGGCAAAGCTCAAGCAGAGAAAATCAAACCAGATCCTGCTGGAGGCGTAGATGCTTCTCTGCCTCTTCTTTCTGAGCCTTTTTCTGCTTCCGCTCCATGACAATGGTCCTTTTCTCTTGGTAGACAAGCGCAGACTTCTCTTCAGCCCTGGCTTTCTGCTCCTCGAGCTCGTCATACTCCCTCCTAAGCTCATCAGAGCCTGAGATCTGCTCCAGAAGGGCAGTAAGCTCCTTGGGGTTCTTGGAGGCGATGGATTCCACATCACCCTGCAGTGCAAATTATCAGTGACCCTACTTAAACCCTAAATTACAAGTATCAGGGATATACAATGATGGAGGGAATACATAGAGAGACCTGAAAGACGAGGAAATTGCGGGCCTTGACGAGGATGCCGATGGATCTGAGCTTGGCGTTGTAGTCGTCCCAGGTGACGAGGCGGCCATCGATACGGTACTCACTGCCGCCGGCGCCGGTGATGGTGCGGCTGAAGTGGAGCTCCTCCTGGTTGGGTTGGTGGTAGACGAGGCGGACGGAAGCCCTGCGGCCCTTGGCCTCCTTATCGCGGTCGTCGAGGGCGTAGATGAGATCCTTGAGCTGCGCGCCGCGGAGGTGCGCTGAGCGCACGCCGAGCACGAAGCTGATGGCGTCCATCAGGTTCGACTTGCCGGCGCCGTTCGGGCCGATGATGGCCGTGAAATCGAAGAAGGGCCCAATGGTCTGATTACCCTTGTACGACTTGAAGTTCTCCACCTCCAGCCGGTGGATCCGACCGCCGCTCTTGCCCGGGTTGTCGCTGCTGCGCCCATCCGCCGCCGCCATCCCCTCCCTCCACCTTCAAGAGCTAGCTAGGGTTTTGGTCGGAGCGGAGACAAAGGGGGGAGGAGCATTCGAAAACAGAGGGGAGGAAGACGGACCGGGATTGAGTAATTTGCGCCACGCCTTAACTTTCCTCTGCATACAAGCCGCTGAATCTCCATCCAAAGGCTACCAACGTTCCAAGCTAAAGAAACACTAGAGTCAGATTTTTTTTCAGCGCATATGTGCCCGCCGGGCGGCGTTGTTTTTGGCCGCAGCCCGGTACCATGGCACGCGAGAGATGCAGCTAGCCCAGGCAAGAGCGCGTCGTCAGGTCGATCCATGGATCAGTGAATGACCATGGAAAGGGACGGTGACGTGCGCGACAAACGCCATGTTGTAGAGGTCGTGATTCTTCGTACCTTACTCCTGTATAGAATTTAGATGTCGTTTTGGACAAGATTTAGTCAAATATTAAAAATATAAATCACGAATAACTTTTAAGTCGTTGAGTTTGAAAATGTGAAAGCATATGAATAGATTTGTCTTAAAAATATTTTTATAAAAGTATACATATATTATTTTTTAATAAATATTTTTTTGTAAAAATAAGAAGTCAAAGTTACATCATTGTCTAAAACGATGTCTGAATCATATACGGAAAGAGTATCATTGCACTCGGCGGTCACGTATTGTCTCACCTGCCGCACGGCGCTCCTCGCTTCCATGGCAGCGCCATGGCCGCGTTCGTGTAACGCCCGCAAATGATGAGTCGACGACCATGCACGGAAACAATACTAAAGACGGCCTTGGTGCTATTCTTTTCTGTTGTATCTTTGCCATCTTTTATTTTCTATATATCGACTCCAAGCACAAGCAACCAGTGGCCGATGTCTATGCCTAACAGGAGAGCAGCGTTGAAAACAAACTAAGTCCTAGGCTTCTTTTCCTTATAAACTTTGGCAGCCTTTGGATGGAGACTTAACGGTTTGAATGTAGAGAAAAGTTAAGACGTGACTTTACGGAGCAAAGTCATTCAATCTCGGTCCGAGGAAGACGACGGGCACGAGGGGAGGAGGCGAGGTCCGATGGCTTTCCTTTTTTTTAAATTACACAGTACAACGCAGACGCTCACACACGCACGCACACTCACATGTATGAATAGACGTAGGCAAACCCTACCCTTATGAGCACCTCCGAAGGACTGAGCACACGCCTTTGTAAACTTTGGCAGCCTTTGGATGGAGACTTAACGGTTTGGATGTAGAGGAAAGTTAAGACGTGACTTTACGGAGCAAAGTCATTCAATCCGGGTCCGAGGAAGACGACGGGCACGAGGGGAGGAGGCGAGGTCCGATGGCTTTCCTTCTTTTTTTTAATTGCACAGTACAACGCAGACGCTCACACACGCACGCACACTCACATGCATGAATATACGTAGGCAAACCCTACCCCTATGAGCACCTCCGAATGACTGAGCACCCGCCTTTGTCGACGGAAACGTCGCTTACCACTTAACGTATAACGCCGGTAAATCCTGAAAAAATCTAGAAAAAGATACGAGCACCAGAATTTAAACTCTAGTGGGTAGCGTCCCACCGGACCGTGCTCCAATTCGCCGATGGCTTTCCTTCCGGAATGACACATCCCAATAATCGTCAATGAAGCCCACCAAACTCCGCAGACCGCAGCGCGCGGCCCACCGGATGTCCTGCTTGCAGGCAGCCCGCTTGCTCTGCTGGGCGTCGTAGCAGCAGGTGCTGCTTGCCTCACCGGCGTTTGCTTGTGCAAACAAAGTGTCCTAAAACTAGGATAGCGTTTGGTTCGGTCTATTGTAACAGGACCTGAATTATCTGAATCGTGATCGTTTTGGCTGCCAAGTAATCGAATCACACTGTAAAGCGTTACAGGCCAATACAACCGTGATACCTCCCGCATCTGAGCGTAATCAGATTGCATCGTCCACGTCGGCGCATACTCGTCTTCCCTCGTCGTCTTCGTCTATTTAATATCGTTACATTGGTAAAGCCAAACAAATCAAGTAAACATCGGTTCCATTTCCATTACCACTATGATTGAATCCATTTACGTTTACGTTAACGATTATTGAACCAAACAGCACCTAGGACTCTTAAAACGCCCTAATCGAGCCGGTAAAAGGGATATTTAATTCCAGTTATGTTGTGGGTTTTTACTAAACTACCACGTACGACACGCACATTTAATAAAAAATAAGATTGTATAACACATAGTTGGCCGGAGATCATGTTAGTTACGAACTTGACCGCAAGCGTCTTGTTTTTTTTCACGGACTATTTAGTCAAGCATGGTTTGACGAAAAAAAAGCCTGACACGTGGGGTCGTACGAGGGGTAATGTTTCAATGATTTATGGGTCCGTCGACTCTCGAAAGTTTTGGATGTTTGTAATATAGATAGATATATATCTTTTTTCTATCCAGTTATGTTGTACCTTTTTCCATGAATGAGCACTTCGATTATAACATAACGATTTGATGAATAAACAGAAGTTGTGCATGCATAATATCTTTGTCTACTTTCTATTTATGCTGTGCTAGTCATGACAATATGTTATCAGCATGACAGCTCTTCGTCGACTACACGCCGACCTCAATTCTGGACGCCGGTGATCTCGTTGTCATCCTCGTCCTCGTCAATGACTTCTTCGATGAGTACATTACCATTACTATTGCGACAGGCTTTGAATCCGTTCGTTGAATCAATATATATATATGCTGTGAATGGTTTAGATCACGTACGAGAGATTATCAGATTTATGCTTCGGCCATCGAGCTGGAATGTTTTCCCTTCAATCTACTAGCACTTGATTGCCACGAAGGCTACCAAAATCAGTGCCGCTGTACGTGACTCCGATCTTGTTGCTTCACGATGACATACAATAATGTCTAAATACCGATACATCTACGCATGTGAGTGCGTGAATGAACTACCATTTCACGAACTAGCGAACCAGCGTGACTGTGATGAGCTATCATTTTTTTTATTCCGGCACTAGGGCTGTGTTTATTTGTGGTCGAAATTTTTTTCCACCCCATTTGACCAATAATTAAGGGTATTAAATAAAGTCAATTTATAAAACTATCTTCACAATCCTGGGTTAATTCACGAGACAAATCTAATGAGTCCTCTGACCGCACGATTAGAGGATGGTTACTGTAGCATTGCTATAGTAAATTATGGACTAAATTATGGTCATTAGATTCGTCACGTAAAGTTACACTCATCCCTAAAAAGGTTTTGCAAATAGACTTCATTTAATACTTCATGCATGCAAGATTTCCTTTGGAAAAAAATTTCCGGGGAGTAAAGAAACACGGCCTAGAGATTGATAGCTCTGCACTGTATATCCGTCGGCACGAAGATCGATGCACACAAACCTCTGTTAAGCTGCGGCGACTGTGAGCACTTTGGCGAGGAAAAGGATGGCGAGTCCACTGGGTCCATTCTTGGTCAAGGTTACACAGCGATTAGCATACTGGACACGGTGGTGTTCGTTCAGTGAAACATCAGGCTTGATCTTATTCATCTATGATCAAGTTCTAC
The DNA here is from genome assembly GCA_033239725.1 of Echinochloa phyllopogon. Lineage (NCBI taxonomy): Eukaryota > Viridiplantae > Streptophyta > Magnoliopsida > Poales > Poaceae > Echinochloa > Echinochloa phyllopogon. The sequence continues at coordinate 47,949,974 of BTCW01000015.1, forward strand.
ACCGATTGATTGTGCCAACAATATTTAAAGCTTGTTAATTGGAGCCGGATGAACACGACGGACTTTTTAGTGGCAGCTCTGGTGCATGAAACACCATCATTGACTATGTGCTTTTGGTCGTAGAAGATGTGTCAAGACGTATGGTTTGAACAGGTCTTTTTGGTGTTGGTAGTTTGGAGCTAATAATGGTGGTAGCTTTTTTTGCTCCTTTTTCCTAGGCATGTGTGCTATTAGGAATGGAGCCTTTTCTTTTGTGTAATAATGATAGGGGCTGAAATATCAATATATTCCCTTTTCTAAAAAAACTGGTAGCCAATAGCAGTATATGTTAGATTAATTAATCAAATAAATTCTAAAGGTCCAAAAATGATGGTAGTTACTTTTGTAAACCACTTTAGGGCAAGTACAACGCACAGTCGGCTGCCGGAGACTCGTAATTACCGATGGAAAATCATCCGACGTGGAGCTAATTAAATGAAGAAATCCAACGTTGTTTTGTTCGGCTACGGCAGGAGCCGGTGCTCCCAGACGAGCCGCCGATAGGAGCACGCGTTGTACAATCATCTTCCTTCCGTCGACGGCGGCGCGGATCCGCTGAGGCGCGCGCGGGAGGAGCGCGGGAGGTGATTTTCCGTTTGGCGCTGTAACATTATGGAAATAAACACCTCTAAAATAATGGTTAACAATAGATTAAGCCCTAACGAAGGATTAAAAGAGGGTGAGTTCAAAACATCAACAAGTTTTCCGTTTGGTGAAAGTTTGGCAAAAATTCAGTAACCTGAATTTTGAACCTAAAATAAGGGTCATGATGCCATCCTGGAGCTAAGGATTGGAGAAATTTCATGAATAAAGTTTGGTCAAAGAAATAACAAAGTGGAAACTAGAAACATTGTATTACCTCATGGACTACTTCATGATCAAGGAAAGAGTTGTTTGCTAATTAAATTGGAGGATCAAAGATTGAAGGATGAAATGTTTTGGCCAGCCTGTCTATCTGACGAAGCTGAACTTGTGTCACACCCGGATTTTCACAAAACCCGAATGCGGCCATATGTGTGTCTAGAAAATCCACAGAACACATACAACGAACAAATATGATAAACAGAGTACAAATGCTCGAAATAAAATAGTTTACATCAGAGTATAACATAAATATTTATTACAGCGGAAGTCTATAACTCTCAACTAGAGCGGAGCCGCAGTCCACAGGGACTCTGACTGGGAGAGCGCAACTTAGAAGTACGGCAGGTCCTCAGGGAACTCAGCAGCAGTCTCATGCACAGCCTAATCTGTTTACCCATCCGGGATTTTGTTGAATACTGACAAGTGTAGGTAAATAATTACCTAGCAAGTATAGCACGGGTATGAAGGCTCAAAATAGGTTAGACACGGCTTAACTGCATTAGCATTTTTAGTTGGTTCATTTTAATATTTAACAAATTACTACAAGTGAATGAAACCCAGTTGTAATCCACTTAAATAAGTATAAGTGACATTAATCATAAATAAACATCATCTTTTAATCAAAAAGGATCCAGGCCGCTCGTGACCCTGAGCAAGGCTATCATGATAGATTATACACTCTGCAGAGGTTTCGCCCTTTACCCACTAGTCGCGTAAAAGTTCAAGGAACTTTGCACCCAACCACGCGGAGGTGGATCAGACCTCACAAACCACACTACCGAGGTGTGATCGCATAGGGACACTACGAGGTTTTTCACAAGACACCCTAACAAGACAGTAGCCGCTAGTTTAACAAGGCGGTGAGACCCGAGGCACCGGGATTGACGTACGCTCACAGAGTCACACCATGAGGGGGTCAATGGCATCCAACGCGCGGGCATCACACCCATTCATGCGCAACGTGTGGAGTTCCCCATCGGAGGGACTCCCAGCACAGGACTGTGCCTCAAGGGAAGCGGCGCAAAGCTTCAGGGAAGGTGTTGGAGATCCACGGCGCAGAGATGGCGGGCGGATTGGCCGGCGTCGAGCTCCGGGAAGGAATGGCGCGAGGAAGGGGGAGGTTCTGTCTGCTGGGGCCCGCGTGGCAGTGGGGAGGGGGGAGGGGAGAGTGGGGCGCGCGAGCTGGGCCGATGCAAGCGGGCCGGCTCGGGGTAAGAGGGGGGGGCTTGGGCCGAGCGGGGAAAAAGAAAGGGAGGGGGGAAAACGAGCTGGGCCGGGGAGAAAGAAAGTGGAGCGGGTTGGGCCGGGCTCGGGAGAGAGTAGAGGGAGGGAAAGCGGACCAGGGAAAAGGGTGGAGGGGCAAAAGCGAACTCCAGGCTTTGCAACTTTTCTAGAGCTCAGATCAAAATGGTTTAAAAATGAATTTAGCTTAGATTTGAATTCTATTTTGAACCACACATCAAACAAAACACAATACAATCGGCATGAATGCATCAACATTGTTTCTACACCTTATATTTGATTTTAATATTCAAAAATTAATTTATTTACCTTACAGTAAACATGAGCATAAATAGTAATATTTAATTAATTACTAGAGATTTTTAAATAGAGGATTTTTGGGTGTTACAAACCTACCCCCTTAAGATGAATCTCGTCCTCGAGATTCGGATGTGGAAGCGAAGAGTTGTGGATATTCAGCCTTGAGATCTTCTTCTCTTTCCCAAGTGGCTTCGTCCTCCGAGTGTCGGTTCCACTGCACCTTGCACATTAGGATGACCTTGTTTCTGGTTACTGTCTCCGACCTTTCCAAAATCTTGACGGGGTACTCCTCGTAGGTGAGATCTTCCTGTACCTTCAGCTCATCTATCAGGATCTGCTCCTTAGGTACCCGCAAGCACTTCTTCAACTGAGACACGTGGAACACATCGTGCACTCCGGCCAGTTTCTCGGGTAGTTCTAGCCGGTAAGCCACTTCACCCATTCGTTCCACTACTTTGAATGGCCCGATGTACCGAGGTGCTAGCTTGCCTTTGACATTGAACCTTTTAATGCCTCGCATCGGCGACACCTTGAGATACACAAAGTCGTCGACTTTGAAAGTGAGGTCCCTTCTTCTGACGTCGGCATAACTTTTCTGCCGTGACTGTGCCACTTTCAAGTTCTGCCGGATCACTTGCACTTGGCGCTCTGCCTCTCTGAGTATCTCAGGCCCAAAGACTTGACTTTCTCCAGTCTGGTTCCAGAATAGTGAAGTTCTACACTTCCTGCCATACAAAGCCTCGAATGGTGCCATCTGTAGACTCTTCTAGTAGCTGTTGTTGTATGAGAATTCTGCATAGGGCAAACTTTTGTCCCAACTGACACCATACTGTAGAGCACATGCTCTCAACATGTCTTCCAGAATCTGGTTGGTTCGCTCTGTCTGTCCATCCATTTGTGGGTGATAAGCTGAGCTGAAATGCAGCTTAGTGTCCATAGACTCATGTAGCTTCTGCCAGAAGTGTGATGTGAACTGAGTACCTCGGTCAGACACTATCCGTTTTGGCACTCCATGCAAACACACAATCCTCTCCATGTATAGGTCCGCTGGCCTGGCTCCGGTGTAAGTGGTCTTCACTGGAAGAAAGTGTGCCACTTTGGTCAAATGGTCCACAATCACCCAAATGAAGTCAAATCCTCGCTGTGTGCGGGATAGACCCGTTATGAAGTCCATACCAACTTCTTCCCATTTCCATTCCGGTATCTTCAAGGGCTGGAGTAATCCGGCTGGCCTCTGTTGTTCAGCCTTAACTCTCTGACAAGTGTCACATAGTGCCACATATGTCGCCACATCACGCTTCAATTCGTACCTCCAGAATCTTTCCTTGATGTCTTGGTACATCTTGGTGCTTCCTGGGTGGATCGAGTACGCCGAATCATGCGCTTCTCTCAGGATCGTGTCCTTGATCTGCGCTATATCAGGCACACATATCCTCTTCCATGCCACAATGTTCCGTGTTCATCCACTTGGAAACCAGGGGCCTTTCCTAGGGCAACATTCTCCGCAATCTCCTTGATCTTTTCATCACCAAGTTGACCCCTCCGGATCTCCTGTTCAAGAGTCGGTTCTACTGTCATCTCTGTGATGCTAGTCACGAACCCCAGACTCATGTTCTCTTCAGGCAGGAAATGGCCGGTGATCTTGTTCACATAGCTTCTCCTACTCAGAGCATCTACCACCAAGTTAGCTTTCCCGGGGTGGTAGTGGATCTCCAGGTCATAGTCCTTGATCAACTCCAACCATCGGCGTTGACTTATATTCAGCTCTGACTGAGTGAAGACATACTTCAGGCTCTTATGATCGGTGTAGATGTCACACTTGTGCCCGATCAAGTAATGCCTCCAAATCTTCAGGGCATGCACTACAACTGCTAACTCTAGATCATGTGTTGGATAATTCTGCTCATGCTTTCGCAACTGTCTCAATGCATATGCCACGACTCTCCCTTCCTGCATGAGTACACACCCCAGTCCTAGACGGGATGCATCACAGTAGATGGAGAAGCTCTTGGCTATGTCGGGCAATATCAGCACGGGTGCTGTTGTCAGCCTCTTTTTCAACTCTTCGAAGCTGGTCTGGCACTCCTCTGTCCAGATGAACTTGGCAATTTTCTCCAATAACGCCGTCATGGGTTTAGCAATCTTAGAGAATCTTTCGATGAACCGTCGATAATATCCGGCCATACCAAGGAAACTCCTGATCTCGCTGACATCCCGAGGCGGGTTCCAGCTCAACACATCATTAACCTTCTACGGGTCAACTGCCACTCCTCCATTGGATAGCACGTGTCCCAAGAATGCCACTTCCTTCAACCAGAACTTACACTTGCTCAACTTGGCATATAACTGATGTTCCCGGAGTCTCTGCACCACCATCCTCAAATGCTCTTCATGTTCCTCTTCATTCTTGGAGAAGACCAGAATGTCATCAATGAACACCACCACAAACTTGTCCAGGTAGTCCATGAAGACGCTATTCATCAGGTACATGAATTATGCTGGAGCGTTGGTTAGTCCAAAGGACATGACTGTGAACTCATATAGCCCATACCAAGTGGTGAAGGTCGTCTTGGGTATGTCGGATGTTCGAATCCTCATCTTGTGGTAGCCCGATCGAAGATCTATCTTGTAGAACACACAAGCTCCCTTCAATTGATCGAACATATCATCAATCCTTTACAATGGATACTTGTTCTTGACGGTCACTTCATTGAGGGCTCGATAGTCCACGCACATCCTCTGTGTACCATCCTTCTTGTCCACGAACAATACTGGTGTTCCCCATGGTGAAGAACTAGGACGAATATACCCTTTTTCTAGTAAAGAGCTTAATTCTTCCTTAAGTTTCTCCAGTTCCTTCACTCCCATCCTATATGGCCTCTTAGCTATAGGTGCAGTGCCAGGTTTTAGTTCAATAACGAATTCAACTTCGCGTTCCGGGGGCATACCTGGCAGTTCATCTGGGAACACATCCGAAAACTCGCACACCACTCTGATGTCCTCGGGAGCTGCTCCATCAGCTTGATTGACTTGACATTGCTCAATGGGCTTGGCTGCTTGGTACTTCACTTTTTCTCCAGTCGTGGCTGTCAACTGTATCATCCTTTCAGTGCACTTGATCACCCCGCCATAGTAGGCTAACCAGCTCATCCCCAGGATCAAGTCAAACCCAATGGAGTTCAGGACTATGGGGTATACTTCGAAGTGTACCCCCCTTATTGAGATGAGGGTCCGGGTGCAACGTAGAGTGGCCCGTTGCTCCCCCTGGTGAGCTAACTAGCATAGTATTCCCCATAGGTCATAGGGCCAGCATATTCTTTTGAACAAATGCAGCAGAGATGAAAGCATGCGAAGCTCCAGAATCGAATAAAACAGTTGCAGGGGTCGAGTTGACGAGGAACGTACCCACAACCACGTCGGTAGCTCTCTCTGCGGTCTCAGCACCCATGTGGTTGACTTTGCCCCTAAGGGGGTTCTGAGGACCTCTGCCTGCTTGTGCCTGTGTGGCTGGTTCCCATTCTGCCCAACTCTCTGGGGGTTGTTCTGGCCTGCAGCGTTCTGAGCCTTCTTGGGGCAGACATTGACGAAGTGACTCTGCTCACCACAGTGGTAGCACGCCCTTGGGCCCACCGGTACATTGCTGGCGTTGTTGGGGCGCTGGACAGGCCCTTGCCGCACCTCGTTGCGCTGAGCTGGGGCATTCTGCAGCTGGTTCTGGAAGCGCTGTTGCTGCGGTGCCTGAGAGTACTGGGGACGGTGCTGGTACTGGCCACGGTTGAACAAGCCGGGCTGACTCTGGAAGCGTTGCTGGCTCACCATCTGTTGACCTTGGGGAGCAGTGAAGTGGGGGCGGTTGTTGCTCCCAGTCTGCTGACCCTAGAACTTCCGCTTCTTCTCCTCCATTTCACGGCGCTTGTGTTCTAGCGTTAGTGCGCCGTCCACCAGTTCCTGAAAGTTGGGGAACTTGGTGCACATCAGCTGGTACTACAGGGCATCCTGCAAGCCATCGCGGAACCCGGACTGCTTCTTCATGTCCGTGTTCACGTCCTATGGAGCATAGCGGGCAAGCTCAATGAACTTGTCACGGTAAGCTGTGATGCTCATCCCTTCCTGCTTCAGTGCCAGGAACTCCTTCTTCAACGTCATCAGGGCTTCAGGCACATGGTGTGAGCGGAAGCTGTCATGGAACTCCTACCATGTGATCTGGGTACGATCGGGGTGAGCGTACTGGTACGAGTCCCACCAGTCCAAGGCTGGTCCTTGAAGCTGTCCTCCTGCGTACAACACCTTCTCCCGGTCGTTGCACTAAGTGATGTCGAGTTGTCGTTCCACTGCCTTGAGCCAATCCACTGCATGCAGGGGATCGATTGCTTTGCTGAAGGTGGGCAGGCGTCCCTTCAGAAATTCACCCCCCTGTCACGGGGCGGCATGTTGTGCTGCGGCGGATTCTGCTGGTTCTGCTGCATCATCGCCATTTTTTGAGCCATCTGCTGCATCAGCTGGGTCTGTGTGAGCATCATCTACTCAATGGTGGGGGTGGTGGTGGCAGTCCGCTAGCACCGCGTTGCTCCTTGTGTTCACCATCTATCATCAGTAAGAGATCCCCATCGAGCTGGGGGGCCGACAATGTCTCCGATGGGGGCGATGGTGAAAGCTGTCTCTCCACTCCTCCTGCGGGGGTACCACCTCTCCGGCCCGTCCTGGATCTCTTCCCAGAACCTGTCTCGATAGTAGTAGAAGGCACGGTGAGCAACATCTGCTATCCCTGCCTCCTAGGTGGATCTCTCACTGGAGGCGTAGTGGATCGACCTCGTCCTGGCAGCTCTGGCTCCGTGGTCGGCTGTACGGATCCTCAGTGTAGTACTCCAGAAGGTGGGGAAGCGGGGGTGCGTCCACCTCTCACTATGGTACTCCATGCCCACGTTGCCTGTGCCGTAGTGGGAGCGGAGTATCTACCTCAGGCGCTAGTGGTAGAAGTTGTCTCCAGCGTCTCTGATAAAGTCCTCCACAGTCCACCATGGTGCTGTCGGTGCTGGTGCAGGCGGCTGGGGTGCTGGGGGCTCCTCAGGATCATCACCCTCGCCCTCTGACGGATCATCACCACCGTTTTCATCATCATCATCATTGTCATCACCATCTGGGTCTCCTGCAGGATTCCCACCGCCTGGCTGAACTGGCTCGGGCTGCTCCTCCGGCTCATCAGCGGGCTCCATCTCCTCGTCCCCAGGCTCTCCCTGATGTTGCTCCGCCTCTTCTTCTTCCTGCCTCAGGCGCTCCTCCTCTTGCATCTCTTCCCACTCCTGGAAAGCATCCTGGTAGGGGGCGCCAAAGTCCATCTCCGGAACGCGGGGCGGAAGGTAGCCACAGGTGGACTTGCGGGCGGTCACCTTCGTGCGAGCCATCTACTGCAGAGAGAAGACAAAGAAAAATTTTCTTTGCAAAGGACTGGGGTAGAGGAGACACTGAACACTATTTTGCAAATCTCAACACTTTTATAGGTAAAATAGTGAAAACTGAACTTGACTATGACCGACCATTCTATCTAGGCTGCGATCCTACAGTCAGCACAACTTTGATACCAATCTGTCACACCCGGATTTTCACAAAACCCGAATGCGGCCATATGGGTGCCCAGGAAGTCCACAGAACACATACATCAAACCAATATGATAAACAGAGTACAAATGCTCGAAATAAAATAGTTTACATCAGAGTATAACATAAATATTTATTACATCGGAAGTCTATAGCTCTCAACTAGAGCGGAGCCGCAGTCCACAGGGACTCTGACTGGGAGAGCGCAACTCAGAAGTACGGCAGGTCCTCAGGGAACTCAGCAGCAGTCTCATGCACAGCCCAATCTGTTTACCCATCCAGGATTTTATTGAATAATGACAAGTGTAAGTAAACAATTACTTAGCAAGTATAGCACGGGTATGAAGGCTCAAAATACGCTAGACATGGCTTAACTGCATTAGCATTTTTAGTTGGTTCATTTTAACATTTAACAAATTAGTACAAGTGGATGAAACCCAGTTGTAACCCACTTAAATAAGTATAAGTGACATTAATCATAAATAAACATCATCTTCTAATCAAAAAGGATCCAGGCCGCTCGTGACCCTGAGCAAGGCTATCATGATAGATTATACACTCTGCAGAGGTTTCGCCCTTTACCCACTAGTCGCGTAAAAGTTCAAGGAACTTTGCACCCAACCACGCGGAGGTGGATCAGACCTCACAAACCACACTACCAAGGTGTGATCGCATAGGGACGCTACGAGGTTTTTCACGAGACACCATAACAAGACAGTAGCCGCTAGTTTAACAAGGCGGTGAGACCCTAGGCACCGGGATTGACGTACGCTAACGGAGTCACACCATGAAGGGGTCAATGACATCCAACGCGCGGGCATCACACCCATCCATGCGCAATGTGTGGAGTTCCCCATCGCAGGGACACCCAGCACAGGACTGTGCCTCACGGGGGCATAGCCGACAGATCACCCGTCCCCGGTGGAATCAAGAAACACCCTTTCACCTTGTGTCCACTAACGCCGTTGGCCCCAATGGTAACCACTGGCAAGCTAGAGACATACAAGTTACTTGACCAAGACCGGAGCCATAATAGTTCTAGCGGTGGCGACAGGCTCCTGGGTTGCCGCTTTAAGAACCGGACCTTAGGAAGAGACACTGGAGCAAAGCACACAACACATGCCCCAGTTCCCTAAACCATGTTGCTAAAAAGAAAGTTTTATCATTATCATTAAAGTGATCCATTAGATCAAGATTAACATTTAAACATTGGTGACAGTAGCTGCGCATAGCAAAAATTCTACCTGATGCACAAACCCAAGGTTATCAAAAGAACAGGATATACAAAACTAGTAACAACCTTAATAGGACATCAATTTAGACACATGCATATGAAAGTAAATGAATATAAAAGGTGTGTTTAGGTAGCAAGGATTGTCCATGCTATAACTTGCCTTCCTCGAAGTGTTGTTGCTGCTGCTACGAGTCCTGCTCCGGAAAGTCTTCCGCGAACTCGAAATCCAAAGTTAACGGCTCACCGACTGGACACGGAGCACCACACAAGCATACACGCATACCAATACATGCAAACAAATATAATTCTATTAGAACAGTACACCAAACAGTAGAAACAGTACAAATAAAGGTTTTAGAAATATTCTACGCTTCACTACGAACACATGAGCGTGAAAATCACACTAATCAGAGCTAAAACGAAAAAGATATGGGTTTTCTAAGTTCTAGGGACCCGCTGGCAAGTTTTAAAAGTTTCCAGGGGCTTATTTTGAAGAAACCAGGGACCCATACGTAATTATGAGTTAAAACAGGAGGGCCTACGCGCAAATAAACCTAAATAGCACGGTGGGTTCTATATTTAAAAATATGAGGGGGGTTTTCTACTAAAAATAGGACCTATGTGCAATTACTTTTCAACAGGGGATGGACGGCGGGTTGATTTCTAATCTTGTAGGGGCTTTTATGCCAAATGGCCAAGTTGACCGGTACGTGCTGGGCTGACTCGGGGTGGGGGAGTGTGACGGCCGTCGGATCACGATCCGACGGTCCAGCTCGATCGCGGCGAGGAGGGGGTCGCCGGAGAACAGGGGACGGCGCCGCCAACGCTGGGAGTGGCGTGGGCTCGCCGGAGCAAGGGTGGTTTTGCGCTAAGGGGCTCTATTTGCTCCGGGGTTTGGTCCTGGAGACTCAGGGCGGCATGGCAAGTTCACCCAGAGCCTTGGCGGTGGCTGGAATCGGTCGGGGTGGCCGGATGACGTTGAACCGCGGCGGAGCTCGTCGACGAAGGTGGAAGGGGAGGCTACAGCACATGGCTCGGGCGCGGGAAGTGGTGCAGGAGTGCCAGGGAGACATGGCGAGTTTACCAGGGGGTCCAAGGTGGTGGTGGAGCGACGGCGACGGCGGTCGACGACGGCGGTCGGTGGAGCGGCTCGGGTGGCGGCGGAGCGGGGAGGGGAGCTGCTCGGGGAGGCTTGGGAGCTCGGGAGGAGGCCGGTGAAGGTCTGGGGTGCGCGGGGGCTGCATTTATAGGCCGGGGAGGGGCTACATTGGCGTGCGCGCCATGATTCACGCAGCGGCCGGCGATTCCGCGCCCTTCCAAGCAGGGAGAGGGGTTCCCGTGTGGAGAAGTGGCAGGAAAGGAAGGAGAGCGATGCAGGGAAGGAAGGGAAGCAACGCGAAGCTTCGGGGAAGGTGCTGGAGATCCATGGCGTAGAGATGGCGGGCGGATTGGCCGGCGTCGAGCTCCGGGAAGGAATGGCGCGAGGAAGGGGGAGGTTCTGTCGGCTGGGGCCCGTATGGCAGTGGGGAGGGGGAGGGGGAGGGGAGAGTGGGGCTCATGAGCTGGGCTGATGCAAGTGGGCCGGCTCGGGGGAAGAGGGGGGGGCTTGGGCCAAGTGGGGAAAAAGAAAGGGAGGGGCGAAAACGAGCTGGGTCGGGGAGAAAGAAAGTGGAGGGGGTTGGGCCGGGCTCGGGAGAGAGTAGAGGGAGGGAAAGCAGACCAGGGAAAAAGGTGGAGGGGCAAAAGCGAACTCCAGACTTTGCAAATTTTCTAGAGCTCACATCAAAATGGTTCAAAAATGAATTTAGCTTAGATTTGAATTCTCTTTTGAACCACACATCAAACAAAACACAATGTAGTCTTCATGAATGCATCAACATTGTTTCTACACCTTATATTTGATTTTAATATTCAAAAATTAATTTATTTACCTTACAGTAGACATGAGCATAAATAGTAATATTTAATTAATTACTAGAGATTTTTAAATAGAGGATTTTTGGGTGTTACAACTTGGTTCAGTGTTTTTGACCAATCTTTAGAGTTCAAACTTTCTCCAAACTTTGAGAACCGGATCCAACCTTATATATCAAAGTTGGAGCTTGATGTGCCGGCTACAACTTTGGCATAGGCAGTTAGGAAGCTTGACGCAAGGAATTGAGAGAAAAAGGGGAGAATTCAGAGGAAGAAACGAAAGGAAGAAAGGAGAAGAGCCGGGCGGTTACGGCAAGCACCGCCGTGGTTTTCACCTGCTTGACTGGCGGTGATTTTTCAACCTGCCACACGCTGGCAAGCATGTGAGACAGAGCCACACGAGGAGCAGGAGAAGGCGAAGATCATCACGGTGAATTTTTGAATATATACCGAGCCATCGTCGATTTCCCCCCGCCACCGCCTTCGCGTCCACCATTCCCGCTGCCTCTGTCTCGCCTCAATTCGTCGCCGTCGTTGAGCCGCCGTCCGATTCCTCCCACCCAAAGCACCCCCACCTCCCCAGCTACACCCCCAACCCGCTCAAGCCCAGCCTCAAGCGCCACCGATGCCGTTCGCCGTCTTGTTCCACCTCCAGCCGCCGCCAACCATCTCTAGGTGAGCTCTCGAGGGGAGATAGGTTAGAATGTCTTTGGAGTCGGGTTAGACTTGCAGTTAGGTTCGTTAGGTGCTAGCGGTGCTCGTCGAGGTGTTCTTGGCTCACGCGCAAGTGTCACACCCCAAAATTTTTGGATTTTGAGATGTGATTTGTCAACATAATTAATACAATGATTTTCTCAATTTTCTAAAATTTTCCAAGCTTTATATAATTAACAGGGAATTTAGTACATAAAAATAATTCAAAATAAAATAACATAGGTTATAATATTGAGTGCTTTGCATTCATGCCGGTTGCATTCAGTGGTTTTATGTGTGTAAAGTTTTCTAAAATGCGTTTAGAAGCCCAATGGGAATTTTCCAGAACTTTCTAGGATTTATTCCTATTTTTCTATAGCTAATTCCAATTTATGGAAGGTGCTAAGATATTTTTCATGAGCTCCAAATATTTTATTTGGATTTCTCATGTCCAACTCTATCTCTGGAATTTTTTCTAGGATTTTTAGAATTTTTAGAATATTTTTCATGGTTTTAATATCAATTCTGGACTTATATGGAATTATTTTATAACTAGAAAAATAATTATTCCGAAAATTAAAATCACCTTAAATCTTAGTAGACAAGCCTTGGCCCAAAGTTGACCCAATTTTAGGCCAAACCCATCCCATCACTTTATTGGGCCAAATTTCAAAGCCCATTCACTTTGAAACGGGGCAACCCACCCTTAGTCCCATATTGCTAATGAAACTGAAAGTGAGAGGTTTTCTCCCTATATATACGAACCACCTCTCCTCTGGAAAAGACACACCATTGACTCCTTTACATGAAGGTTCCTTTGTTTGGATTCCCTAAGGTAGTCTTCTTCCACCATATCTTCCACTACTGCCAATTCGTCATCTCGTCGTCGCGCCGAGCCTTCCGTCGTTTTTGGCCTCAAGATTTTCGGTAAGACCCTCAGCGAATCTTGTAATTTTCTATCATATTCGTTTAGTCTATACTCTTTCGTAGAAAAGCCCCTGCCTTTTACGCGTTAGCCCTCAGGTTCTTATATGAAATTGCGTATAGGTACTCGGTTTTCACGAATAGGTCCCTGAAAGTTTTTAAACCTTGCCAGCAAGTCCCCGAACCTTAGAAACGTCGTATCTTTCTCGTTTTAGCTCCGATTAGCGTGATTCTTGCGCTCATGTGTTCGTAGCAAAGCGGAGAGTAGTTTTAAATCCTTCTTTTGTTATGTTACTACTATTTGGTGTACTGTTCTTAGTTGTATATTGTTTGCTTGCTTGTTTAGCTGCACGTTGTGCTCGTGTCGTTGTTTGTTGCGGGTAGAGGAACGTCATCAAGAGATTGCAAGAACAAGATTGAAGACTCTGAGTAGCGGTATCTTTGTTGGATAAAGATAAGTTATAGCACGGACAATTCTTGCTACCTAAACACCCTTTTTACATACATTTACTTTCATATGCATGTGTCTAAATTGATGTCCTATTAAGGTTGTACCTAGTTTGTATACCCCTGTCCTTGTTACCTTGGGATTATTGCATATCGGTAGAATCTTTGCTAAGCGCAACTACTATCACCATTATTTAATTGTTAAATTATGACATAATGGTTCACTTCAATATTAATGATAATACTTTTTTTAGCAATATGGTTTAGGGAACTAGAGCATGTGCTGTGTGCTTTGCTCTAGTGTCTCTCCTTAAGGTACGGTTCTTAAAGCGGCAACTCAGGAGCCTGTCGCCACCACTAGAACTATTATGACTCTGGTCTTGGTCAAGTAACTCATACGTCTCTAGCTTGTCAGTGGTTACCGACGGGCCGACAGCGTTGTGGGAGGCAAGGTACGGGGTGTTTCCGGATTCCACCGAGGACGGGTGATCCGTCGGCTATGTCTCGTTAGGCACAGTCCCGTGTTGGGAGTCCCTGCAATGGGGAACTCCACATGTTGCGCATGGATGGGTGTGATTCCCGCGCTCTGGACGCCATTGACCCCCCTATGGTGTGACTCCGTAGGCGTACGTCGATCTCGGTGCCTATGGTCTCACCGCCTTGTATTACCGCAACGGCTACTGTCTTGTTAGGGTGTCTTGTGAAAAGCCTCGTAGCGTCCCTATGCTTAGTTATAATAGTTTAATTCTTTCAGGGGTTCAATTGCAAAGCTGTTTTGTTTAAGTTGTTTTCTTTATGTTTTTAATAGCTGAAATCTTGTTTTAATCATCATAATTAGTAGAAGTGTCCAAAAATTATGAAACCAATATTGTTAATCTTGTGATATTAATCTCTATGCTTTAAAAATATCAGAACCTATTTGAGAGAAAATAAAATTCATAGTATTTTCTTATTCACTCCTTTAAGGTATGCAATTAAAATAAATAAGAGTTTTATATAAATATAAATCTAATGAAAGGCTTTTATCAGTATAACAATTTAAGATAATTAGAATAATTCTATGTACAAAATAAAATAATTTAAGTAATTCTTTTAAAGGTTTTAAAATGCTTTTAAATGGTTTTAAATATAGGAAAAATCCGAATACGGTTTAAATGGGTGTTTTTATTGTTGGCTTGCAACTTTATCGTGAAGAGAAGTGTATAGCTAGTTTTTCTAAATATTGCATGTTGCATTCATGGCATTTAGATATCGAATTAGTGGAGCCGGTGTACATTGAACTGCGACTAGAAGAGACTCAAGAATTCGAGGAGGTGATCTTAGTGGAGCCAGAGTCTGAACCCACTACTGACGACACTAACCTCGAAACTAATCTAGGCAAGCCCCGGAGCATCTACACCCACTATTTTACTTATTAATTTATTTGTCCAAACTTTTCTAGTTGATGCATTACGTCTAGGAGTTGTGATGGAACCTCTTGTATGCATGACATCCTTGATTAAGGATAACTTTGCCACCTCTTCAAAAAGATTACAAAACCTGCTTAGTCAAGCTTAGTAATTGTTTACCATGCAATTATAACATCAATCTCTATGATAACGACACATAAAATATGGAGTTTGCTTGGTAAGCCAGACGAGGGTTTGAAAGGTTTAATTGCGAATGAGTTGTATAGGATAGCCTCATCTGACTCTTAATAATGGTCAAGGACTCATTAGTTGTTGACCTGAGATCAAGTTTTGAATGTACTAATCACATGCTGGAAAGTGGGACCAGTAAACCGATGTAACTCAGTCACACGAGGATTGGAACTATGGCTTGCTTGGTCGATGAGTGGCAGTAGGCGGGAGTGTAGTCTAAAACCCATATGATGGTCAGGCCAGACGTGGGGGCCACTTATGGGGATGCACTCCTAGACTTTGGTATGAATAGTTTCGATCTCTAGAAGTGATGTGAGCGAAAGGTTGCCACGTGCAGTTTGACGGTTCGCGCACGTGTCGTGTGGTTAGGTCTTACCCTGCAATATGTACAATTGATCATGATGGTCGCACTTCTCGATATGAATACCGCTTGATCGCTGATGAGCAACTTAGTAAAGTAACGGTGATTGATGGATATTATGATACTTGTTATCATAGAAGGTTTGCTTGAAAAACGTTATTTCATGCCACCATACATCTACAGAATCAACTATAACATAATTAAAACATTCAAGTATAAGGACCAATTATTAGTAAGCTTTCTTGCAAAAACATTAAATATACCAGCCCACTTAACAGCCTTGCATATCTGTGTCTTCATTTATTATACTGGTTAGACGGGTAAGTCTCGCTGAGTATCCTTGTACTCAAGATTTTATAATTGCTGCAGAAGAGAAGCCGGAGCAAGTTTAGAGATTTATGAAGACTAAGAGACACGAAGGGTCTACGTGTTCTCTTGATGGAAAAACTTTTGTCAAACTTAGACCTATAGAACTTTAGTACCAGATAAACTTTTGTTTTACTAAACTCAGAGTATCGTCCTTGCACTTATGTTATGCACTTCAGTTTGTAATAACTCGTATATCTAAGTATTTTTGTAAAGTTTGTAATGTTGGTTGAAAGCTTCCTATGCAAGTGATCTTGTATGCATGGAGTTGTTCTCAGTTGTAAAGCGGTGTTTCGGGTGTCGGTGGACACCTGACAAATACCTGGTTTACACTGTTTCATGAGCATTGAGTCCTGAACTGTCATGGGACAGTGACTAGTGCTCCTGAACCAGTTTAAGCTGAACGGTTCTGCCACAGGCGCCATTCTCCCCCTCTCTCCACCCCCAAATCTCCCTCGGAGCTGTCCTGCCCCCTCCTCAAATTATCCATCCACTCTCCAATCCTTAACCCTAGCTACCGACGGCGGCGGCCATGAGACAGCAGGAGAAGCAGGCGGCGGCGGCGGCACGTGAGCTGCTCAAGGTGGAGGCAAGTCGGCAGCGGAAAACTGCTGCAGCGTGGACGCGGAAGGTGTCCGCGTCGGCAGCAGTCCGGACTGCGTCTGCGGCAGCACAGATGCAAAAGTGCACTGGTACTGATTCATTTCTAAGTTTACTCAATTTTGCTCATATGTACATGGTGAGGAATACATGGCAACATGGTGCTGATAAATGGTGCATGAGTGTAGTAACTAGAACTGAAATGAAGAGAAGAACTTAGATATTGATTTTGATTTGAGTAAAGTGTACGACCGGTCCCTAAACTATCGCGGGTGTGTCATCCCGGTCCCTAAACTCTCAAATTGACCGTTTAGGTCCTCAAACTTATCCGGCTGTGTCATTTCGGTCCCTAAACTTGCAAATCATCCGTTTAAATTCTCAAACTTGTTCGGTTGTATCACATCGGTGCTCAAACTTGATTTTGAATCTCATCTGGGCCAACACAAGGTGATCTAAAAACTTTATATCAAAAAATAATTCATATTTTTTTCATATAAACTCGAATAAAGACAAACTTTATATCAAAATTGTAGCCCTCAACGCGATCTACAACTTTGTAGTTGAAAAATTTTTGAATGTAAACTGTTTAGGTGCCAAAATATTGTTGTATATTTATATCATTTAAAATTTAAAATTTAAAATTTAAAATTTAAAATTAAATTTTGGGACATTAAACGACTTCAAATAAAAAACTTTTCAACTACAAAGTTGTAGATCGCATTGAGGACTATAATTTTGATGTAAAATTTGTCTCGATTCAAGTTTGTATGAAAAAAGTATGAATTATTGATATCTGTGTTGGCACAAATAAGACTCAAAATCAAGTTTGAGGACCGATGTGATACAACCGAAGGAACTTCAACGGATGATTTGCAAGTTTAGGGACCGAAATTACACAGCCGAATAAGTTTGAGGACCTAAACGGTCAATTTGAGAGTTTATGGACCGGGATGACACACCCGCGATAGTTTAGGGACCGGCCGTACACTTTATTCTTTTGATTTAGATAGCAGTAGGATTTTTTTAATTCCGTTAAGCAAATCTGCCATATCAGATCAGATTCAGTTCAGTTTGATAGGTGCTTCTGTACAAACTCGTCCATGTTTCAGGGATCTGGTAGGTGTTCTTTGTTGTCTACCAAATCTGCAGTTCAGATTAGTTCAGTTTCAGTTAATTTCAGTTGCAAAAAAAAATGTTAGTTCAGTTCAGTTTCTACCTGAAAAGACTGAATGGAACATTATCAGTATCAGGTCCTAATGTCCTATAAGTGTTTGGAACTCTGAAGTCTGAACTGACACGTTTCTAGTACTGGTAGATAATGACTACCTTAGTTTATTTGCTCTGACCAATCTGGTCTGCAATTGTTTTAAGCTCAAGTGGGAAGACAAGGTCTCCGTACTCGTAAGATGCAAATTAAACTCTGCAAATCATCGCGGTGCCTGTCTGAGACCTTGTCTTCTCCAATGTGATTACCCCCAATACTTTTTTCTGGTTGCAAATAGACCTTCGGATGAGTTCCAAATGGCATCACTGGAAGCAAAAACAAAACCGTCAATTAACAGATGACAATTATATATAAGTATATAAACTAGAGAAAAGTGGCAGGCTTTCATTAGAGTGAAAAAGGGTGCAGCAGTAGGACAGCACTGCTGCCAGAATTTTGTTGTGAGGGTCCTTAAAAACTGGTTGATGGGATCTTAATTTTAGCAAACTCTGTTCTGCAAATTTTCATCAATATGGATTATCATTTCTCTGAATAAGTTTTGACCAAGCAGGTGTTGTGTCTTAATTTGTCTGATGAAGAAAAGGTTGACCATCAAAACACATTGAAGTGTTTGAAGAAGAAATTATTTGTTGATTCTAATTGAGGTGACTTTCATGTTTACTTCTATATACAAATTATTGTTCAGTGGTGTTGTAAGATCGACTAAAATCCACCTTTGTTCCAAATATTGCAGGTGTTGTGTCTCACCTAAGGGATTCTGATCATCGAAACTGCTTGCTGTTTTTATGCATCTTCTGCTAGGTACAAAGTGCTAAATAACAGCTTTATACCTTCTACAAAGCTTTTAAGTAATATCCTATGGACATTTGAATGGGTAGTTGAAAGTCAGAACTTTTTATTCTGAAGTACTCAGAACTACCTAATTAGACTTGTTGCTACCTGTATGTTGAGTAATTTTCCTGTAAGACTGTATCACAGAACTTTCCTAAGTAATTTTCCTAAGCATAGGTCTGATTTTGTTCTGCGCCATCCTGATATCTTGACCTGGAAGGTCACCTTGATATATGATATTCTATAGTTTTTGTGGCACATTGTAAGGTCAAGTATATTACAGTGAATCCAGACTCTCTAACAGCCTTCTAGCATGTATGATTTGTCTTTTTGGTGGTTCTGATGTTCTTCAGTCGTCCACTGTTTACTTGGTATTGCCAGCTAGTCCATTATCTGCCAGGATGCCTGTATGTTGAGTCGGATATATGATACTGATGTTCTGAGCACTGTGTTTTCAGGATAAGAACAAGTACGAGGAAAGGGCGAAGCAGGGGTTCTAAGTCCATGGTGCCAGATATCTGAACTAAAAACTTCGTGAGTTGCCTTGTAACAAACGTTCAGAGATTGTGAGCATGATGATGTGCCCTGAACTAAGTCATGATGATGTTCTCTGTAAAACTAGCATGCTTGTGCAAAATGGTCTTATTGCTGCGTCATGATCCTTCTCAGTTGCGTTGCATGTTAACTTTTGATAAAAGAATGCTCGTTACGACTGAATGTGATACAACAGCCCAATCTGGAATTTTGCAGGACGCATATTTGTTGTACTTGCGTCTCGTAGCAACACTTGCTGGTGATCTGTCGTGATAGTACACCAATTTTGATTGTTGGTATCCTTTGTATCGTGTATTTGGAGAACATATTGATATGAATATATATTATATTTATGTTTATTAAAAATACTCGTAAGAATTATTTGAATATGTCATGCATTCTCTCTTCTAAGCAACAAAATGGCTACAAAGATCAAATATGTACAAGATTATCATGATTTTTGCGTTAAATGATGAATTAATTATCCTACGGACAGCCAAACAGACAACTCATTGTATAAAGATCTCTGTTTAGCTGTCTCTATGTTACAAATAGACAACAGATGTATGTACCGTTGTACAAACCCTTAGAAGTTGAGAGTGTATTTAACCAATTTATAAGGTGGAGCGTGTCTGGCTATTGAGAAGTTGAAGAAAAGATGTGAGGGTTTGCCACGCTCGCCGAGCTACAGACATACAGCACAACACCCGACTTTCAGAAGCCCCTTAGGTATTTAAAGAAGAGATTATGGAGATGTTTAGGCAAACTTTTGGTGTAGAGCCTAAAGTCAAGAGTTGGTCATATCAAAGACCGTATTATAATAGCTATGAATGTGTTGGATATTTGATAGAGATTTATAGCTCATAATAATCGTAATGTATTTCGTTGGCAAATCTAATTGGCCATTAAGGAAGGCCATTTGAGTTTACAATAGATGCAAGTGCATGCAAATCATTAATGAGGAAAAGGCCTAAGAAGAATATGCCTCTAGAGAAGATCTCAAAATGTTCATTAAAGACTTTGATGCTCGGGGGGCAAGACAACACCAAGGAAGCCGCTTCAATGAAAACCGGTCTGACTGGATTTTCCAAGAATGCTGGAAGTGGTTCCAAGAAGGAGGGCAAGGCGAGTTCGAGCTTTGAATAGCTTTTGTCAAACTACCAGAGGGAGAAAGCTGATCAGAAGCAAAGGTGATCAGAAGCAAAAGGTCGGCCAGAAGGAGAAGGCAACATAATCAAAGAACTCACAGTGACATCAAAAGAGGTCGAATTCTTACTCATCTTTGGTCAAGCTACACGATCACTCTAGTCATATTTTTGCTATTATTTACCTTGGGATTACGATAATATGGGTATGCAGCCTTATTTTATTTCATACTCAAACTATGGTGCATCAAGACTGTCGTCTGTTGTTAGGGAAAGTACATTGGTGTCGTCTAACAGGCGGTCTCATACAACGACACTATCAGATACAATAGGTTGTTGTTTTAGTTGTCTCGTAGCAATACAAAATCCCTTAATTTATGGAAAAATAAAGAAATATTATTGGTTGCATGGCAACAAAACTCGTACAATGGTGGAGAAGTTGTCAAATAGTCCTAAAATTTAGCTCATGAGGCGGTTGTTTTGCGAAACAACGACCTCATTCTCTCACCTCGCTCTCTCTCCTCCACATCAGCAAAAATCCTACGTGGCACTACATGACACGACCTATCATACCGCTGACGTGTAGCAATGTACGTGCCCTTAATAAACAATCTGGTCAAAAGTGCATCTACTAGCAATAAGAAAGGTGAAAAGGACATCAAGTAAGATAAGAAGTACTTACACCGGAGGTGGTGTCCCTCAGGCTTATCTCATAGCCAAAAAAGAAGATTGCTATGAATGGGCAAACAAGGATTGATGGAACAAAAGGTAGAGGTGGCAGCAAGATCAGCAAGTATAGAAGCCGAAGCAAGCTATTTTGTTATCAACCTTGAATTAGAGCAAGTTTATGGCCGATAATGTTTTATCGTCCTTAGAAGAAAAAAATATAGCCAATGCGTGATTATCATTTCCCTTAGACAATTTTGGTTCACAAGAATAGTTTTTGGTACGCAAGCTTTACCAGAAAATAAGGGGGCATGTGTTAACGACCAAAGTTAGCATTAGTGTAGTATAGTCTGTCAGGGTTTTTAGGGAAAACAAAACTGACCGGTTGACCAAAACTGTTTTGGTAACTTTATCAAAATTCAATAGACTTCTCCGTTGCATATCTCCCGTCGAGACGATCAAAATGCATATATAGAACATCCTATTTGGAGTTCGGATGAGAGTTATGGCTTTAGTAAAATCTGTAGTAGAAACTGGTCTTACCTGTTTTAAATCTGGTTTATCCTGTGTAGTCCGAATTAGGAGTTGGATTTTGACATGAAAATTGTAAGAGTTTTGACTCCCAACAGGGGAGGACCTCCCCACCTTATAAATATAAAGGGCCACAACTCATTAAGGGTATTCAATCGATCAAAACACTTATATTTTACCTTTTGCCTTTTTACCTTTTCTCTTTGCCCTAACTTTTTCAAACTCCTATTTATTGTTCTTCCTTCATCTCTTCAAGAACAACCCAAGATGCGCCTACCCTAATGGGTCCCTCCCGGCGAGTGTTCATTGGTATCTCGTCGAGCTCCCAGCGAATCTGGTCTAACCAGATTTCTGAATCGGTCTAACCAGTCTGTACAGAGGCGTTGCAAGGAGCCCTCTGCGTGTTTGAGTATTTGATGCGCGACCCGTTTTTGCATCGATATAGTGGAGACAACAGCCACTAGCCTCTTATCTGTACCCCATTGGCGTCGCATGCCAGGCTGAGTGGAAACGTGGTGTGGCTAGGCCTAGGGCGAGCTGCTGGGCGGTGCTAGGTGAGAAGCTGACGCAGGATTCAGCAAAGGATTTGCCTATTGTTTGATTCACTCGCGTTGCGGATATGCAAGGAGCTGGGGTCATGGAGCAAGGATAGGGTGAAGTCAATGACTTCCGTGAGGGCATGGCCAGCCAGAGTGGAGAGGTGAGGCGGCTCCGTGTGGTAGAGCGAGGAGGGACCTTTAGCCTCAAGGAATCCAACGGTAGGTGCATGAAGCCTCGTGGATGGCGGGGTGATGCAACTAGCAGAGGTGGTCGTGCCTATGCGGCCGCACGACAACGCATGGACGGACGACCAAGAGACAAAGCAAATTATTGCCATTTTGTTCCAGGAGCACATCAAATTGAATTTGACATAGCAAGCAATGGCCAATTTGCATCATCATCCTTTTCAATTTTCGGCTCTGAGAATGAACCATCTGCCCAAGATTCAATCCATGCCATCATGCAGCTTGGAGTGTATCCCATCAATTCCGTGTGCTAGATTGCAGTGGCGATGGTGTATGGGAATTTATGTGTGTGCGGAAAGCGCAGTGCTCGGGTGGATGTCCGGATGTTGTGCGGATACTCATGACGTGTTCAACGTAATGCTTGAGAAGGGTAGAGCAGACTAGCACCAGCGAATGGAGGAAGACAATGACTGTGTGGATGGCAATAGGGTCCCAAAGCTAACAAAGACTAATGGTGTGAAGAATATGATCTATCCCATCTATTCAATTCCTCGTACTATACAAGAAACTGGAATGAATCAATCCCTCACAACCAAACATGAAACAAGACCATTCCATCCCAAGAAACAGAGACGGGACCATCACATCCTACTTTGTCTCCAAACCAAACACATGCTAAGTAGCAAAGCATACAGAGGACGCGTATTTGAATTGCATGGCAGAAGTGACGTTGTTATTGTTGGTGGAAATAAGCGCACTTTGATGGTAGCGACTACGTAATGCAACATTTTATTAACTGTATGCATTTCATAGTGTCCATTCATATAAAATTGAAATCTTTTGGTTGAACCATAGATCCTCGGTCAAGGCATGCTAATAAGGGGCATGTTCCAGTGCACATAGTGATGTCATAGTCTCTCAAACTTCCTAAGGAAGCAAATTTATGGAATGTTAGTGATGCCTATACAATTGTCGCAACTCGGAGAGGGGCTCGAAGAGATTTCCAAAAGAAGACTGCTATGAATGGTGTTGAAGTAGCAGAGTTTGACATGCTGAATCCAAGAGATGTTATGTCATATTGCTATGACCATAGTTATCTTTCTGTATTATGGGAATGTGGTGGGACTTTAGCAGCTTCTGCTATATCCACGAGTGTGTGATGCATAAGGTGAACCTTGTTTGGTGGATCTTCTATAATGTCTCAAGTGCTCAATTGCTGCCTTTTAGTTAGCTTATCCTGGTTTTGAGTTTAGTTATAGTTCCAAAATCAGAGAAAGAGTATAGGATTGGATAGATAAAATATATAGTACAAACCGTCTGTTCCAAAATCTTGTCGTTTGAAACGATGATCTCAAAGGATTTTCAGAGGAATGCAGTTCCTTTGTTTTGATGACATCACATATTATTTGGAATGGAGGAATGGCGCTCGCCGTTAATCCGGAAAATCTTGCATTCCCGTACGAAAATGAGGAAAGAAAACATCCATTTGGAGCCACTGTGGTAATCGTTGTGGCGCCAGATGGCTAGAGTAGCTCTTCATCGAAGGAACCACACCTGACACGATCGAGCCTCCTCCAATACTGAGGAGCTCGATGACCCTGTCTCAGCCCACAACACACCTCAAGCTCGCCTTCACTCTGACCCTGCCGTCGATGAGCTCACCGGCCACACCGTGGGAACACACTCTGCTTAGCTGTGTGCAGTGAAAGAGAAGGAATTGGAGAACGGTGTGCTAGACAGAAGGATAAGGATATGCAAATTAAGAAAAAAATCCTCTTTTCTTTCCATTATTCATTCAACCAAGTTAGAGTTGAGACTCTTAAGTGAACAAATACGCCGCGTGTAACACCCAAAAATGGCCCATTTAAAATTTTTAGTAACTAATTGGCTTTTATTTAAGTTGTTCATATTTAATATAGGTTAAATGAATTATTTATGAATATTAAAATCAAATATAAGTTGTAGAAATATTTTTGTTGCATTCATGCTGCTGCATTTAATTTTTGTATTGCTTTTGATTCAAACAAGAATTTAAATTTATTTAAATTCAAATTTGAATCACCTTGTTTAGAGCCCTAGAAAAGTTGTTTAGGTTAGAGTTCATTTTTGCTCCCTCAGCTCTCTCCCTAGTTCACCTTAGCTCCCTCTACTTCTTCCTCAGTCCGGCCCAGCCCCCTCTACTTAAACCCCCGGCCCAAGTCGCCTTTGCCCCCTCCCACTTGGGCCTTCACCCTGAGCCGGCCCACAACTCCCCACGCAGCTTTCCCCGGCCCAGCTCCCCGCTCGCCCGTCTTCTCTCTCCCTCTCTCCCGCTGCCAACCGGGCCCCACCGGCCAGGATCTTCTCCCAACTTCCTTTCTCCCTCGCGCAGATGGCGCCCGAGACACCGGCGCTGGCAGCCCCGCCGGACCCGCCCATTCCCGCGCCTGTGGACCCCTGCAGCTTCTCCGAAGCTTCCCGGGCCGCCTTCCCTTCCCCCATCGCGATCCCTTTCCTTCTGGGCGCCGCTCCCCACAAGAGGAGCTTTCTCCCCATGGAAAATCCCTCGCCGACGCTTGATCCCCGGTCGCCGGGCTTGTTTGCCATAGGAGCACCCCCTCCGGCCTATTTAAGCCGTCAACCCGAGCCCCCATCCTCACACCAACCCCTTCCCGAGCTCCAAATGCCACCCCAGTGCCTCCCACGCCCCGCTCCAACGCCGCCCGTGCAGGTTCGCCGGCCGCTGTCGTCGACCGACGTCTACGGTGCACCTCCGACTCCTTGGACTGCCCTGGTAAGCGTGCCATGCTCCCCTGATGCTCTAGCGCCAAATCCCGCCCCGAACCGAGCACCCTAGCGCCCCTGCCTAACCTCGCCGGAGCTCCGATCCGCCGGCCACCGTCGGCCGACGCCACCACCACCCAATCTGCGACTTGAACCCCCTCATCTTGTCCACCGTGCCGCCCCGCACCCGTAGCACCAACCCACGTCCCAAGCCGAGCCCCCTAGCTCGATTCCGGGCAACTCCGGCGAGCTCCCCGCCGCAATGGCCGGCGGTGCCCTTGTTTCCCCCTCCCCGCCGATGACCCTCCCGCCCCGGCTGACCTAGGCCCTTGGACCCCGATCCAACGGCCGGATCTAAACCCCGCCCTAAGTCAAACAGCCAAGTACCGGTCAGCGCCCGTAAATTTTGCTAAAGAGCCATCCGAGAATTCCCAAATCAACCCGCCGTCCACCTCAGTTGAAAAGTAATTGCAGTTAGGTCATTTTCTTTTTGAAAACCCCCTGCACTTTTCAAATTTAGAACCCGCGGTCCTGAGTTTAGTTATTTGCGCTTCGGCCCCTGAGTTTTAACGCATAATTATGTTTAGGTCCTCGGTTGTCTTCAAATAAGCCCCTGGAACCTTTTAAAAATTACCAGCAGGTCCCTAGAACTTAGATTTGTCATATCTTTTCCGTTTTAGCTCCGATTAGTGTGCTTTTCACGCTCATGTGTTCGTCGTGAAGCGTAGAATATTTCTAGAACCTTTATTTGTACTGTTTCTACTGTTTGGTGTACTGTTCTAATAGAATATTATTTGTTTGCATGTATTGGTTTGCGTGCTCGCTTGTATGGTGATTCGTGTGCAGTCGGTGAGGCGTACGCTTTGGACTTTGAGTTCGATGAGGACTTTCCGGAGCAAGACCCACAGCAGCAGCAACAGCTGCTGCCCTTCGAGGAAGGCAAGTTATAACACGGACAATCTTTGCTACCTAAACACACTTTTTACATACATTTACTTTCATATGCATGTGTCTAAATTGATGTCCTATTAAGGTTGTACCTAGTTTGTTTACTCCTATCCTTTGATTACCTTGGGTTTATGCATATGGGTAGATTTTGCTATGCGCAGCTACTGTCACCATTATTTAACTGTTAATTTTGACTTAATGGTTCACTTCAACATTAATGATAAAACTTGTTTTTTAGCAACATGGTTTAGGGAACTGGGGCATGTGTTGTGTGCTTTGCTCCAGTGTCTCTCCCTAAGGTCCGGTTCTTAAAGCGACAACCCAGGAGCCTGTCGCCACCTCTAGAACTATTATGGCTCTGGTCTTGGTCAAGAAACTTGTACGTCTCTAGCTTGCCAGTGGTTACCGGAGTGGCCGACGGCGTTATGCGAAACATGGGTGAGAGTATGTCTTGATCCACTGAGGACGGGTGATCCGTCGGCTATGCCCTCGTGAGGCACAGTCCCGTGTTAGGAGTCCCTGCGACGGGGAACTCCACACGTTACACATTGTTGGGTGTGATGCCCGCGCTCTGGACGCCATTGACCCCCCTATGGTGTGACTCCGTAGGAGTACGTCAATCTCGGTGTCTGGGCCATGCTGCCTGTGTTGTACCATAATCGGCCACTGTCTTATTAGGGTGTCTTGTGAAAAACCTCGTAGCGTCCCTATGCGGTCACACCTCAGAAGCGTGTTTTGTGAGGTCTGATCCACCTCCGCGTGGTTGGGTTTAAAATTCGTCTGGGCTTTTACGCGACTGTTGGGTAAAGGGCGAAACCTCTGTAGAGTGTAAATCTATCATGATAGCCTTGCTCAGGGTCACGAGCGGCCTGGATCCTTTTTTATTAGAAGATGATGTTTATTTAGATTTAATGTCACTTATACTTTATTAATTAGGTTACAACTGGGTTTTCATTCACTGGTAGTAATTTGGTTAATGTTAAAATGAACCAACTAAAACTGCTAATGCAGTTAAGCCGTGTCTAGCCTATTTTGAGCCTTCATGCCGTGCTATACTTGCTAAGTAATTGTTTACTTACACTTGTCATTTTATTCAACAAAATCTCGGATGGGTAAACAGATTGGGCTGGGCATGAGTCTGCTGCTGAGTTTTCCGAAGATTTACCGTACTACTGAGCTGTGGTCTTCCAGTCAGAGTCCCTGTGGATTGCGGCTCCATTAGTTTGAGAGTTTATTAGTCTTCCGCTATTATTGCTTAGATTGTATTTGATCGATTGGATAAACTTCAATCGGTTGCGGCTCTTTATATTTATATGGTTTGGCGGTCATACCCGACTTGAAGATCATTTACAACTCAAATTTAGCACGAATCTCTAAATTTAATTTGGACTAAGCCAAAATCGGTTAGACTGGTTTTACTCGGTGTGTACGATAACTCTGTCATCCCAACTCTGAATTGGATGTTTTCAATTTTTGGCTGTCAACACTTACTAATCTATCATTAGCAAGCTAGTCCGAACACAAATTGTTCGTTCACGTTAATTAGGGTTACCTAGCTTTAACTAATTTCTACAGTACTGGAGTGTGTTTTTCTCTTTTTTCTTGCTGATGACCTTTGCCTCTGTTTTTTGCGGGCAGCTGATGAGCTCTAGGAGGAATTAATTCTCCCTCATTCTTCTCGCTACCTTATTCATCAACGATGCTTTTATATTATATTCGTCTAGAATTGCTTTCTTGTATAGTATATGTACAAATTAATTAATGCTGAAACAAAATCCTAGATGCATGTCATCAGGGCGGGCTCGCTTGTTTGGCTATTAGGCCAGTCTCGGCGGGAGTTTCATGGACAATAAATTGACTGTCAGGATTTTTGATGATGTGTCACTATATTAATTAAGAGGTGAAATGAGTTTTATGGTGATGAAACTTCATGTACACAGTTATCTAGGCTGCTTGTGTCTTGCATGTGACCTAGGAAACAACAATTGATGAAACTATGTATTGAGAGGGAGGTGTTTCATCCTAATTTTAAACACTTTTAGATGATGTGTCACTCTAGGTAATTGTATCCACGAAACTTCCATTGAGACTGGCCTTACGCTAACTGTATGACGATACGTTGAACATTATTATTATTATTATTATTATTATTATTATATGCTTGAAATGATCCGTTGACTGCAATGGCCGGACACGTCATCTGATTACAAGTGCAAGAATGTATGTATGCCACATGCAAATGCATTGACTAAGTTGACTTTTTAGGCATCTACGCTAAGTTCGTTGCTTTCCACTTTCTAAGCGTCCTATATACGCAGGTACGGTGCCGTAAGTAAAACGACAGATAGAGAATTCGATGTCCAGCTGCTGCATGTTCGTATCGTATGGAGACCGCGCAAACCTGTTATTTACGCTAACCAATTCAGAAATTAACGAGGGAGGAGCACACTCAAGCACGCTTGCGCGCACACAAATGAAGCCTAGCTATATACAGTAGTAAACTCGTCCGTTATTGTATAATAGCGAAGTGAATGAAGAAGGTAAAAGAAGAAAAAGAATGAATGATAATGTGGGTGCTGATGTTCGTTTCAAATAATATATATAGTCCTGATGATGATCGAGCAGCTAGCTTAGGTACATACACGTACGGATCGATCCAAGGCCAAAAGAGAAAGTAATATAATAGATTACAGCATATATATGTATCATTCAATTTATTCGTACTGTACGTGCGCACGTATAGTAGGCCAACAATTAGACACGCGTATATATAAGTATAAATAAATCATGCATTATGAGATGGGCAAACACAAGTAGTAGCTATGTAAGTTGCTGTTTGGATAATAAATTTTTTCCCGATCCCAACCCTTTTTTCTTCGATTCTCTGTAGTATTGGTGGTGGTATACCGTATACCAGCAGCAGCAGCAGCAGCAGGAGCTCAACAATAATAATCGAAATTGAAATTTAAATGTATGTAATATATAGTATATACGTACGTACTGCCATTTTTTATTTCTCGATGGATGATGGATTATGCAGGAATTGCAGCATGTAGTAGATGTATGTATATATGTCCCGGCTGGCCTGCTGGGCATCATCGATCGATCACGCCGCGTAGTCGCAGTAGCCGTTGGTGCACTTGGTTCTGCACCTGACACCGCAGCCGCCGCAGTTGTTGCCGTCGGTGAAGGTGTTGACGCATTTCCCCTCGCAGCAGGTCTGCGTGTATTTGCACGTCTTGTTGCAGTTGCCGCAGTGCTGGAAGCTGTACTCGGTGTCGACGCACATGCCCTTGCAGCAGGTCGCGCCAGGGCTCCCGGGCTCGAGGCAGATGGACGGCGGCTTCTTTCTGCAGTCGTAGAACGACGCCGGCGGCGGGAAGTTGACGTTGGCCAGAAACCGGCTTCTCCTCAGGGGAGCTGGCGGCGTCGCCCCCACCGCTTCTTGTAGGGGCGGAGCGGCTGTGGCGAGGGCGAGGGCGAGGGCGAGCGCCATGAGAAAGATGGTGGCTTTTCTCATGGCGGGTGGAGGGAGGCGGTGGGTGGTGGCGAGAGGCTGCTGCAATGCGTCTAGGATCTCTGTGTGCCCCGGCAGGTGCCTCTCTGCAGGAAGGAAATGAGGGTCACTGCACAAAGAGAAGAGTGCTTATACTAAAAGGCCGCAAGTGCGGGCGAGAGTCAGAGCACGCATGCCATGGTTGATTTGCACGGCAAAAGCCTGG
This sequence comes from Echinochloa phyllopogon, assembly GCA_033239725.1. Lineage (NCBI taxonomy): Eukaryota > Viridiplantae > Streptophyta > Magnoliopsida > Poales > Poaceae > Echinochloa > Echinochloa phyllopogon. Next base: position 47,979,283 of record BTCW01000015.1, read on the forward strand.
AGTGCAGGGCGGGAGTGTGTGGAGCAAGGCTGTGGGCTGCTGCAAGCTAACCGGCTATCTCCAGGCCACCCCAAGTGCAAACACGGTTGAGTTCACTACTAGTTATTTCTGGCGTACCTTCATTAATAATTGCTAATAAGACCAAGCAGAAGCAGCCTTCCTTGATAGACCTGCAAATGATTTGATTATGGGGAATATATTTGCTAATGGCTGATTGCACCTTGAGGATTTCTGAGCCTTTATTTTGCTACTCACTCTATTTCAAATTCTGATTCGTTTTGGTTTTTTTCTATATACGTAGTTTTTTTATATATCTAGACATAGCATATATCTAATGCATAATAATACAAGTTATGTATCAATAAAAGCAAAAACAAATAGTCATTCAGAGTAGAGAGAGTAGATTAAAAATCGAGGTGGCCATATACATAGCTTATATTCGCTATAACCGGTAAAATTAGCTAAGGCACTAAATAGTTATAGGAAAAGTGGATATCAGAATTATCCGACATCCATATTCGCTAAAATATAAATATGAGCACCCTTATTTGTTTACAATGTGCTAACTAAAGTGGATATATTTGAGTTTGTTTCTAATAATGTGGTAACTAATGTGGATATTCGAATTCATTTCTAATGTAGTAATAACTAAAGTGGACATATTTGAATTCTTTTTCATGATATGAATTCATATTCGTATTTGAAATAAATGTGGATATGGATACAATATTCGACATTATCAGGCTTGAGGGGGCGGTCTAACTGTGGCTTGAATTGTGTTATGTAAAACAACTCTAATATGTGGTGTGGTTTCCAAGGTTATGCTTGTGGGACTTAATGACCGGCAATCCATAAGGGGATATCCAAGAGGTAGATTTGTAAGCAGGGGATCGCAGGGCTAGGGAGCTTGAGGTAATACAGGACGCAATGTTTAGATAGGTTCAGTCTACCCGGAGGTATAATACCCTACGTCCTATGTTTGTGGTGTTGGTATTGCTTCTGCTCGACAAAACTTCATGAACTTATGGCGAGTTTGGGGCTACAATGGGGCTAATGGATCACGTGCCCTCTGGGGATTGCCCTGCGTCGTCTTATATAGGCCGACGACCTAGGGTTTACATGTAGGTTAAGATCTAAGCCTACCAGATTACATAAGGAAACTAATCCAATAAGATTACAACTGATACACCTAAATATCTAGGTGCAATCCGCATGTCGGGTTGCACATATTGTGGGCCACATTAGCATCAGACTTGTCCAGCGAATCAGTGATTACTTGTGGGCCACCTCGGGATCGGCCCACAACCCTGTCAAAAGTGGGCCCGGGTTGGCCGCCACCTCTATTGGAAGTGGGGCCAGGGGTACCTATATCCCACAAGCCCCTGAGCAGGCTCGTGACGAACTGTTAAAATGAAGAGCGAGGGCAATGGAGTCAGCTGAAGAAACTTTACCATCTGGTCACCGCAAGGGTGGGCGGTGCTCAAAAAGGAAAGAGAAAGAATCATCGTGGACAATCCTTATCTGACCGGGGGGGGGGGGGGTGGAGTCCCGAGTGGCTGAGTCGATGGCTGGGCCCCATGAGGCTCTATGATACTCAGGATAGGAAGACCCATCCCGATGGAGACCCATCATGAAGGCGCTCTCCATATGGAGTAGCCCCTAAGCCTTGGGTTGATTGGGATAATCAGGCCAAGGGTCAAAAAGAAAAGGAAAAAAGGATCGTTTCTTCGAGGCAGTCAGACCATCAAAGGATAAGGACGCCATCGCTACTTGGTCAGGACAAGACAAGATGAAACAGTATACCTGTGGCCGTGCCTAGCCACCCCGTGGCGAGATTTGCCCAAGTCTGATAAAAGCGACCATACGCATTGAAGAGAGGATTGGTGCAAAGCAAAACTCATGCGCGACACGGTGTGTAGCTTGTCACTAGCTAACAATCATCCCCCCAATGATAAATGGGGTAACCCAGAAGCACCAGGAAACACTTGAGAAGATCAAGATGCAGATCTAGTAGTAGATTCTTGCTATTCTGGGCTGGACCCATCCTCTTAAGGGTGGTCATAGGAGCTTGTGTTCTTGGTGCTAGAAGAATGCTTGTGAGCGGTAGGGTAGTCAATGAGAGTCCGCAAGCTCGGGACCCTATGGCGAGCATCACAGGTGAAGGTGGATCTTTCAACGCCGATGTTGAGGGAAACTTGACGGCTGCTCCGTGCTTCTTCCAATGCCGCAATGTCATTGTTAGTTGCCGTGATGCTAGAAGGAAGCTAGCGAAGAGTTCACGTGGACCAAGCTTGCTAATCATATAGCATATGGCACGCTGATGATGCTAAAAGACTGCCACAATGGTGATCTATATCTTTGCTCTTGTAAATGGCTCATGGCCAACTCCCTTTGTAATTGTACCATCTGAAATAAAGTTAGTTATTTTGTTGTTAGAAATCGCTCTGCCCTCGAACGTGAGGGCTGGTAGGGTCGTAGGGACACGCCGAGCAAAAGTCAAGCGCCCAACCCCTGAGCATGAGGGCTGGCAGGGTTGCAGAGACACGCTGAGTAAAAGGCAAGCACCCAACCCCCAAACATGAGGACCGGCAGGGTCATGAAGACGCTTCAAGTGAAAATCAAGCACCCAGCCCCCAAGCATTAGGACTGGCAAGGTCACAGAGACACACCGAGTAAAAATATGGCCAAGTGACAACGGACGTCCACTAGTCGTTGCCTCCCATTGGAAAGAATAGTTAGTCTGGTAACTGAATGGCACCACGACTTCCATCCAAAATTTACGGCGCGCTGGATTAAATGGATACGATAAATAAAAGGCAGAGACCCCGAAAGTCGTCTACATCATCTTCCTCATTTCCATTCTAAACTTGAACCAACGTGCCCACACTCCGCAAAATCCGCCGCACTTTCGCGATCTGCCGTCACACCCTGTCGGACTTTAAGACTGGCAATCCACTAGGGGGTACCCAAGTGGTAGATTTGTAGGCAAAGGGATCACAAAGCTAGAAAGCTTGAGGTAACACAAGGCGTAGGGTTTAGTCAGGTTCAGGCTACCTAAAGATATTATACCCTATGTGTTATGTGGTGTTTGTATTACTCAGGCTCGACATAGCTTCTTGGTGTGCTATGCGGTTACAAGGGGATGAGAATTCTTGTGTTGATGGGTCAACCTAGGTTGCTTTATATAGGTCAGCGACCTAGGGTTTACAAGTTGGTTAAGATCTAAATCAACTGGATTAAATTTTGGAAACTAACCTAACAAAATTACAACAAAGATTCCTATATATTCGGGCATATTCCACTCGCCGGGTTGCACACACCTTGAGGATTACGTTATCATCAAACTTGTTCAACAAGTCAGTGGATCCTCTTTAACCACCTCAGGGTCGCCCCACAACCTTTGTCAGAAGTGGGCCCAGGCCGACTGTCACCACTATCAGTGATGGGCCCGGGGGTACCCATATCCCACAACCCGCTGAGCAACGTGCAGGCACGTGTCAAACTGTTGATGAGGAAGCGAGGCCAATGTAGTCGAGAAGCTTCGCCATCTGATTGCCACAAAGGTGGGAGAAGCTCAAAGAAGAAAAACAAAAAAATTATCAAGAATGATCCTGATCAGACTTGGGGGCAGACCCCCGAGTGGCGAGAAGTCGAGTGCCATAAAGCATTGCAACACTCTGGAAAAAGGTAGACCCATCCCAATGGGGCGTATGGAGAGAGACACAAGGCGCTTTCCAAATCGAGCAGCCCCTGAGCCTTGGGTTAATTAGAATAGTCAAGCCAAGGGTAACAAAGAAAAGATCTTTACTTCGAGGCAGTCAGGCCACCAATAGAGAAGGCATTTCTCTACTAGTGATATGCCAGTAGTCTCCCATTGATTGCTGGCATGCTCCACTAATTAAGAACAAAGACAGCTCGACATGGTATATTGCTGGTGGCCGTGAAGAGGAAGGACAAGGAAACCTTTGTCAAGTCACAGGGTTTCATAATCCTTAAGTTTTGGATTGTCCCTTTCGTTTAGGAACTGTTAGTTACATCATTAATTTCTATTAAACTAATTACTTAATAATTAATAATTTGATCACTAATCAAAGTGTTTCATTAGGGGGAAGTAATGGGTATGCTTCTTGGGTAAACATGTGTTTGGTTTGGAGGATGAAACAAGATGGGATGGGTTGATCCTATTTTTGATGCTGTTTGGTTTAGAGATTAGAGGGACAGGTCCATCCCTCAAGTGGAATATTCGCTCCAGATGTGGGATGCCCCCGTCCCTCCGAAACCAGTGGACGGGAGCATCCCGCTTCAGTGTGGCTAAACTATATCTTCCTCTGTCTCAAGGCCTAGGGCGAGCCGCTGGGCGGTGCTAGGTGAGAAGGCGACACATGATTCGGCAAAGGATTTGCCTATTGTTTGATTCGCTCGCGTTGTAGATATGCCAGGAGTTGGGGTCATGGAGCAAGGATAGGGTGAAGTCAATGACTTCCGTGAGGGCGTGGTGAAAGGACCAACACTAGGCCTAGAGGGGGGGGTGAATAGGCCCTGTAAAAATTTCTGCAAAATTGCTCTGAAAACTGTCAAACGTCGGATGATCCGACGCAGTCTCGGATCTTCCGACCCCCGGAAGATCCGACACTGTGTAGGATCTTCCGACGGGATAAAAACTTTACTTCGTAATTTGAGTTCTAGCACACTTTTTAAAGATTCTAGTTGAATAGAAGTGTGACAATAAGTGTATAGAGCCTTCTAGATATGATCAATGCAATAGAATAACAACAAGCAAGTAGATCGGACCAAAACAAGCAAATCCAACAATAAAACAAATAAGCACAAGGAGACAATGGATTTACTTCCGAAGTTCACTCCACAAAGGAGTTACGTCTCCGTTGAGAAGCTCACAAAGAGCCGGGCTGTCACACTGGCCCCAAGTCTCTCTCAATCAGCCACAAAGGAAGATTGAATCACTTACTATTGGCTCTCACAAAGAGAGGGGCAATACAAACTTCCGGGGCTCAACCACAAAGGAATGGGAGCTCACCGGCATCTCTAACCGTCTAGGAGCAAAGCTCCAAGAGTAACAAACGCGAATCGACGAATCAAAGTTTCTTCAAATGCTTCAAGAGATGAACAAGTGAGGGCCCAAGGTTAGCACAAGCTTCACACCTTCAAACTTCTCTCTCACTCAAACCCTAGATGAATCCTTGCAAGAATCATGCTTGGGAAGGAGTAGAGGAGTGAAATGAATGCTCAAGTGGGTGCTTATCACAAGTTAGGTCAGTGGAGGCAGCAACAATGAATGAGGGGGTGATGGAGTATATATACCAACCCCCCAAAAAGTGACCGTTATGTATTCTGAGAAGGGGTATCGGATCTTCCGACCATGAGTCGGATCTTCCGAAGAATGACAGATTAGTGTTAGAAAACCCCAGAAAAATTCCAGGCATCGGATCTTCCGACATAGTGTCGGATCTTTCGATGAGGGCCGGAACTTCCGGCAAATGATAGAACATAGCAAGAAAGCCCTCAGAACAGTTCCAGGCGTCGGATCTTCTGACACCCTGTCGGATCTTCTGATAGGCGTCAGATCTTTCGGCCCCGGAACAAATCCAAACCAAGCTGGCCAGAACTTCCGGTCGGATCTTCCGGCCAGGGGTCGGAACATGCATGTGACACACAGAAATGCTGAAATCTGGCTAAGTCCCGGAAGATCCGACACAGTGTAGGATCTTTCAATGGAAGTTCCGATGCCAGGATCAGATCTTCCGATGGGAAACAACTCGAAACCGAGCCAGCCGGAACTTCCGGTCGGATCTTCCGGCCTAAGTTCCGACCAAGCAGACAACATGTGAATGTGACTTTGTGTGTCTCTCAAGTGGATTTTCATCTCAAGCATAGCACTTAAAACAACTAGAATTTGTCGAACACGTCCCCCTTGATAGCACGGTGGTCCTATACTCAAATTCAAACCGAAAATCAAATTAAATTCTTCGATCGAGTCCACCACCATAAGAAATCGAATTGGGGACCTTCTTTTCACATTTCTTTTCTTTTCTTTCATTTTATTTCTGCACAACTCATTCAAAGCATTATATCCAAATTTCTATTGTCATTAATCACCAAAATAGATTAAGTGCCTAGATGCACTTTCAATCTCCCCCTTCTTGATGATTGATGACAATATCAATTTTGTTTTACAAGATAAGAATAAAATTCATGTTTTTCACATCCAATAATAGTTAGAAAAGATCCCCCTAAATTTGTGCATTTTTTTACTTAAAAAGCCTCAAATGCTTTTGCACAAATTTAAGCAAAACTTTCCTATTCAACCTTTTCATCCATGTGCTCAAGTGTGACAATAAATCCATGATGCGTATGACATATATCTACAATCATTAAAGAGAGAAATAACATTACACCATCCATAAGCATCACATGAAAATGACATCAAGTTCAACATCACACTAGCATGAATTATAAATAAGTCTTACAAACATAAAGTTCTCACTTGGCACACCACACATAACTCCAAATAAAGTTCTTACAAGTCCACAAGCACAAGCTAAAACATGAATAAAGGATAAAAGATAATGATGGGCCTGTTATCCAATTCACTCCCCCTTTGTCATCAAGGACCAAAAAGGGAGCTACTCGGAGGCTTCATCGTCGTCCCCGGCACCACCATCATCATCGTCCTCGCCATCGTCACCATCATCACCACCGTCATCGTCCTCATCGTCACCGGCTTCTTCTTCGTTTTCTGACTCGCTTTGGTAGAATTCCTCTTCGCCTTCGGTGTCTTCCTCTTCCACTTCTTCAATCTCATCCTCATCATGTTGTTGAGGGGCTCCAAAGACATATTCTTGAGTATTAGCCTCCCAAGGATTGTAGAACTGAGGAGGAGGAGAGAACTCTCTAGGCTGGCGAATGGGGAATGAAGCAACTGATAGTGATCCAAGAGTTCTTTGTGTTGCTTGTCAAGCTTGCACATGTCCTCATCCAAGCGAATATCATGTTCATGAGCTTTCTTGGCTTGATAGGAGCATGCGGTGAAACAAGCGAAGAGCCCTTGCACAAGAAAGTCTAGCTTCCCTTTCTTGCTCTTGGGACCGAGAGGAGCACCACGAGAGGAAGATGGACCTACTGAAGGAGGAGGTGCACGAGAAGATGAAGCACCATGAGTAGTAGTCGGAGCACGGACGCCTTCATAGGGCTTGACCTTGATCTTTAACAGTTGCTCAATTTTGCCTTGGGGAGAGCGATATGGGAAGTGAGGCTTGTCAGTTATAATGTTTACTCCAGTCACATGCTTAATCATATGGAAGATGTAGGGAGCAAAGTGGCAGCCACTAGATGACTCATGGGAGCACAAGATAATTTCATTCCAAATGAAGTTGAACAGTTTGAACTTTGGCTTGCCGGGGGCCATCTGAAATAGCAAGTTCTTGGCCCTCTTAGAAATGTTATCGACATCACCTGCCCTAGGATACAAGGTTCCCCTAAAGAGTTGATTAAGCAATTTGTAAAATGGAGAGAGACCCTTGTACTTCCCAAAGACAACAGCTCCATAAGCCCCATCATACATGAAAGCGAGCTTCACATCATCAATCTCACGCCCCTGATGAAGATCTACCTTGCTGTGATCATTGATAGTGTGAGCATAGGTGGTTTCCTCAGCTAACCCAAACAGCCCCGCAAAAGCATGTAAGGAAATGGATAGGCGTTTGCCACAAAGAGTCCAATGCATCTCATCCCTCTCCTGATCAATCCATAGGGTGGCATAGAACTGAGCAATCACTTCTTCGTTGTAGGCACACTCAAAGGCCATGATGTTGGCCACATCCATCTCAACACACCGCTCATAAACATCATCAACTGGCTTCAGTGGCGGTGGCATGCCCTTTAAATAATTCCAATCTACCCAATACATGGGTGTACACAACCTACCCATCTTCTGAATCACTGACTCATACCAATCCGCTTGATGAGGCAGCCAAAAACGAGGATCACCCTTGAATTGCTTGGAGATGATGGATCTAGGGTCCTCATGTGCACTAAACCGAAGTGGTTTCATGCTATTGGCTGCAGGCTTGAAATTTATCAAAGCTCTATCACTCGGATGACGAAATGGAATAGTAGTGGATATGAAATTCTGAGCAAGAGTAGATAGATCAATGTCATCATTGTATTCTAACACAGTATGTTCCTCACGGTTAGCTCTTTTGGTCCTTGGACGTGTAGGAGAGGAGGTGGTCTGAATTTCCTTTCCTCGTCCTTCACCACTAGAAGGCCCCCTTCCTCTAACAGTCCTTGTGGCAAGTTGTTTCTTTACTCGTTTGCCTCTTCCTTGATCTCTTGTCCCATTGTCAGAATCGGACTCGGTGTCAGATGGTGAGCCAATATTTCTTCCATAGCTAGGCCGGGCTTGCAAAGTTGACTTCTTCTTCTCAGTGTGCTTCATACGACCCATCTAGACAGACAACAAGAAAGGACCAACAGATGAACGATGAAGAGAGAGATCAAATTAACAAGTCAGTGCCCCAGGTCAGTCGGATCTTCCGGCTATGTGTCGGATGATCCGAGGCTCGGATCTTCCGACGCATAGTCGGATGATCCGACAAAATCGAGGATGACCTAAAAATTTGGAAATCAAACTTCTAGCCCACCAAAAGTTATGAGATCATAGGAAAGTGTTCTAGACATGTATATGAAGATATTCACCAAGAGAAATCCACTAGAACCTTCTACATTGATAGATCGGGCGACAGGAAGTTTGAATGAGATACCTTTGAGATTTCCTGTGAAAAGTTCGGAAGATCCGAAGGGGATTGAGTTCTTCAAGATGGGGAGAATCGAATGAGCCACAAAGATCAACAATCCTTCGGTTGAACTCCAAAATCACCGCACGGGTGGAGAGCGAGTGAGAGGAAGCAGTTGGGAAGAGAATGGAATGAATAGAGGAAGTAACGGTTCATCCCAGATATTTATACTCGCGAGCAGGCCGGAAGATCCGACGCACAGTCAGAAGATCCGACCCTGGAGAAAGTAACCAGAAGTTCCAGCGGAAGTTCCGGCCTTTCCCAGGTCCGGAAGATCCGATGGTCCGTCGGAAGATCCGACTGCCGGAAGTTCCGAAAGGAAAATGAGAGAACGAAGCGAGGCAGAGCTGTCCGGAACTTCATTGGGTAAGATCCGATGGTGTGTCGGAAGATCCGGAATTCCAGAAAACTGACTTGACAACGATTTTCGAGATGAGATTTTATGGAAGATTTTGAGATATATTGCATATGGACATGTAAGACCCTTGACTCAAAAAGATCAGCCACAATCATCAACACATAACAATGATCTTTTGAGACAAGGAATGATCCACCGATCACAAGATACAAAGATTTTGAAAAACTCACACAAAAAAGAATACAGCAAGATGTCGATCCGAAGATCCAACCGACTGCTTGCACATTTTGAGGAAGCTGAGCAAGAAGAGGCAGCAATGGCAGCTAGAGGCAGAGGACGTGGCAGAGGTCGTGGTCGCGGAAGAGCAACAGCTGCAGTTGGAGGCAGGGGCCGTGGATGCGCAGCAGGCATGCTCCAGCCCAAGAACAACGCACCAGGTGGAGACCAGGAAGTGGAGATGGAAGAACCAGCAGTGGAACCTCAGCAGAACCAGCAGAACGACCAGCAACCACCGCCACCACCTAACTTGGCAGAAGTAATGCTTACTCAAACACAGCTGATGCAACAGATGGCATAGGCCAACACTCAGATGATGCAAGCTGTGCAACAGATACAGGGAAACTAGAACCAGAACCATCAGGGACACCGTGAGGAAGACCTACAAAGGAAGATTGAAAGGTTCATCAGGCTGAAAGCACCCACCTTCGACTACTCGGACGAGCCACTCGACGCGCACGACTGGCTGCGTACCATCGAGACGAAGCTGGACCTGACAGACTACACTGAAGAGGAATGTGTAGCCCTTGCGGCGCACCAGCTTGAAGGAGCAGCGAAAGCATGGTGGGAGAGCTACTGTGACTCTCACGCGAACCCCGCTCAGATCACCTGGCTAGAGTTTTGTGAAGCTTTCAAGGAGTACCACATCCCAGAACAAGTCATGGTGCACAAGGCAATGGAGTTCAGAACAATGACCCAGGGTGGTTTGTCTGTAGCTGAGTACGCTCGACACTTTGCTAAGATGTCGAGGTACGCTCCTGAAGACGTTAACACTGAAAAGAAGAAGCAGTTTTGGTTCCAGCACGGCTTGCACAGAGGTCTGAGGACAGCACTCGCAGCAAGTTCACACAGGTCACTCAGAGAGCTGATCGACAGGGCTATCGCAGTTGAGAAGGAAAGAGTGGGTCTTGAAGATACTTGGCGAGAGAAGAAAAGAAAGGCTGAACAGATGCACAACCACAGACTGAGTCAGAGGCCGAGGAGTGGCCAGAGCAACATGCTCAGCAGAAGCTTTCAGCAGAGCAACAGCCAAGGAAGCTCAGGGTTCAGCAGAAACAGTTACCAAGGTAACAGAGGCAGTAACAGCAACAGCTTTGGCAGCAGAGGTAACAACTACAGCAGTTTTGGCAGCAGAAACAACAACTACTCAGGTCAGGGAAACCCCAACTGGAAGCCAAACAACACGCCCAGAATTGGTGGAGGAACCTCAGTGGTCTGTTTTGCTTGTGGGAAGCCCGGTCACAAGTCCTTTGACTGTCCGGAGAAGAAGAACAAACAAACCCCAGCCAAGGCACCGGCACCTGGAGGACAGGACAGGCAGCCAGCAACAGCGCAGAGGGGACGCCTCAACCACTTGACAGAGGAAGAAGCCGAGGACGCTCCCGACGTTGTGCTCGGTGAGTTTTTAGTAAATGGCATTCCTGCTTTGATATTGTTTGACTCTGGAGCAACTGGATCTTACATCTCGACAAAGTTTGTGAAAGAGCAGTCACCCCCGACAATACCTAAGACTAGACCTATAGTCACTACTTCTCCCTTAGGAGAGCTTAGGTGCACCTTAGAGTGCCCAGCAGTTAGCCTAATGATAGGTGGGCAGGAGTTCGTAGGAGTCCTGACAGTCCTGAAGTCAGACGGAATTGACGTGATACTGGGAATGGATTGGCTTACAGAGCACAAAGGGGTAATCAGTTGCTCACCCAGAACAGTTGAGTTGACACACCCTAGCGGAGTCAGAGTAACAGTAGAGCCACAACGGAAAAGAACAGGGAAGGAGCCCAGAACATGCATTCTGAGACAGTTGGTATACTCTATCGAGAAAAAGACGATTGAAGAAGTACCTGTTGTGTGTGAGTACACGGATGTGTTTCCCGAGGAACTACCAGGATTGCCACCTGACCGAGACGTAGAGTTCATAATCGAGCTGCAACCAGGCACAGGGCCCATTGCCAAGAGACCGTACAGAATGTCAGTGGAAGAGCTGGAGGAACTCAAGAAGCAGCTGAAGGAGATGCTTGAAAGCGGGGTGATTCGACCAAGTGCATCCCCATGGGGATCGCCAGTGTTGTTTGTGAAGAAGAAAGATGGGTCAATGCGCATGTGCGTAGACTATCGATCCCTGAACGTAGTGACGATCAAGAACAAGTACCCATTACCTCGGATTGATGACTTGCTAGATCAGTTGAAGAAAGCCAAGTACTTCAGTAAGATTGATCTGAGATCGGGATACCACCAGATGAAGATTAGAGAAGGCGACATTCCCAAGACAGCCTTTGTGACCCGGTACGGGCAGTACGAGTTCACCGTTGTGTCCTTCGGTTTGACCAACGCACCCGCCTACGTCATGAACATGATGAACAAGGTATTCATGGAGGAACTAGACAAGTTCGTAGTGGTGTTCATTGACGACATACTAGTCTACTCAAAAACAGCCGAAGAACATGAGGAGCATCTAAGGATTGTACTAGAGAAGCTGAGGCAGCATCAACTCTACGGGAAGTTCAGCAAGTGTGAATTTTGGCTAGAGAAAGTAGCCTTTTTGGGTCACGTGTTGACAGCTGAGGGCGTAGCAGTAGACCTAGAAAAGATTGAGGCAGTAGCGGAATGGAAGCAGCCGAAGAGTGTCACGGAAATCCGAAGCTTTCTGGGTTTGACAGGTTACTACAGAAGGTTCATTGAGAACTTCTCCAAGATTGCCAAGCCAATGACCGAATTACTCAAGAACAATGTCCCGTTCGAGTGGACAGACAAGTGTGAAAGAATTTTCCAAGAACTCAAGCACAAACTCACTACAACGCCAGTATTGACCCTGCCAGATATTCGCAAGGATTTCGTAGTCTATTGCGATGCTTCGAGACAAGGTTTCGGATGTGTTCTGATGCAAGAGGGCAAGGTTGTTGCTTATGCATCAAGGCAGCTGAGGAAACATGAGGAAAACTACCCCACACATGATTTAGAACTGGCAGCAGTGGTACATGTATTGAAGATCTGGAGGCACTACCTGATTGTGTTGACGTAAAATCCGCACCTCACGCCAAGCACACAGCAAGCCGAATCAGCTGGCTTCACTCGTGGCCCGGGCTTTTGAATCCGGAAGAGTGCCAGTCAGTTTGCCTGAAAACTAACAAAGGGACAAAAAGGTTTAGATCAAAACCTGGAACGTGCCGGGTGAGACCAGACAGTTCCATATTTGCGGCGTTGAAGCCAATCTCAAGAGACATATAGCTACGGACAAGCTATCTGTCGGCAGTCAAAACCACATTCGGCAATCGGCAAGGCACACAAGGAGCGTACTGCCGAATGCGTGACGTAAGCATGACGAAAGATCGGCTTTCAATTGAATGAACATTGTAACACATACTCATAGCCGATTAACGAGAAACAGAGCATGATAGATAAATAAAAAGGGTGAAACATGATCATAAATTCGCAGTAAACAAAGAATGCATAGGCCGAAAGCAGCACCCGTCAAGCATGATAACAAACAAGTTAATCCACCGCATGATACGACTTGTTTATGACCACACCACTAATCAGATTAGACCAATCCACCGCATGATACAATCTAACCATGAAAAGCTAAAAGCATTCAATGTTTAGTTACGAACCCACAACACAGTCACGAATTTACATTGAAACAAGAATGCATAGGCCGAAAGCAGCACCCGTCAAGCATGGCAACGAACGAGTTAATCCACCGCATGATACAACTCGTTTGAGGCCATACCACCAATCAGATTAAATTAATCCACCGCATGATACAATCTAATCGTGAAAGGCTAAAAGCATTCATTGTCCAATGCGAACCCACGAACACACGTTCACTTGTGAAAGCACTGCCGAATACGGCTGTTTAGCCGAATCGGGGTCCATGGCGAAGGAACAAGCCTAATCGTTAAAGATAAATCTATCAGATCGAATCGAATTCTAATCCACCGGATGATTAGCTCTATGACGACCCAAAAACCTGCATCTACCGCATGATACCCGGTTCTGTCAAGACCTACACGATACCGACAAGCTTGAACCCACGACACGTAGCAACCTAGATCGGTTTCGGATTCGGCTGTGAGAGGATAAACCGTCGCACCGTAAAGCAGAGCCGATTCTAGCCGATCTAGATTGGGCAAAGGTGTATTGCATGAATTAAGCACATGGTAAAAACGGAGCAACACGGGGTAACTTAATGAATCTGTTAGATCTTGCCAAAATCTAGCAGAGCCGATAACTTGGTCCATACTAGATCTTAGCCCACCGCATGGCTCATGACCTAACAGAGGAACCTTCTTGAGACCACAACTTAAATCCACCGGATGATACTAAGCATGGTAACAAGACTACTTGCATCAAAGCTTAAATCCACCGCATGATACTAAGCATGATACAAGGTTGCCGGTACTTACGGAGGTCGACGGATCGATAACTCCTCTCGAAGAACTCGACGACTCGACTAAAGGACTCGATGTTGGCACGGGGCCGGTTTGTTGTATGATTGATTCGATTCTTTTTTTACAGCTGCCATGGGTTCATATTTATACCCAGGTCTTGATACAACTCCTAGTCGGACACGACTACAACACTTGTTTCTAAAAATAAATGACGAATCTTCGTGCCCATATTGCTTTCCTTGTTCGAACCGGCCTTTTCCTTATGTTGATCCACGTCATCATGTCTTCCCGAATGCTACCACTCTTCGCCTGCGGAACAATGCCTCTGCCGAATGATGACGCATTCCCGACCGCAGAGTATCTCTGCCGAACGTTTCAGCCGAATGGCGACGCGTTCCCGACCGCAGAGCATCTTTGCCGAATGCTTCAGAAAGAACCCTTTTAGCCGAATGGCATCCTTCTACCAAATCCGGCCCACATGTCAGCCTCTTCCTGGAGCCAATTTTTGGTGTCAACACATGCCCCTTCAATTTCGGGATAAGAGGTCACTTTTATCTCGGAATTGACCAAAAGCACTTAACATTTCCAAGTTAGTTCTGCTCGGCACCCGCTTCTCCTTCTGAATCTTCAGAGCTCTCATCCGGATCCGAACCCTAAGTCATCGTCTTCCAAGATCCAACCTTCAAATGGCGGACCAAGATCTTGCTCTCCAGGTAAACTTCAATCCCCTCAAGCATATTCGGCAGTCTTCTTTCGATTTGCATTTTAAATTTCTTCTTATCCCCTTTCATTCTTGATAGGCCCTAGCTGCCGAAATCCTCATCCCTGTTGAGGAAAAATCTCCATCCTATTTCCTCGGTCCCGTAGGAGATTCAGATCCTTCTGAAATTATTGCGGCTGAATCTCAGCGGATTCCTTTTAAGATTTCACTGACAAAACCTCATGAGTGGCAAGACGCTTTCAAGAACTGGCCTTTGCCCCCAATCGCCGGATGGAGAAACTGGTATAAAAGGATGTCTGATGATAAAAGCCCTCAAACACAGAATTGGGATCATTTGCGTATTTCTCACTGCCTGGAGCTGTCATTAGCTGAAACACCAAAGAATGAGAACCTCCTGATTGCAGCTTGCCACTTTTGGTCCAATGGTACAAATACCTTTCTTTTTGGTCATGGCCCAATGTCTCCTACTTTGGCCGATGTCTACATGATGACCGGCCTGAATGTTACAGGAACTGTACACCCATATGATCATAAAGGTTCCTCCAAGCAGACAGGAGTGAAAACAGGGGTTGGATATAAGAGATACATTCAGAATCATATGTCTGATGGTCCTCTGACTGATGTCGAATACAGAGCTTTCCTGAACATGTGGCTATGCAGATCAGTCTTTTGTGGCAAAGCCAATGAGCCAACCTTGAATCATATTGTGATGGCCGAAGAGCTGGCTGCTGGAAAGGTCATCCCACTTGGGAAATATCTCCTGGGAAGTGTCTACCATATGCTCAACCAAACCACCCACCTGATGCACACTAGCAAGAAGATCCCCTGTGTCAATGGTCCCTGGTGGTTTGTCCAAATGTGGCTGCAATTATACATGCATCAAATTGTTGCTATTGATCTCAACAGCCGAGACTTCCCTTCAATCAATTATAAAGAAGGAGAAACCCGGAAAACCAAAGGTTGTCAAACTTATGGAGAAGCTGCCTCCACTGTATCCATCAACAATACCATCGGTGAACTGTTTGAGCTCTTCTTCAGGGGTTTTGCTAATCCTCTTTGGTTCCCTTATTTGGACAATGACAACCTTACCCTCCCTTGCGAATTCAGCTTTGAGACTGGATGCACTGATGTACAATCTGTAGCAATTTTTAATGCTTTCATCCAGCCCTGCATTTTGCCAGCCGAATTCTGCGGAGGGAGGCTAGTCCAAAGTACTTATGAATATTATCAGCCAAACATGATGGCTAGACAGTTGGGATGTGGCCAAGTGCCCCCTAGGCTATTTCTCCATGAATTCCTCAGGCCTAGGGAGATAGTCAAGGATTTCACAGAAACAAGAAGGATTTTCAACTATAAATGCTGTGGAACTATTTATGCACCTGATCCTTTTGTGCCAATAATATCTGCTCATCCTTCCTTCATTCTCTGGTGGCAAGAATTCCATGATCATATCTTCAACATGCCAATCCATCCCTTCTGTCTCGAATTAATGCCTGATTATCAACCAACTGCAGAGGTAATATGCTCATTCCTTTATCTGTCTTAACAACATTAGCCCCAATTGATTCTGACTCTATTATTTTGCAGGACATAACACCTGCCCCTCTTGCCAGGGTAATTTTATACAAAACTGCAGGCCCAATCTCTGCTTTGGGGCACCAATCTCCTACCTTGGCTCACCTGATGGCTAGACAAGCTTCTTCAGATCCAATACTCACTAGACCATCATCTGTCAAGAGGAAAACCCCCCTTATAGCTGCTCCCTTGGTTGTAAAGAAGAAAAGAACAAGTAGCAAAATCAAGGTCAGAGTCCTTTTTCTTTGACTATAATGCTTTTGGTGTTTTTGCTCAGCTTTATTTCTTTTTGATTTCAGTCCAAAGAACAACAGCCAGCAATCAGTACAGGTCCTGCCGATGCTTCAATGATTGGTAAAATTTTCTCACATTTTTGTCTTTAAAGTTCCTCTCCATCGGCATTTATTCCTTTTCAGTTTCAGAGCAAATCTCAATAGACCCAATTTCGGAGAGTCCTCCTTCTAATCAAGAACTAGCTTCAGCTTCTCCTGATGTTCCTCAACTAGAAGCCTCTTCTCCACCAACAGATCTTCCAAGCTCTCCTCAGCATGACATACAAGAATCTTTGCCTGAGCTCGAGCTGCCCTCTCTTTCCATCCAAGAGACCAGGAATGAGGTAGAGATAATTACTCAGTCTTCCAGTTCTTTATTCAATGAATCATCAATAATTCGGCATATTCTTCTTTCAGGAGAAAACCACTTCTTCACCCAGCTATTCATTTGCTGTGGATGATCTAGTTGCCGAACAAGGAGAAGAAACCTCTTCTGGTCAAACTTTGTCAGAGGAGAACCAAGCAAAATTGAAGGAAATCCTCTCTTTTCTGCATAAGGACACTCGGGAACAAGTTACCAATGCTGATCTTTTAAGAGATTTGCTTGAATCATTTGACCAAGACCTTCCTGCCGATATCAAGACTTCTTTAGATCCAATCTCCAGATTGGATGATCATTTTATCGCAGTGAAGCAAGCTCTGAAGAATCAATCGGCTCAACCAGCCTTGGAGCAAAGGAGAACTTTGGTCAAGCAATCTGTAAAAGACCTGCATACTCAAGTCCAGAATGATAAGGAATTATTGACCAAGCTGGAATCTGAACTTGAAATGAAGGAGATCAGAAAAGCTGCACTTGAAGCCGAATTGAGAAATTTATCGGCCGAAATTGAAGCTGACAAGAAGAAGATAATCGAGCTTCCCAAATTAACAGAGAGAAGGCGAAAGGAAGCCTCAGCAGCTCTAAACGAAGACAAACAACTCAAGGCGAAGCTTGCTGCTCTGACCAGAACCCAAGAAGCTGATAAAAACTTATTAGAGAACATCAGCAACATGATATCAAATGCCAAAAATGTAATCTCAAAGTTCTTGGGTGTGTGAATTATGTCAAACAGTTTGATAGCCGAATGTTTTATTAACCCTGTAATCTTGTCATCCCTTTAACTCTGTTTTTCTTCATTGTGGATGACTCATTCGGCAAAGTTGGCCATAATATCACTTAGACCCGAAAACGCCTCAACTATGACATAGCCGAATCTCATCCAGTCAAAGCCGAATACGACTCGATAAGAATCCCAAATGACATGAGAACCGATCGGCTGGAGAATCCTTTCCACCTTCCGAACTCTTCGGAATACGCGCCACGATTTTTGGCCACGATTTCCTCTGCGGGTTCTATAAATAAACACCTAGGCAGCCCACAGTTTCTTCACCAAGTTCTTCGTCTTCCAAGTTCTTGCCGGCCCAAGCCATTCTTTTCCCCATCCACAGTAACTCCGAGGAACTTCCAATGGCCGACAACAACAGGAGGCGCCCGGCCGCCGACGAGGCCGAAGGAAGTCGCGCCGGCGCTCGCCGCAGGTGATTAGCTGCTTGCTTCTCTCTGTTCTTCTCGAGATTTCCTCCCTCTTTCTTGACGAATCTCTTTGTTCTTCCAGGGTAATCCAATGGATTGCCGGCGCTGGTGCGCCAGTTGCAGCTCCAGCCGCTGCTCCTGCGGCATCTTCGAGTTCGTCTAATCGATCTCTCGAATCAGACGACTACCGCTACACGGACGGCGATGCTCGCCGATTCAAGGCGGAGCGCGATGACTCTCGTCGCGAACTGGAGGCTATCTCCAAGCAAGCCGGGATTGCTGACCTCGAATGGCAGCACGAGCGCAAGCAACTGCTCGAAGTCATTGATGGTGAGTCCTGCAATCTGCTTAATCTCAATTTCGTCCCCCGAATGATATTAATCTGCTGCCCCTTTTGTAAACTTGCAGCGCGTGATGCTGAACTCGACCGACTGAAGGCGCTGGTGAACGAGCTGGCGAACAAGGTGAATGCTCCTGGGGACACACCAGAAGCCCGCCTCGGTGCGGTGGCGGGCCGCATCGATGAGGTGGCCTCGCACGGCATCTGTCTGGGCACCGCCGCAGGCCTAGTTGCCATGTCGACGCACACCAATACCGACTACTCCAGGCTACCGACCGGCTTCGCTAATGGTAACCCGGAGGAGATCGACGACATCGAGGCCTCCATAGATCGTCTTGATGCTCATGGCGCCGCCATTGCCGATTCCATTCATCCTCAGTCCGTTTTGAACAAGCTATTCCATTAGTTTGTACTAGTGATTTATGGAATTTCGGCAATAAAACTTATCTTTTGTGATCTTGCATGAACATCTGATGTAGTATATTTTGTGCTAAGGGCAATACGTTCAGTACTGGCCATTTTCCTTTTCTGTCAACATTTGTTCTGAAGGCGATTTCTTCCCGAATATCGGCTGTTCGGCAATTTGATATATCAATCATCGATCGATTTCAATACTGGGATAATACCTCTTCAAATATCTTCCATTTATAGCAGAAGCAAATTCTTCCCCCAATAATGTCTTCAAAATATATGCATTTCCAGGCACGCATCTAACCACTCTGAAAGGACCTTCCCAATTTGGAGACCATTTGCCGAATGCTGCATATTTGGTTCCAATCGGCAATATCGCTTTCCAAACTAGATCACCTTCTGTAAATTGCTTAACTTTCACCTTCTTGTTGTAATACTTAGCAACTCGCATCTTGTTCTTCTCAATATTCTCCAAGGCCCTGAGACGAATCATATGCAAATCTTCTAATTCGTCCATCATTAAATCTTTATAATCTTTAGAACTTAAATCCTTTTGCAACTTTACTCTTCTTGAGTCTAATTGTATCTCCCATGGCAAGATAGCATGATGCCCATACACCAACTCATAAGGAGACGTCTGTGTAGCCCCATGTGGAGCCATTCGGTAAGCCCATAAAGCCTCATTGAGTACCGAATGCCATTTTCTCGGCTTCTGATCAATCTTCTTCTGAATAATTTTAATCATAATCTTGTTAGAAGCCTCTGCCTGACCATTAGCTTGGGCATAATAAGGAGAAGAATTCAATAATTTGATGCCCATACTCTCAGCAAAATCTCTGAATTCTGAAGATGTAAATTGAGTCCCTTGATCAGTGGTGATTGTCTGAGGAATCCCAAATCTGTAAATGATGTGTTCTCTAACAAATTCAACCATATTCTCCGATGTCACCTTCTTTAATGGAATTGCCTCAACCCACTTGGTAAAATAATCGGTTGCCAAAAGCACAAACTTATGCCCCTTGCTAGATGGAGGATTTATTTGGCCAATCAAATCTATTCCCCATCCTCTGAATGGCCATGGCTTGATAATGGGATTCAAAGCCGATGCTGGAACTCTCTGAATATTTCCAAATTTCTGACAGTCTTGACATCCCTTATAATATTCAAAACAATCTTCCAGCATCGTCGGCCAGTAATATCCAGTTCTTTTAATAACCCACTTCATTCGGTAGGCCGATTGATGTGCTCCACACAACCCATCATGTACTTCACTCATCAGCCTTTTTGCTTCTTCATGATTTAAGCAATGTAACAGCACTCCATCCAGGGATTTATAATACAAATTATCATCAAGAAGAACAAATTTTAAAGCTTTATACCTGAGCTTTCTAGAAACCTTTCGGGATGGATTTTCCAGATAATCAGCAATTTCTTTTCTCCAATCATCCTCTGCCAGATTATTCCCGAATGCATATACATCATTAGCAAAAACTTCTCGAAGCTCTTTATAACCTGATGCACTTTGGGCCAATCTATTTGCCTCTCCATTATCCCCTCTAGGAATGTGTTGTAGAATTACTGACCGAAAGCTCTTCAATATTTCTTTGCATTCTTCATAGTAATTCTTCAAGGTATCACTTTTGCACTCATATTCACCATTCAATTGTTTTATAACCAATTCTGAATCTCCAAAAATTTCAACCGCAATGGCCTCTGCTTCTTTCAAATATTGGAGCCCTTTGAGCAATGCCTCATACTCAGCTTGATTGTTAGTAACAGCAGATTGAATGGGAACAGCAAACTCAAATGTTTCTCCTTTTGGTGAAATTAATAAGATACCTGCTCCACCACCTTTGTTGCATGAAGATCCATCGAAGAATAACACCCAAGGAACAATGTTAAGCAAATTTATCGATGTATCATGATGTTCAGTAATGAAATCGGCAATAATCTGTCCCTTAACAGCCTTTGCCGATTCAAATCTTAATTCAAATTCAGACAAAGCTAAAATCCATTTGCCAATCCTTCCGTTCAAAATTGGCATAGACAACATGTGTTTTATCACATCAAACTTTGAATACACAATGCATTCGGCATGTAGTAAATAGTGCCGAAATTTTGTACAGGAGTAGTAAACACATAAGCAAAGCTTCTCTATAGCCGAATACCTTGTCTCTGGATCTAATAACTTTCGGCTAAGGTATGCAACCACTCTTTCCTTCCCTTCAAATTCTTGAATGAGGGCCGATCCAATAGTTTGGGCATCGGCCGCCACGTACAACTTAAAAGGCTTGTTCAATTGTGGAGGCACCAATACTAGTGGTTTCTTCATGTACTCCTTTATTTCATCAAAAGCCTTCTGTTGTTCGTCACCCCATACAAACTTTCGATCCTTTTTTATTTTTAACAGCGAGGAAAAGGGCAACACCTTTTGTGACAAGTTTGATATGAACCTTCTCACAAAATTTATCTTGCCAAGCAGTGATTGTAGCTCTTTAAGATTAGTTGGAGGAACAATTTCATCAATTGCCTTCATGCTTTTCTTACCAACTCCTATTCCTCCTTCATGTATCAAAAATCCCAGAAACTCTCCAGCCGAAACTCCAAAAGCACACTTGTTCGGGTTCATCTTAAGCCCATGTTTCCTGGTGCATTCTAGAGTTTTCCTTATGTCGGCCAAATGAGATTCATGATCCAATGACTTGATCACCACATCATCAATATATATTTCCACAATCTTGCCGATCAACTCATGAAAAATATAATTCATAGCCCTTTGATAAGTTGCACCAGCATTTTTCAATCCAAAGGTCATGACAACCCATTCAAACAACCCTATGTGTCCAGGACACCTGAAAGCTGTCTTTACTATATCTTCCAATGCCATATAAATCTGATTGTATCCTGCGTTACCGTCCATGAAACTGAGCACTTTGTATCCAGCAGCAGCATCAACCAATGAATCAGCAATAGGCATTGGATATCCATCCATGGGTGTAGCCTTGTTTAAGTCTCTAAAATCTATGCAAACCCTCATCTTTCCATTTTTCTTATAGACAGGAACAATATTAGAGATCCAATCCGCGTATTTACATGGCCGAATGAAATTTGCATCTAGTAATCTTTCAATCTCCTTTTTCACATCGGCCAACACTTCTTCCTTGTAGATTTTTCGGGGTGGTTGCTTATAAGGCCTGTATCCAGGTTTGATTGGCAACCGATGCTCAACAATAGAACGGTCTAGACCGGGCATCTCCGAATAATCCCAAGCAAAGCAGTCCTTGTATTCCTTTAACAATGTCACCAACTTTTCTTTGAAAACCGAATCCAAGTTAGCACTGATAAATGTCGGCCTTGGCTTGTCACCATCTCCAATGTCCACTTCTTCTAATTTATCGGCCGACACAAATCCACGTCCTAATTTTCCATCAGTTCCATCAATTGGATTTTCCATCAAAAATTACTATGAGAGCCGACTGCTTCGATCGGCTGCTGATCACTGCTGGCTGGTGCCACAGGACCTTCTCCCCAGTCTTTACCTGAGAAACAATCTATGCCTTGATACTCCCAGAAAGCTGGTTCCATATTTGCCACGCTTATTGAATCATCTGCTTGGACAATCTCCACCTCATCATCTATCCACTGAATAAGCTGTTGATGCATAGTAGATGGAATACAACAATTTGCATGAATCCAATCTCTTCCAAGCAGCAAGCTATATGCCCCTTTGCCCTCAATGACAAAGAAAGTCGTAAGCAGAGTCTTGGACCCAATCATCAGATCAACATGCACGCATCCCTTGGTGTCCGAAGGATTTCCAGCAAAATCATTTAGAATTATGCTCGTTGGTGTCAAATCTCTAAGGCCCATACCAAGCTTCCTGAATGTGGTATATGGCATTACATTGACAGCAGCTCCTCCGTCGACAAACATCTTGGTCAATGGTTTGCCATTAACATATCCCTTCAAGTACAGTGGCTTCATGTGCCGATTCTGGGTTGGCTTCTCAAAAACAGCTTGTTTGTTCAACATCAATTGTGCCATTAACCCAAATTGTTCGGCATCATCTATATCGGGCAATACCTCTTCCTGTACAATTTGGTTAGCTGGAGCCATGAATTCATTCGGCAGAAAACATACCATACATGTAGGAGCCGAATGACCATGCTCGTCAGGCCTGTCTTTTGGGAGCCATATTGATTTCACCCTAGGCCTTGCTTGCCTTAATTCTTGATTCCTCAGGCGTTGAACTCTTCTCTTCTGACTCCTTCTTAAACCAGGTGGACACCACTGTCCTTTCTGCCAAACATACTCACGATCTTCTTCCTCATGATCAATCCATCTGCAATCAGCATGTCTCTTTCTTGGTTGATCATCAAAACGCCGATCATCACTAGGATGCACCCTACCAATTCTTTCATGGACAGATCGGCGATTGGCAACATTTTGCCTATGTTCGACATACCCATTATTGCACTCAGGACAGTTATTCCTCGTAGGTAGCTTTAAACCCTCATTCCAACAGTGTCTGAAGAATGCACACCCCCAATGCGCACGTTCCTGCTCTCGAGCGTATTCTTCTTGTTCTTCCTCAAACCTTTCTTCTTCGCGCCTTCTTTCCTCCTCCTCGTATTCATGCCTTTGAAAACGCTCTTTTTCTTGCTGACGCTGCCATTTGTTGAGGAGAATACGTGTAGTAACTCTAGGTTTAAAGGATTCGCCCACTTCAAATCGGCTATTCGGGAACCGAAGATTTTTTTGGCGAATCTGTTCCATTGTGATCTGCCGAGTGGGATCAACTGAACCATCCTGCTTTGCCTTCTTTGAGGTTAAAACTTTCAATCTTCCCTTTTCTCCAGATGGAACAGCATCTACCATATTAACCGAGAACCCGATCATGTTCTGAGGAAAAGGGTTACTGTCCAGTTTCATCTTGCTGTCGAATTTCAGATGTCCTTCCTGGATAGCTTTCTGAATCTTCATCCTAAAGACTCTGCATTCATTAATGGAATGAGAATTTCTATCATGAAACCCACAATACCTCTTATCTTTCACTCCATCGGGCCGAAGCATAGAATGCCCCTCTGGCAATTTGATTCGGCCTTCTTTCACCAGGAACTCAAACAATTTGTCTGCCTTAGTCACATCAAAATCATATGTTCCCTTCATCTGTTTGATCCATCTTTGAGTCATTGTAACTGGTTCTTTGCTCCACACTATCTCTGCTGCGGCTATCTCCTCGTTATCTTCATATTCATCTTCTTGATCTGCTCTTTCAAGGAATTGGTTATAGATGTCAGCTACATCATTATTTTTAGCAAATCTGACATCTTTCTTGAAACCATATGCCTGATTACTCATCAAGGCCAATCTGTGCGACAATTGGCCCAGATCATCAAACTCCATCCCGAATAGCTTCTCCCGAATGGCAGGCAGCATGCCAGCTACAGCCATACCAGCCAGCTGGTCATCAGGTATGTTCAGAGAAAAGCACATACTCTTTGTTTCCCTGAATCTCCTGAGGAACTCCGTAGGTGTTTCATTATTCCTCTGCCTTAAGCTGGTCAAATCAACCAACTTTTTCTCGGTACTGCCAATGTAGTAATGAGCATGGAATTTCTGTTCCAGGTCTTTCCAGGTGCAAATCGACTGAGCAGGCAAAGAAGCAAACCATGTAAAAGCTGGACCCGTCAGTGACAAAGGAAAGTATCTGATTCTGAAAGCCTCATCTGCCGAAGCCTCTCCAAGCTGCATCAGATATCGAGCTATATGTTCCACGGTACTTGTATCATCTTGTCCTGAGAATTTAGTAAACTCTGTAGGCACCTTGACTCTATTCGGCAATGATACCCTTTGGTACCATTCTGGGAAAGGAGACGAGTACATGTACCCCTGATTTTTAGGCTTCAGACCGAATTGATTTTGCAATACATCGGTCATTTTTTGTACCATGAGGTCAATATTGATATCTTGATTCCCTGGTCTTCCAGCAAGCATACCTGCAGTACCAACATATCCAGGATTCGGGAGAGCGTCGATAGCATTGTAATCCATAAACTCTGAATATCCGTTTCCATATAAATCCCTCTGCAGTCTGTTGTTCAAGGGAGATATCTTGTAAGCAGAAGCAGGCGGATTCCCTGTGGTGCCGAATGCCATATCACCGTATGTGCGAGTTTTCGGCAGTGCAAGCTGAGGATCTTGCCGAATCGGTTGTCCATTTATATCTTTAGCACCAGAACCTCCAGTTTCATCAGCATTTCCTTTACCATGTGGTTTCTGAACTGGTGCTTGAACATTGAAGTATGTCGGGCCACCCAATTGCCCATGTATCTGCTCAAAGGGTTTATCCACATGCTGACCAAAAATGCTTATCATTATATGCCGAAAACTGTTTAAGAACGCAGCATTGTGATTGGTCATTGTCTCTCCCAAAGCTTTGTATAACAAGCCCGAGAATCTCTCCCTCTCTTCTTCTTCGGTAAGATCAGATTGCCCAGGAAGGAGAACTCTTGGCAGATCAGACTTGAGAAAAGGTGCACCACTCCTGTTCTTGGCGAAAGACAGTAAGCATTTGTTAATGAATTGGTTGGCAGCAACCTTTACCATCTGTTGATGTTCTTCAGACAACTCTTCCAAAGTGACATCCATGATGTCGCTCAACTCAGGCATCTTGAAAACTTGTGTGTGTCCCACCGGGCGTGCCAAAAAGTGTGTTGACGTAAAATCCGCACCTCACGCCAAGCACACAGCAAGCCGAATCAGCTGGCTTCACTCGTGGCCCGGGCTTTTGAATCCGGAAGCGTGCCAGTCAGTTTGCCTGAAAACTAACAAAGGGACAAAAAGGTTTAGATCAAAACCTGGAACGTGCCGGGTGAGACCAGACAGTTCCATATTTGCGGCGTTGAAGCCAATCTCAAGAGACATATAGCTACGGACAAGCTATCTGTCGGCAGTCAAAACCACATTCGGCAATCGGCAAGGCACACAAGGAGCGTACTGCCGAATGCGTGACGTAAGCATGACGAAAGATCGGCTTTCAATTGAATGAACATTGTAACACATACTCATAGCCGATTAACGAGAAACAGAGCATGATAGATAAATAAAAAGGGTGAAACATGATCATAAATTCGCAGTAAACAAAGAATGCATAGGCCGAAAGCAGCACCCGTCAAGCATGATAACAAACAAGTTAATCCACCGCATGATACGACTTGTTTATGACCACACCACTAATCAGATTAGACCAATCCACCGCATGATACAATCTAACCATGAAAAGCTAAAAGCATTCAATGTTTAGTTACGAACCCACAACACAGTCACGAATTTACATTGAAACAAGAATGCATAGGCCGAAAGCAGCACCCGTCAAGCATGGCAACGAACGAGTTAATCCACCGCATGATACAACTCGTTTGAGGCCATACCACCAATCAGATTAAATTAATCCACCGCATGATACAATCTAATCGTGAAAGGCTAAAAGCATTCATTGTCCAATGCGAACCCACGAACACACGTTCACTTGTGAAAGCACTGCCGAATACGGCTGTTTAGCCGAATCGGGGTCCATGGCGAAGGAACAAGCCTAATCGTTAAAGATAAATCTATCAGATCGAATCGAATTCTAATCCACCGGATGATTAGCTCTATGACGACCCAAAAACCTGCATCTACCGCATGATACCCGGTTCTGTCAAGACCTACACGATACCGACAAGCTTGAACCCACGACACGTAGCAACCTAGATCGGTTTCGGATTCGGCTGTGAGAGGATAAACCGTCGCACCGTAAAGCAGAGCCGATTCTAGCCGATCTAGATTGGGCAAAGGTGTATTGCATGAATTAAGCACATGGTAAAAACGGAGCAACACGGGGTAACTTAATGAATCTGTTAGATCTTGCCAAAATCTAGCAGAGCCGATAACTTGGTCCATACTAGATCTTAGCCCACCGCATGGCTCATGACCTAACAGAGGAACCTTCTTGAGACCACAACTTAAATCCACCGGATGATACTAAGCATGGTAACAAGACTACTTGCATCAAAGCTTAAATCCACCGCATGATACTAAGCATGATACAAGGTTGCCGGTACTTACGGAGGTCGACGGATCGATAACTCCTCTCGAAGAACTCGACGACTCGACTAAAGGACTCGATGTTGGCACGGGGCCGGTTTGTTGTATGATTGATTCGATTCTTTTTTTACAGCTGCCATGGGTTCATATTTATACCCAGGTCTTGATACAACTCCTAGTCGGACACGACTACAACACTTGTTTCTAAAAATAAATGACGAATCTTCGTGCCCATATTGCTTTCCTTGTTCGAACCGGCCTTTTCCTTATGTTGATCCACGTCATCATGTCTTCCCGAATGCTACCACTCTTCGCCTGCGGAACAATGCCTCTGCCGAATGATGACGCATTCCCGACCGCAGAGTATCTCTGCCGAACGTTTCAGCCGAATGGCGACGCGTTCCCGACCGCAGAGCATCTTTGCCGAATGCTTCAGAAAGAACCCTTTTAGCCGAATGGCATCCTTCTACCAAATCCGGCCCACATGTCAGCCTCTTCCTGGAGCCAATTTTTGGTGTCAACAGATTGGCAACAAGTGCGATATTTACACAGATCACAAAAGTTTGAAGTATTTCTTCACCCAATCCGAGCTAAACATGAGGCAGAGAAGGTGGTTAGAACTGATCAAGGATTACGACTTGGAGATACACTACCACCCTGGCAAAGCCAACGTAGTGGCAGATGCCTTGAGCCGAAAGAGTTATTGCAACAACTTGATTTTAGAAGAAAGTCAGCCAGAACTAGCAAAGGAATTGTACATGCTGAAACTCGAGCTAGTAGAAGAAGGAAAACCCCAGGAAATGAGGGTGAAGTACAACCTAGAAGACCGAATCAAAGAAGCTCAAGGAAAGTGTCCAGAAATCCAAGAAGTAAAAGAGGATATCCAGCGAGGAGTGGCACCTGACTTCAGAGTAGATGAAGCAGGGACATTATGGCTGAAAGACCGTATTTGTGTACCGCAGGACAAGGAAATCAGGAGGACAATTCTCTCAGAGGCTCACGAGTCCAAGTACTCGATACACCCAGGATGCACCAAGATGTATCAAGATCTGAAGGATAAGTTCTGGTGGAAGAAAATGAGAGAGGACATAGCAGAGTATGTAGCCAAGTGCGACTCTTGTCGAAGGATCAAGGCAGAACATCAAAGGCCAGCAGGACTGCTGAAACCACTGGAAATTCCAATGTGGAAGTGGGAAGATATAAGCATGGATTTCGTGGTTGGCCTACCTCGCACTCAGAAAGAAAATGATACCATTTGGGTCATAGTTGATCGGCTGACAAAGGTAGCCCACTTTATACCAGTCAAAAGCACATATCCAGTGAGCAAGCTAGCAGAACTATATATAGACAACATTATTAAGCTGCATGGGGCACCAACAAGTATTGTGTCAGACAGAGGACCACAATTCACAGCTCAGTTCTGGAAAAGCATACATCAAGCCATCGGGACAACCTTGGAGTATAGCACAGCTTACCACCCTCAGACAGATGGGCAGACCGAAAGAGTGAACCAGGTTCTTGAAGACTTGTTGAGGGCATGTGTTCTAGCTTACAGCACAGACTGGGAGAAGAGTCTATCATATGCAGAATTTTCCTACAACAACAGCTACCAGGCCAGCCTACAGATGTCACCCTTTGAGGCACTATATGGCAGAAAATGCAGAACGCCTCTAATGTGGTCAGAGGTAGGAGAACGAACATTCTTTGGACCTGACATGATTGTAGAGGCAGAAGAAAATGTGGCCAAGATCCGAGAGCACCTGAAGGCAGCTCAGAGCCGACAAAAGAGCTATGCGGATAAAAGGAGGCGAGATCTAGAGTTCGAAGTAGGGGACTTTGTCTACCTAAAAGTGTCACCCCTCAGAGGGCATAAGAGATTCCAAGTGAAAGGGAAGCTAGCACCCCGTTTTGTTGGACCGTATCAGATACTGGAGAGAATAGGAAAGCTAGCCTACAAGCTAGACCTACCAGAGGACCTAGCCGGAGTACACCCAGTGTTCCATGTATCTCAGCTGAGGAAATGTCTGAGAATACCAGAACATGAGGTCAAGACAGAGGCATTAGACCTACAAGACACCTTGGAGTACCTGGAGTACCCAGAGAGGATACTAGACAGAGCAGTCAAAGAGACCAGAAGCACAGCTATTCCATTTTGTAAGGTGCAGTGGAGCAATCACTCAGAAAGAGAAGCTACTTGGGAGAAGGAGTCAGTACTAAAGGAGAAATACCCCCACTTGTTTAAACCATAGGTAATCACAAATCTCGAGGACGAGATTCTTGTGAGGGGGGGAGACTGTAACAACCCTAAATTTCCCTAGGATTTGTTGAGTGCAAAAATTTGGATTTCAAAAATTTAAAATTTGGATTCTATTGTGCTCCCAAATTCTTAAGCAATTTAAATTTAAAATTTAAAATCAATTTGAAGTGCTAAGGATGAAATAGTGTGATTTGGAGTTATTTGGATTTAATTGGATTTTTGGTTGGTTTGAATTCAAATTTTAGATTTGAATTCAAACTCTAATTGGCCAAACTAATTGTCAAACCTTTTCTAACTGTCGTGGGCCAAATCTCCGAGCCAAAGTCCAGTTAACGCCCCCTTAACTCTTTTCCCCGAGCCAGCGAACCAATCGGCGCAGCCGGCCATTCGGCCCAGCTGCGGCCCAAACTTCCACCGCGTGCGCGCCGCGTCTCTCTCTCTCTCACTGACAGGCGGGTCCCGCCTGTCAGCTTTCTCTCCATCCTCTCTTTCTTCTTCCCCGCGCCGCCCGCTCTCTCTCGCGCGCGCCCGTGAGCACCCAACCACCCGAGCCGGTCCCATCGCCCCCGTGCGGCCCGATGCGATGCGGACGCGTGTCCGAGGCCGCCCACAACCCCCATCTCACCGTCCGTGCCCCAGAAACCCTAGCCGCCGCCCTATAAAGCCAGCGCCGGGAACCCTTCCCTGTTCAAGCCGCCGCCGCCCCATTGGGGTTGTTCCCGATCCAATTCGTGGGAGGAGAGGAGAGGGAGAGGGGTGGGGGAGGTTGAGGAGCAGCCGGAGCAAAGAGTGGTGGAGCCCGTTGCCTTCTCCGTGTCGCCGCCGCCGAAGCCGCCGCCGCCGTCCGTGGAGGTGCCAAGGAGGAGCCGGACCCGGGACGAACGTGGACGCCGCAGCTTCGCCAAGCCACGTCGAGCACTACCCCGAGCTGCAGCGAACCACTACTAGCCCCTAGGTGAGCGCCGTCGTCTTCCCCTTTTTCTCCCCTGTCTCCGGCCGGAGCGCCACCGCCGCTCGTGCTAGCCTTCTGTGCACCGGCCATCGAGCCGTGTATCTTCTGCAGGGACTCTTCGTGCCGCTGCAGCCGACCCGCAACTGCCAACGCCCTAGCTTTGACAATGGCCACCATGCCACCGCACACCAAGGATGCTCGGCCGGCGCAAGCACCATGGCCGCGGCGCGGTCAAGCCCGTGGCTTGAACTGCGCGCTCGCGAGCCGAACTCACCCATACACCGCACGCACAGCTGAGCACATCTCGTTGAGTTGTTTCGGAGCACCAAGCCGACCGTTTCGCCTTGCGATGCATGTCGCCACGGAACCGGCTCGCCGGAGCACCCGTGCCGTCGCCGTGCCTCGTCGGGGAGCCGCTTCGCCGGCCAAGCCATCCCCTTTTCTCGTTATCCGCGTCCACCGAGCCCTAGCCGAGCTTCTATACCGCATCTTGGACCTAGCCGAGCCATTTCCGGCGAGTACCGCCGCCGACCATCGCCGCCGGCGTGCTCTGGTGCGCGCCGCGCGCGCGTTCGCGTCGCGCCGCGGGAAGCCACACGCACGACCACACCCGCACGCCACACGCGAAGCAGCAGACGATCCCGAGTCGGCCACACCTGGATCCCGTGCACCCAGCTCACGTGAACCGCACTCACGGATCACGGTGGACCGAGTCCACCAGAGCCAGATCCAGCAGCGCCCCTTCGTGGGCCGAATCTTGCGCTTAAGTCTGGTTTGCCCCCTTGAACTATCTCGGCCCAATCACCTTTCGGCCCAATTCCAGCCCGGCCATCGTTTAATCTTTTTCTTTTCTTTTAATTGCGCTGACGTATGGGACCCACATGTCATACACTGTGTGTCACTGACACATGGGGCCCACTGACCAGAGCTGACCGTTGACCGTTGACCGTTGACCAGTCAACGCTGACGTCAGCAGGGCCCACTGCTGACGTCATCCTAGGCGGACCCCACTGCTGACGTCAGCATGATGTCATGCTGACGTCAGCAGGCTAATTTTTTGTCTGTTTTTCTTTTTCAGAAATTATTTAATATTTTCAGAAAATGATTTAAACTTGTAAAATTCATAATAAATCAACCGTAGCTCAGAAAAATATGAAACCAGTTTCTATATTTTTCTAAAATCATGACTTACGTGTTAGTGTAGAGTTTGGTGTTATTTGGGACTTATTTCATCGCTGTTTTAGAGTTTCCTTGCTAGTAGCCGCGCCTTATTTTATTTTTACGCAACCTTAGGAGCTCCAGAGAGTTAGGAGGAGCCGGACCACTACGACAACTGCTTTGACGGAGACAAAGACCTTTTCCCAGGTTCACGGCCGACCAATCTCTGAAATACCTATTAGACATGCAACTAGTATGCTAGCACTTTACTTTACTCGCATGATAAACCTGCACTGCCTTTGTTATAATCCTGTTACCTTGCTACCTACTACTCACTGTTTGGAATATGCTATGCTATGCATGTGTTGGGATGGTTGTGATTTGAACCTCTTGGCGTGAGTTGTGGGTGGTATGGGAGGAGTAGTGCAGCTAGGCGGTGTAAGCGAGTAATAACAACTCGATCGTTTGATCGAGGTGCTGGGGGGCTGCACTCGGGCAGTCCCTATGGGGTACCTGTTGCGGGTACATGGTTTTGGATACTGGGTTATTTGAGGAGTTTGGGCGGCAATACCTATTATGGGTGCCGATTGCGGACCGTTGCGGCGGATCGCTTACGACGCTGATACTCGCTTTACCGACAATTAAGGACCGAGTCA
Organism: Echinochloa phyllopogon; assembly: GCA_033239725.1. Lineage (NCBI taxonomy): Eukaryota > Viridiplantae > Streptophyta > Magnoliopsida > Poales > Poaceae > Echinochloa > Echinochloa phyllopogon. The sequence goes on from BTCW01000015.1 coordinate 48,011,118, forward strand.
AGTTCCAACTTTGGACGTGGGAATACCGTGCTCACCATCTACCCAGTATGGGGAGGGTTCCAGCAAGCCTACTCTAGTGCGGCGCCGAGACTGTAGGAGGATCGAGCTTGATATGTGTAGGGGGGATTCGTTGCGGCGTAATCTCCCTGATTTACCACGGCCCCCGACTGGCCCCAGTGGGAAGGTTTCACATCCCTGGGGCAGATGTTAGATCAGATGTTTCCTGAGCCCAGGGAGACAGGATTGGCGCCGTTACTGTTTAGGGTCTTTGCTGTGGGCTGTGTCTCAGGTTGGTTGCGGACTAGCCTTGCAGCCCGGATGGATTCCTGGAGTGCCACCTCTGCAAAGTGTAAACTATACGTATAGCCGTGTCCACGGTTACGGACGACCCATTTCTGATAAGTTCCGACTAGCATGTGAATCTGCTTTCTTACCTCATCCTTTGATTCGGGTTATGAGAGATTGGTCCAGCGTTGCTGATGAGACAAGGTGGGGAGGGAGCTCACCGAGTTGACTAGTGAGTGAAAGGCGTTGGTGGATAATGTTTGCGGGAACCTGCTGTGGCAGGACGAGCCCGATGGGAATGTGAGGCTGACGGGTGGATTTGGGGAGTGGATGTGCGTGTGAGAGAAGGAGTTGGTGATGAGATGAATTTGGGTTATTGCTGCTGCATGCATAAGAAAACCCTGGCTCAAACCTTGATTATTTCTATACCCTAGAATAGGCCACTTTAAAGCTTGCTTCATATTATGGTTGGTGACGTGGACCTGTCCCATTTCCTTGGGGACAGACTTTGGTTTCTCAGGTGAAGACCCCGACCACGAGTTCAACCAGGACGGGTGGTACGACTGAAGGGTGCGCGCTATGCTCAAGGATGCCTGTGGAGGAGTGGACCCGGATAATCTAGCTACCGCTGCGCAGTTGTTTCTTATTGTCGATTTAGCCCAGAGGGCTTGTACCATATGCTATGTTTTATATATGTCATGTAATGAATCTTTTATCGTTCGATGGATGTGATATTCGACTGAGATGAGTTCTGTATGAGATAGCTGCTATTCCTGGGACTATCTCGAGGGTACAGGGAGTCAGATTCTCGTCGTTGAGAATTCGGTTCGTCACAGTCTCGAGGGTACAAGTTGAGAATTTGTTTTGTAGACAACAAATTGTACCCTAGATAATTGTTGACGTAAAATCCGCACTTCACGCCAAGCACACAGCAAGCCGAATTAGCTAGCTTCATACGTGGCCCGAGCGTTTGAATTCGAAAGCGTGCCAGTCAATTTTCCTGAAACTGACAAAGGGAGAATAGATGTTTAGATAACACCTGGAACGTACCGGGTGATACCAGTCAGTTCCATATTTGTGGCTACGAAGCCAGCTTCGAACGACATATAGCTACAGAGAAGCTATCTGTCAGCAGTTAAAGCATCATTCGGCAATCGGCAAAGCACGCAGGAAGCGCACTGCCGAATGCGTGACATAAGCATGACGAAAGATCGGTTTTTGACTGAATAAACATTGTAACGCATATTCATAACCGATTAACGGGGAACAGAGCATGATAGATAAATAAAAGGGCGAAAAAAACATGACCATAATTTCGTAATAAACAAGAATGCATAGATTAAAAGCACTAGTCTACCGCATGTCTAGGTACTTTTCAACCCGTCTAGTATGAGACAAGCAAGTTAATCCACCGCATGATACGACTTGCTTGGAATCACACCACCAACCAAGAATAGATCAATCCACCGCATGATACGACTCTAAACGTGGAAGGCTAAAAGCATTCTTTATTTAAAACAAAACCGTGAGCATGTTTCGCTCGTGGCGATACTGCCGAATACAGCTATATAGCCGAATCGGGTTCCATGAAGAAGGAACATGCTTCGTTGGTGATGATAGGTCTATCAGATCGAATCGAATTCTAATCCACCGGATGATTAGCTCTAAGACAACCCAAAAACCTGCATCCACCGCATGATACCCGGTTCTGTCAAGATCTACACAAGACCAACGAGCTTGGACCCGCAACACGTGGCAATCCAGATTGACTTCGAATTCGGCTATGGAAACGCAGTGCATTATGAGCTAGAACCGAATCTAATCAACCTGGACTGGGCAAAAGAGTGTTGTAATGAATTAAACATAAAGGTAAAATCTAGAGCAACACATGGTAACTTAATGGATCTATCAGATCTTGCCAAAATCCAATAAAACCGATAACTTGTTCCAAGCTAAAACTTAGCCCACCGCATGGCTCATGATCTAACAATGGAACCTTCCTGAACCAAAGCCTAAATCCACCGCATGATACTAGGCATGGTGCAGGGTTGCCGGTACTTACGGAGGTCGACGGATCGATGATTCCTCTCGAAGAACTCGACGACTCGACTAAAGGACTCGAAGTTGGCACGGGGCCAGTTTGTTGTATGATTGATTGATTGTCCTCTACAATTACCACGGGTTTATATTTATACCCAGGTTTCGACACGACTCCTAATCGATTACGATTACATTATTTATTTCCTAAAAAAGATAAACGCCGGGGCACCGTATCCGTCTTGCATTCCAAGTTAAACCAGCCTTTTCCTTATACTTGATCCACGTCATCACGCACTCCCGAATGCCTCCCGCGGAACAGTTTTCTTGCCGAATGACAATGCGTTCCCGACCGCAGAACGTCTTTACCGAATGCTCTGGGGAAAAACTCCTTTGCCGAATGATATCTTTTCAACGAATCCGGCCCACATGTCAGCCTCTTCCTGGTGCCAATTTTTGGTGTCAACACATGCCCCTTCAATTTCGGGATAAAAGGTAATTTTATCTCGGAATTGACCAGAAGCACTCAACATTCCCAAGTTAGTTCTGCTCGACACCCGCTTCTCCTTTTGAATCTTCAGAGCTCTCGCCCAGATCCGAACCCTGGGTTATCGACTTTCAAGATTCAATCTTCAAATGGCGAACCAAGATCTTGCCCTCCAGGTAAACTTCAATCCCCTCAAGCACATTCGGTATTCCTCTTTCGATTTGCATCTTAAATTTCTTCTCATCTCTTTCCATTCTTGATAGGCCCTAGCTGCCGAAATCCTTATCCCCGTTGAGGAAAAAGCTCCATCCTACTTCCTCGGCCCTGTAGGGAACTCAGATCCTTCCGAACTCATTGCGGCCGAATCTCAGAGGGTTCCTTTCAAGATTTCATTGACAAAACCTCATGAGTGGCAAGACGCCTTCAAGAACTGGCCTTTGCCCCCAATTGCCGGCTGGAGAAATTGGTACAAAAGGATATCTGATGACAAAAGCCCCCAAACACAGAACTGGGACCATCTGCGTATTTCTCATTGCGTGGAGCTGTCACTAGCCGAAACACCAAAGAACGAGAACCTTCTGATTGCAGTTTGCCACTTTTGGTCCAATGGTGCAAATGCTTTTCTCTTCGGTCATGGCCCAATGTCTCCCACTTTGGCCGATGTCTACATGATGACCGGCCTGAACGTTACAGGAACTGTATATCCATATGACCACAAAGGTTCCTCCAAGCAGATAGGAGTAAAAACAGGGGTTGGATACAAGAGATACATTCAGAACCATATGTCTGATGGCCCTCTGACCGATGTCGAATATAGAGCCTTCCTAAACATGTGGCTATGCAGATCAGTCTTCTGTGGCAAAGCCAATGAGCCAACCCTGAATCATATCGTGATGGCTGAAGAGCTGGCTGCAGGAAAACTCATTCCACTTGGGAAATACCTCCTGGGAAGTGTCTACCATATGCTCAATCAAACCACCCATCTGATGCATACCAGCAAGAAAATCCCCTGTGTCAATGGTCCTTGGTGGTTTGTCCAAATGTGGCTACAGTTGTACATGCATCAAATCGTTGCCATTGATCTCAACAGCCGAGACTTTCCTTCAATCAATTACAAAGAAGGAGAAACCCGGAGAACCAAAGGTTGTCAAACCTATGGAGAAGCTGCCTCCACTTTATCTATCAACAAGAACATCGGTGAACTGTTTGAGCTCTTTTTCAAAGGCTTTGCTCATCCTCTTTGGTTCCCATATCTGGACAATGACAATCTCACTCTCCCTTGCGAATTCAGCTTTGAAACTGGATGCACTGATGTACAATCTATAGCGATCTTCAATGCCTTCATCCAGCCCTGCATCTTGCCAGCCGAATTCTGTGGAGGAAGGCTGGTTCAAAGCACTTACGAATATTATCAGCCAAACATGATGGCTAGACAGTTGGGATGTGGCCAAGTGCCCCCTAGGCTATTTCTTCACGAATTTCTCAAGCCTAGGGAGATTGTCAAGGATTCCACAGAGACAAGAAGGATTTTTACTTATAAATGCTGCGAAACTATCTATGCACCTGAGCCTTTTGTACCAATAATATCTGCCCATCCTTCTTTCACTCTCTGGTGGCAAGAACTCCATGATCATATCTTCAACGTGCCAATCCATCCCTTCTGTCTCGAGTTAATGCCTGATTATCAACCAACTTCAGAGGTAATATGCTCATCCCTCATTCGTCTCAATAATATTAACCCCAATTGATTCTGATTCTGTCATCTTGCAGGATATAACACCTGCCCCTCTTGCCAGGGCGATTTTGTACAAAGCTGCAGGTCCAATATCTGCTTTGGGGCACCAATCTCCTACCTTGGCTCAACTGATGGCTAGACAGGCTTCTCTAGATCCAATACTTACTAGACCATCATCTGTCAAGAGGAAAACCCTTTCTTTAACTGCTCCCTTAGTTGTAAAGAAGAAAAGAACAAGCAGCAAAAAAGTTATCAAGGTTAAAGCCTTCTTCCTTTGACCATAATGCCATTAGTACTTTTGCTCAACTTTATCTCTTCTTGATTTCAGGTCAGAGAACAGCAACTAGCAATCAGTACAGATCTTGCCGATGCTTCATTGACTGGTAAAATTCTACCACTTTATCCTCTTAACTTCTTTTTCATCGGCACTCATTCTTTGTTAACTGCAGAACAATCCTCAATGGATCCAATCTTGGAGAGCTCTTCTTCTCATCACGATTCATCTTTAGCTTTGCAACTTCTTCCTCAATCAGAAGCATTATCTTCACCAAGAGATCTTCCAGCTTCTCCTCAGCAAGATACACAGAATCTTTCCATTGAGCCTGAGAGGCTTCCTTCCCCCATTCAGGAAGTCAGGAACGAGGTAAACAAAATCATTCAACCTTCTCTATCCTTTTTCTCAGCGGATTATTACTAATTCGGCAAGACTTTCTTTCAGGAAAAATCCATTTCATCATCCAGCTATTCCTTTGCTGTGGAAGACTTGGTTGCCGAACAAGGGGAAGAAACATCTTCTGGCCAAACTCTGTCAGAAGAAAATCAAACAAAGCTGAAAGATATCCTTGCTTTGCTGCACAAGAGTATTCAAGATCAAGTCAAAGATGCTGATCTCTTAAGGGATGTACTGGAATCCATTGACTAAGAACTCCCTGATGATATTAAAACTTCTTTGGAACCAGTTTCTCATTTGGATCAACAATACGCCGCAGTAAAGCAGGCTCTAAAAAACCAATCTTCTCAACCAGCTCTGGAACAGAGGAGATCCACAGCCAAACAATCTGTAAAAGACCTGCATACTCAAGCTCAGAACAGCAAAGAATTACTGACCAAGTTGGAATCTGAACTTGAAAAGAAGAAGGCCAGAAAAGCTGCACTTGAAGCCGAATTGAGAGATCTATCGGCCGAAATTGAAGCTGATGAGAAGAAGATAGTTGAGCTTCCCAAATTAACAGAGAAGATGCGAAAGGAAGCTTCAGCAGCTCTGAACGAAGAAAAACAACTCAAGGCAAAGCTTGCTGCTCTGGCTAGAACCCAAGAAGCTGACAAAAACTTATTAGAGAGTATTAGCAATATGATATCAGATGCTAAAAATGTAATCTCAAAGTACTTGGGCTTATAATTGTAACAAACAGTCGATAGCCGAATGCTTTATCAATCCTGCAATCTTGCCATTTCTTATCTCTGTTTTTTCTCCATTGTGAATAACTCATTCGGCAAAGCTGATTGTAACAGTGTCAGACCCGAAAATGCTTCAAACACGACACAGCCGAATCTCATTCAGTCAAAACCGAAAAAGACTTCGGCAAGAATCCCAAACGACATGGAAATCGATCGGTTGGAGAATCCTTTCCACCTTCCGAACCCCTTGGGATATGCACCACAATCTTCGGCCATGATCTCTTCGTTAGTTCCATAAATAAGAACCTTGAGCGCTCCTAATCTTTTATCAAATCCTCCGTCTTCCAAGCTTTCTGCTAGCCTGAGCCCCCTCTTCTTCGAGCACAGTAATCTCCAGAAAACCCCAATGACCAACAACAACGGAAGACGCCCGGCCGCCGACGAAGCTGAAGGGAGCCGCGCCGGTGCTCGTCGGAGGTGATGACTGTCATGCCTCTCCTTATCCTTTCCTCCAGATTTTGCCTTATTCTCAACTTTCTTTGTGTTTTCAGGCTCATCCAATGGAACCCCGTTACTGCCTTGGCTGCGGCTCCGGCTGCAGCGGGTGATTCTTCGGAGTCATCTAGCCGATCCCCCAGGCCCAACTGGGATCTGCGCTACTCAGATAGCGATGCCCGCCGATTCAAGCAGGAACGTGACGACACTCGGCGTGAGCTGGAGGTCATCTCCAAACAAGCCGGGATCGCAGATCTAGAGTGGCAACACCAGCGCAAGCAGTTGCTCGAGACCATCGACGGTAATTTCTGCGGTTCGCTTAACTTCAATCTGACCTTGGACTAACCCGCCGTTGCCTCGTAATCCTACAGCTCGCGACGCCGAACTCGATCAGCTGAAGACATTGGTTGAGTCTTTGGCAAACAAGGTGAATGCTCCTGGGGACACGCCAGAAGCTCGCCTCGGTGCAGTGGCAGGCCGTATCGATGAGGTGGCCTTACACGGCGTCCGTCTGGGCACTGCCGTAGGCCTAGTCGCCATGTCGACGCACACTGGCACCGACTATTCCAGGCTACCGCCCGGCTTTGCCAATGGCAATCCGGAGGAGATCGACGATATTGAGGCCTCCATAGATCGCCTTGATGCTCATGGCGTCGCCATTGCCGATTCCATTCATCCCCAGTCTGTTCTGAACAGGTTGTTCCATTAGTTTGTACTAGGGATTATGGAATTTCGGCAATAAAACTTATCTTTTGCAGTCTTTTTTGTGATAACTTGGTCAAACTCATTTTTTGTAATATATTTGCACTAAGGGCAATACGCTCTGGTATTGGCCATTTCTTCTTCTGTCAATATTTTTGTTCTGAAGACGGCTCCTTCCCGAATACCGGCTGTTTCAGTCGTTCTGACATTAAATATTTCAATCAGCGATCAATCTCAACACTAGGATAATATTTCTTCAAGTATCTCCCATTGATAGCAGCAGTAAACTCCTCTCCTAGTAAAGTTTTCAGGATATATGCATTTCCAGGCACGCATCTGACCACTTTGAAAGGACCTTCCCAGTTTGGAGACCACTTACCGAATGCACTGTATTTAGTTCCTGTTGACACCAAAAATTGGCACCAGGAAGAGGCTGACATGTGGGCCGGATTCGTTGAAGAGATATCATTCGGCAAAGGAGTTTTTTCCCAGAAGCATTCGGCAAAGACGGCCTGCGGTCGGGAGCGCATCGTCATTCGGCAAGAGAGCTGTTCCGCGAAAGGCATTCGGGAGCGCGTGATAACGTGGATCCAGTATAAGGAAAAGGCTGGTTTGACTTGGAATGCAAAGCGGATACGGTGCCCCAGCGTTTGTCTTTTTTAGGAAATAAATAATGTAATCGTAATCGATTAGGAGTCGTGTCGAAACCAGGGTATAAATATAGACCCATGGTAATTGTAAAAGCATCGTTCAATCAATCATACAACAAACCGGCCCCGTGCCAACTTCGAGTCCTTTAGTCGAGTCGTCGAGTTCTTCGAGAGGAGTCATCGATCCGTCGACCTCCGTAAGTACCGGCAACCCTGCACCATGCCTAGTATCATGCGGTGGATTTAGGCTCTGGTTCAGGAAGGTTCCATTGTTAGAGCATGAGCCATGCGGTGGGCTAAGTTTTAGCTTGGAACAAGTTATCGGCTCTATTGGATTTTGGCAAGATCCGATAGATTCATTAAGTTACCATGTGTTGCTCTGGATTTTACCTTTATGTTTAATTCATTACAACACTCCTTTGCCCAGTCTAGGTTGATTAGATTCGGTTTCCAGCCCACAATGCACTGCGTTTCCATAGCCGAATTCGAAATCAATCTAGATTGTCACGTGTTGCGGGTTCACGCTCGTTGGTCCTGTATAGATCTTGACAGAACCGGGTATCATGCGGTAGATGCAGGTTTTTGGATCGTCTTAGAGCTAATCATCCGGTGGATTAGAATCGTCTTAGATCTATACATTGATCTATACAGGATCGTCTTAGATTCTAATCCACCGGATGATTAGCTCTAAGACGATCCAAAAACCTGCATCTACCGCATGATACCCGGTTCTGTCAAGATCTATACAGGACCAACGAGCGTGAACCCGCAACACGTGACAATCTAGATTGATTTCGAATTCGGCTATGGAAACGCAGTGCATTGTGGGCTGGAAACCGAATCTAATCAACCTAGACTGGGCAAAGGAGTGTTGTAATGAATTAAACATAAAGGTAAAATCCAGAGCAACACATGGTAACTTAATGAATCTATCGGATCTTGCCAAAATCCAATAGAGCCGATAACTTGTTCCAAGCTAAAACTTAGCCCACCGCATGGCTCATGCTCTAACAATGGAACCTTCCTGAACCAGAGCCTAAATCCACCGCATGATACTAGGCATGGTGCAGGGTTGCCGGTACTTACGGAGGTCGACGGATCGATGACTCCTCTCGAAGAACTCGACGACTCGACTAAAGGACTCGAAGTTGGCACGGGGCCGGTTTGTTGTATGATTGATTGAACGATGCTTTTACAATTACCATGGGTCTATATTTATACCCTGGTTTCGACACGACTCCTAATCGATTACGATTACATTATTTATTTCCTAAAAAAGACAAACGCTGGGGCACCGTATCCGCTTTGCATTCCAAGTCAAACCAGCCTTTTCCTTATACTGGATCCACGTTATCACGCGCTCCCGAATGCCTTTCGCGGAACAGCTCTCTTGCCGAATGACGATGCGCTCCCGACCGCAGGCCGTCTTTGCCGAATGCTTCTGGGAAAAAACTCCTTTGCCGAATGATATCTCTTCAACGAATCCGGCCCACATGTCAGCCTCTTCCTGGTGCCAATTTTTGGTGTCAACAGTTCCAATCGGCAATATTGCTTTCCAAACCAAATCTCCTTCTGCAAATTGCTTGACTTTCACCTTCTTGTTGTAATATTTAGCAACTCGCATTTTATTTTTCTCAACATTTTCCAAGGCCCTGAGACGAATCATATGCAAATCTTCTAATTCGTCCATCATTAAATCATTATAATTTTTAGAACTTAAATCTTTTTGCAACTTAATTCTCCTTGAGTCTGACTGCATCTCCCATGGCAAGATAGCATGATGTCCATATACCAATTCATAAGGAGACGTCTGTGTAGCCCCATGTGGAGCCATTCGGTAAGCCCATAAAGCCTCATTTAATACCGAATGCCACTTTCTTGGCTTCTAATCAATCTTCTTCTGTATAATTTTAATCATAATCTTGTTAGAAGCCTCTGCCTGACCATTAGCTTGGGCATAATAAGGAGAAGAATTCAACAATTTGATGCCCATACTTTCAGCAAAATTTCTGAACTCTGAAGATGTAAACTGAGTTCCTTGATCTGTGGTGATTGTTTGATGAATTCCAAATCTGTAAATGATATGTTCTTTAACAAATTCAACCATATTCTCTGATGTCACCTTCTTTAATGGAATCGCCTCAACCCACTTAGTAAAATAATCGGTTGCTAAAAGCACAAACTTATGCCCCTTGCTAGATGGAGGATTTATTTGGCCAATCAAATCTATTCCCCATCCTCTGAATGGCCATGGCTTGATAATAGGATTCAGGACCGATGCTGGAACTCTTTGAATGTTTCCAAATCTCTGGCAATCTTGGCATCCTTTGTAATATTCAAAGCAGTCTTCTAGCATTGTGGGCCAATAGTACCCAGTTCTCCTAATAACCCATTTCATTCGGTAAGCCGATTGATGTGCTCCACACAGCCCATCATGCACTTCACTTATCAGCCTTTTTGCTGCTTCTTGACTTAAGCAATGTAACAGCACTCCATCCAAGGATTTATAATATAAATTATCATCAAGAAGAACAAACTTTAAAGCTTTATACCTGAGCTTTCTAGAAACTTTTCGGGATGGATTCTCCAGATAATCAACAATTTCTTTTCTCCAATCATCTTCTGCTAGATTACTCCCGAAAGCATATACATCATTAGCAAAAACTTCTTGAAGCCTTTTATAACCCGAAGCACTTTGAGCTAATCTGTTTGCCTCTTCATTGTCTTTCCTAGGAATATGCCGTAGAATTACTGACTGAAACTCCTTTAAGATTTGCTTGCATTCTGTTGACACCAAAAATTAACACCAGGAAGAGGCTGACATGTGGGCCGGATTTGGTGGAAGGATGCCATTCGGCTAAAGGGCTTTCTCTGAAGCATTCGGCAAAGATGCTCTGCGGTCGGGAACGCGTCGCCATTCGGCTAAGGGGTTTTCTCTGAAGCATTCGGCAGAAATACTCTGCGGTCGAGAATGCGTCATCATTCGGAAGAAGCATTGTTCCGCAGGCGAAGAGTGGTAGCGTTCGGGAAGACATGATGACGTGGATCAATATAAGGAAAAGGCCGGTTCGAACAAGGAATGCAATATGGGCACGAAGATCCGTCATTTATTTTTAGAAACAAGTATTGTAGTCGTGTCCGACTAGGAGTTGTATCAAGACCTGGGTATAAATATAAACCCATGGCATCTGTAAAAAGGGAGACAATCAATCATACAACAAACCGGCCCCGTGCCAACATCGAGTCCTTTAGTCGAGTCGTCGAGTTCTTCGAGAGGAGTCATCGATCCGTCGACCTCCGTAAGTACCGGCAACCTTGTATCATGCTTAGTATCATGCGGTGGATTTAAGCTTTGATGCAAGTAGTCTTGTTACCATGCTTAGTATCATCCGGTGGATTTAAGTTGTGGTCTCAAGAAGGTTCCTCTGTTAGGTCATGAGCCATGCGGTGGGCTAAGATCTAGTATGGACCAAGTTATCGGCTCTGTTAGATTTCGGCAAAATCTAACAGATTCATTAAGTTACCCCGTGTTGCTTCGTTTTTACTATGTGCTTAATTCATGCAACACACCTTTGCCCAATCTAGATCGGCTAGAATCGGCTCTACTTCACGATGTGACGACTTATCCCCTCACAGCCGAGTCCGAAACCGATCTAGGTTGCCACGTGTCGCGGGTTCGAGCTTGTCGGCATCGTGTGGATCTTGACAGAACCGGGTATCATGCGGTAGATGCAGGTTTTTGGGTCGTCTTAGAGCTAATCATCCGGTGGATTAGAATTCGATTCGATCTGATAGATTTATCTTTACCGATTAGGCTTGTTCCTTCGCCATGGACCCCGATTCGGCTAAAATAGCCGCATTCGGTAGTGCTCTCACGAGTGAACGTGTGTTCGTGGGTTTGCATTGGACAATGAATGCTTTTAGCCTTTCACGATTAGATTGTATCATGCGGTGGATTGATCTAATCTGATTGGTGGTGTGGCCTCAAACGAGTTGTATCATGCGGTGGATTAACTCGTTCGTTGCCATGCTTGACGGGTGCTGCTTTCGGCCTATGCATTCTTGTTTTCAATGTAAATTCGTGACTGTGTTGTGGGTTCGTAATTAAACATTGAATGCTTTTAGCTTTTCATGGTTAGACTGTATCATGCGGTGGATTGGTCTAATCTGATTAGTGGTGTGGTCTCAAACAAGTCGTATCATGCGGTGGATTAACTTGTTTTGTTATCATGCTTGACGGGTGCTGCTTTCGGCCTATGCATTCCTTGTTTACTGTGAATTTATGATCATGTTTCACCCTTTTATTTATCTATCATGCTCTGTTTCTCGTTAATCGGCTATGAGTATGTGTTACAATGTTCATTCGGTTGAAAGCCGATCTTTCGTCATGCTTACGTCACGCATTCGGCAGTGCGCTCCTCGTGTGCCTTGCCGATTGCCGAATAAGGCTTTAACTGCCGACAGATAGCTTGTCCGTAGCTATATGTCTCTCGAGATTTGGCTTCAACGCCGCAAATATGGAACTGTCCGGTCTCACCCGGCACGTTCCAGGTTTTGATCTAAACTTTTTTGTCCCTTTGTTAGTTTTCAGGCAAACTGACTGGCACGCTTCCGGATTCAAAAGCCCGGGCCACGTGTGAAGCCAGCTAATTCGGCTTGCTGTGTGCTTGGCGTGAGGTGCGGATTTTACGTCAACACACTTTTTGGCACGCCCGGTGGGACACACACAAGTTTTCAAGATGCCTGAGTTGAGCGACATCATGGATGTCACTTTGGAAGAGTTGTCTGAAGAACATCAATAGATGGTAAAGGCTGCTGCTGGCCAATTCATTAACAAATGTTTACTGTCTTTCGCCAAGAACAGGAGTGGTGCACCGTTTCTCAAATCCGACTTGCCAAGAGTTCTCCTTCCTGGGCAGTCTGATTTTACTGAAGAAGAAGAGAGAGAGAGATTCTCGGGCTTGTTATACAAAGCTTTGGGGGAAGCAATGACCAATCACAATGCTGCGTTCTTGAACAGTTTTCGGCATATAATGGTAAGCATTTTTGGTCAGCATGTGGATAAACCCTTCGAGCAAATACATGGGCAATTGGGTGGTCCGACGTACTTCAATGTTCAAGCACCAGTTCAGAAACCACATGGTAAAGGAAATGCTGATGAAACTGGAGGTTCTGGTGCTAAAGATACAAATGGACAACCGATTCGGCAAGATCCTCAGCCTGCACTGCCGAAAACTCGCACATACGGTGATATGGCATTCGGCACCACAGGGAATCCGCCTGCTTCTGCTTACAAGATATCTCCCTTGAACAACAGACTGCAGAGGGATTTATATGGAAACGGATATTCAGAGTTTATGGATTACAATGCTATCGACGCTCTCCCGAATCCTGGATATGTTGGTACTGCAGGCATGCTTGCTGGGAGACCAGGGAATCAAGATACCAGTATTGACCTCATGGTGCAAAAAATGACCGATGTATTGCAAAATCAATTCGGTCTGAAGCCTAAAAATCAGGGGTACATGTACTCGTCTCCTTTCCCGGAATGGTACCAAAGGGTATCATTGCCGAATAGAGTCAAGGTGCCTACAGAGTTTACTAAATTCTCAGGACAAGATGATACTAGCACTGTGGAACATATAGCTCGATATCTGATGCAGCTTGGAGAGGCTTCGGCAGATGAAGCTTTCAGAATCAGATACTTTCCTTTGTCACTGACGGGTCCAGCTTTTACATGGTTTGCTTCTTTGCCTGCTCAGTCGATTTGTACTTGGAAAGACCTGGAACAGAAATTCCATGCTCATTACTACATTGGCAGTACCGAGAAAAAGTTGGTTGATTTGACCAGCTTAAGGCAGAGGAATAATGAAACACCTACGGAGTTCCTCAGGAGATTTAGGGAAACAAAGAGTATGTGCTTTTCTCTGAACATACCTGATGATCAACTGGCTGGTATGGCTGTAGCTGGAATGCTGCCTGCCATTCGGGAGAAGCTATTCGGGATGGAGTTTGATGATCTGGGCCAGTTGTCGCACAGATTGGCCTTGATGAGTAACCAGGCATATGGTTTCAAGAAAGATGCCAGATTTGCTAAAAATAATGATGTGGCTGACATCTATAACCAATTCCTTGAAAGAGCAGATCAAGAAGATGGGTATGAAGATAGCGAGGAGATAGCCGCAGCAGAGATAGTGTGGAGCAAAGAACCAGTTACAATGACTCAAAGATGGATCAAACAGGTGAAGGGAACGTATGATTTTGATGTGACTAAGGCGGACAAATTGTTTGAGTTCCTGGTGAAAGAAGGCCGAATCAAATTGCCGGAGGGGCATTCTATGCTTCGGCCTGATGGAGTGAAAGATAAGAGGTACTGTGGGTTTCATGATAGAAATTCTCATTCCATTAATGAATGCAGAGTCTTTAGGATGAAGATTCAGAAAGCTATCCAGGAAGGACATCTGAAATTCGACAACAAGATGAAACTGGACAGTAACCCTTTCCCTCAGAATATGATCGGGTTCTCGGTTAATATGGTGAATGCTGTTCCATCTGAAGAAAAAGGAAGATTGAAAGTTTTAACCTCAAAGAAGGCAAGACAGGATGGTTCAGTTGATCCCACTCGGCAGATCACAATTGAACAGATTCGCCAGAAAGATCTTCGGTTCCCGAATAGCCGATTTGAAGTGGGAGAATCCTTTAAACCTAGAGTTACTACACGTATTCTCCTCAACAAATGGCAGCGTCAGCAAGAAAAGGAGCGTTTTCAAAGGCGTGAATACGAGGAGGAGAAAAGAAGGCGCGAAGAAGAAAGGCTTGAGGAAGAACAAGAAGAATATGCTCGAGAGCAAGAACGTGCGCATTGGGGGTGTGCATTCTTCAGACACTGTTGGAACGAAGGTTTGAAGCTTCCCACATGGAATAGTTGTCCTGAATGCAATAATAGGTATGATGAATATAGGCAGGGAACTGTCAATCACCGATCTGTCCATGAAAGAATTGGCAGGGTGCATCCTAGTGATGATCGGCGTTTTGATGATCGACCAAGAAAGAGACATGCTGATTACAAATGGGTTGATCATGAAGAAGAAGAAGATCATGCTTATGTTTGGCAAAAAGGACAATGGTGCCCACCTGGTTTGAGGAAGAGCCAGAAGAGAAGAGTACAGCGCCTGAGGAATCGGGAATTGAAGCAAGCAAAGGTCAAGGTGAAATCAATATGGCTCCCAAAAGACAGGCCTGACGAACATGGTCATTCGGCTCCTACATGTATGGTATGTTTTCTGCCGAATGAATTCATGGCTCCAGCTAACCAAATTGTACAGGAAGAGATATTGCCCGATATAGATGATGCCGAACGATTTGGGTTAATGGCACAATTGATGTTGAACAAACAAGCTATTTTTGAGAAGCCAGCCCAGAATCGGCACATGAAGCCACTGTACTTGAAGGGATATGTTAATGGCAAACCATTGACCAAGATGTTTGTCGATGGAGGAGCTGCTGTCAATGTAATGCCATATACCACATTCAGGAAGCTTGGTATGGGCCCTAGAGATTTGACACCAACGAGCATAATTCTAAATGATTTTGCTGGAAATCCTTCGGACACCAAGGGATGCGTGCACGTTGATCTGATGATTGGGTCCAAGACTCTGCTTACGACTTTCTTTGTCATTGAGGGCAAAGGGGCATATAGCTTGCTGCTTGGAAGAGATTGGATTCATGCAAATTGTTGTATTCCATCTACTATACATCAACAGCTTATTCAGTGGATAGATGATGAGGTGGAGATTGTCCAAGCAGATGATTCAATAAGCGTGGCAAATATGGAACCAGCTTTCTGGGAGTATCAAGGCATAGATTGTTTCTCAAGCAAAGACTGGGGAGAAGGTCCTGTGGCACCAGCCAGCAGTGATCAGCAGCCGATCGAAGCAGTCGGCTCTCATAGTAATTTTTGATGGAAAATCCAATTGATGGAACTGATGGAAAATTAGGACGTGGATTTGTGTCGGCCGATAAATTAGAAGAAGTGGACATTGGAGATGGTGACAAGCCAAGGCCGACATTTATCAGTGCTAACTTGGATTCGGTTTTCAAAGAAAAGTTGGTGGCATTGTTAAAAGAATACAAGGACTGCTTTGCTTGGGATTATTCGGAGATGCCCGGTCTAGACCGTTCTATTGTTGAGCATCGGTTGCCAATCAAACCTGGATACAGGCCTTACAAGCAACCACCCCGAAAAATCTACAAGGAAGAAGTGTTGGCCGATGTGAAAAAGGAGATTGAAAGATTACTAGATGCAAATTTCATTCGGCCATGTAAATACGCGGATTGGATCTCTAATATCGTTCCTGTCTATAAGAAAAATGGAAAAATGAGGGTTTGCATAGATTTTAGAGATCTAAACAAGGCTACACCCATGGATGGATATCCAATGCCTATTGCTGATTCGTTGGTTGATGCTGCTGCTGGATACAAAGTGCTCAGTTTCATGGATGGTAACGCAGGATACAATCAGATTTATATGGCATTGGAAGATATAGTAAAGACAGCTTTCAGGTGTCCTGGACACATAGGGTTGTTTGAGTGGGTTGTCATGACCTTTGGATTGAAAAATGCCGGTGCAACTTATCAAAGGGCTATGAATTATATTTTTCATGAGTTGATCGGCAAGATTGTGGAAATATATATTGATGATGTGGTGATCAAGTCATTGGATCATGAGTCTCATTTGGCCGACATAAGGTGTCACACCCGGATTTACACAGAAATCCGAATGCTTCTATATGTGTGCCCAGGAAGTCCACAGAACACATATAGATAACAAATATGATAAACAGAGTACATATGCTCGAATAAAATGGTTTTACATCAGAGTTTGACTAAAATAACTAAATAACACAGCGGAAGACTAATTATTAACTCTCTCTCTAAACGAAGACGAAGACGAAGACGAAATCCATAATCCACAGGGTCTCTGACTGGTTGAGCACAGCTAGTAGAATGGCAGATCTTCAGGAAATTCAATAGCAGCAGTACCATCTAATCCATCTGTTACCCATCCGGGATTTTGTTGAATGGCAAGTGTAAGTAATTGTCTTACTTAGCAAATACAACACGGGTAATGAAGGCTTAAAAGAAAGGCTTGACACGGCTGTACTGCATTAGCAATTTTAGTTGATTCATTTTATCATAAACCAAGATTACTACATATAAGTGAATCCCAGTTGCAATTCCCAATTAATGAAGTAGAGGTGGACATTAAACAATAATTAAATATCAACTTCTAATCAAAAAGGATCCAGGCCGCTCTTGACCCTGAGCAAGGCTATCATGATAGATTATACACTCTGCAGAGGTTTCGCCCTTTACCCACCAGTCGCGTAAAAGTTCAAAGGAACTTTGCACCCAACCACGCACATCAACACTTCCGAGGTGTGACTGCATAGGGACGCTACGAGGCTTTTCACAAGACACCCTAACAAAACAGTAGCCGTTATGGTACAACCTAGGCAGCATGACCCGAGGCACCGAGACTGACTTACGCCCGTGCCGCAGCACGAGGGGGTCAATGGCGTCCAATCGCAGAAAAGTAATGCAGAAACAGAATTAAATAGCGCAACGTGCAGAACCCCCGCCAAACGGAAGCTCCTACACGGGACTGTGCCTCACAAGGGCAAAGCCAACGGAAACTCCGTCCTCGGTGGATCAAACCATACTCTCACCCATGCTTCCCATAACGCCGGTGGCCCACCGGTAACCACTGTGGAATTAGAGCCGTACAAGTTACTTGTCCAAGACTAGAGCCATTATAGTTCCGGCGGTGGCGACAGGTTCCTGGGTTGCCGCTTTAAGAACCAGTCCTTACGGAGTGACACTAGGGCCAAGCACGAAGCATACGCCCTAGCTCCCTGATCCATGTTGCTAAAAAGCAAGTTTTATCATTAACATTGAAGTGAACCATTAAGTCAAGATTAACAGTTAAACATTGGTGACAGTAGCGGCGCTTAGCAAAGATCTACCCAAATGCAATAACCCAGGGTAATCAAGGTATAAGATAAACAAAACTAGGAATAACCTTAATGGGAACAATTTAGACACATGCATATGCAGTAAATAGTGTAAAGGTGTGTATAGGTAGCAAGGATTGTCCGTGCTGTACTTGCCTTCGTCCAACTGCTGCTGTTGCTCTTGCTGCTGCTGTTGGTCTTGCTCCTCGTAACCCTCGAACTCAAACGTGTACGGCTCACCGACTGGACTCATACAACAACACACAAGCATCCAAACAAGCCAGTACATGCAAACAATATTAATCTATTAGAACAGTACACCAAACAATAAAAACAGAACAAAAGAAGGCTTAGAAACTAATCTACGCTTCGCTACGAACACGTGAGCGCGAGAATCACTCAAATCGGAGTTAAAACGAAGAAGTTATGGCTTTTCTAAGGTTCAGGGACTTGCTGGCAAAGTTTTAAAAGTTCCAGGGGCTTATTTGCAAAAACTCAGGGGCTAAAACATAATTTTGTATAAAAACAGGAGGGTTTATTTGCAATTTGACAAAAACAGGACCTCGGGTACTATTTTCAAATAAGACAGGGGGTTTTCTGTAAAAATCAGGACTTAATTGTAATTATTTTTGAATAGAACAGGACTGCGGGTTAATTTTGAAAAAGGCCAGGGACTCTTTTGAAAAACGTCCAAGGCTGACTCAGTTGACCGGTACGGTCAACTTTGACTGGGCTTCGCTGACTCGATCCGGGCCGTCGAATTCGGATTGGATGGCGGGGATTAGATCGGGGAGAGGGGAGTGTCGCCGGCGGGGAAAAGCTGCGACGGCGAGCGGCGGCGCTAGCAGGTGGCGGCGGAGCTTCGCCGGCGAAGAGTGGAGCTCGGGCTACGGAGCACGGTTCGGGGCGCGGAGGGCAGCTACGGCTTCGGGGCGACGTTGCGAATTGAATGGGGGGCTCTCGTCGACGGGGACGCGACAGCGGCGGCCGGCGACGGGCCATGGCGGCGGCGGCGTTCGGGCAGCGACGGCGGAGATGATACAGCGCGCGATACGGGGCTAGACTAGGCTTGGGGGCATGCTTACCTGCTAGGGAAGCTCCTTGGCCAGCCAATTCGTCTCGAGCGACGGCGAGTCGGCGGGTCCGCGGCGACGCAGATCTCGGGCGGCGGCGATGGCGGTGGCTGCGCAGGAAGCGAGAGCGAGGGCGGGGCTTGGGGGTCGCGGGGCGGAGGAGTCGAGGGCGGCGCGTTTTATAGGCCGGCCGTGACGAGTCCGGGTCCTCGACGTGCGTGCTCGTGGCCGAGACGAACTCCAGCGTCGGGGCGGGGTCGGACTCGGGCGGAGGTGGGAGACGGGTCTGACCCGTGGGTCCCGCCTGGCAGTCGGCGTGGAGAGAGAGGGGCGCTGCGGGCCGCGTCGGGAGAGGAAAGGTAGGCGGGCGCTGCGCGGCCTGCTGGGCTTGGGCCGCGGAGCGGGCTGGCGCGGAGGCGAGCAGGCCGGCAGGCCGGGCGAAGCGGGCCGCTGGCCAGGCCGAAAGCGAAAACGCGCGAGCTGGGCCGGCGCGAGCGGAGCAGGCCAGGAGGAAGCGGGGCACTGTGCTGGGCTGGGCCGGAAACAGAGAGAGGAGGGGGATGGGCCGCTGCGAGGAGAAAAGAAAAGGGGCCAAGATTGGACGGGGAAAAGAGTTAAGGGAGGAAAAACGGACTCGGGCCGCTGCAACTTTTCTAGAGCTCCAAACGCAGCGATTCAAGTTCGAATTTAAACAGAATTTAAATTCCAATTGAACCACACACAAACAAAACTCAATGCAGTCGGCATGAATGCAACAAAAATGTTTCTATCCTTATATTAAATTTTTATTTATCAAAAATAATTTATTTTCCTTATATAAATATGAGCATAAATTAAATATAAACAATTTAATTACTAAATTTTTAAAAATAGGCATTTTTAGGGTGTTACAAACCTACCCCCCTTAAGATGAATCTCGCCCTCGAGATTCGGATGTGGATGGGAATAACTGTGGATATTCAGCTCTGAGATCTTCTTCTCTTTCCCAAGTCGCTTCATCCACTGAATGACGGCTCCACTGGACCTTGCACATCCGGATCACTTTATTTCTGGTGACTCTTTCTGACTCTTCCAAAATTCTGACAGGATGCTCAGTATAGGTAAGATCTTCCTCCACATTCAGCTCATCAATCGGAATCTGTTCCTCAGGTACTCGCAAACACTTTTTCAACTGAGACACATGGAACACATCATGTACTCCTGCTAACTTCTCTGGTAGCTCTAACTGATATGCCACTTCACCTTTCCGACCAAGTACCTTGAACGGTCCAATATATCGAGGTGCTAACTTGCCCTTAACATTGAACCTCTTCACACCTCTCATGGGTGACACCTTGAGATACACGAAGTCTCCAATTTCAAAGCTGAGATCTCTCCGTCGGTTATCCGCATAGCTCTTCTGTCTGGATTGTGCCACTTTCAGATTCTGTCTGATTATCTGTACTTGTCGCTCTGCCTCTCTTAGTATCTCAGGTCCGAACACCTGACCTTCTCCGGTCTGATTCCAGAATAGTGGTGTCCTACACTTTCTGCCATACAAAGCCTCGAAGGGTGACAGCTGCAAACTCTTCTGATAACTATTGTTGTACGAGAATTCCGCGTACGGTAAACTCTTGTCCCAACTGGCACCATATTGTAGAGCACAAGCTCTCAACATATCCTCCAATATCTGGTTCGTCCGTTCTGTCTGCCCATCTGTCTGCGGATGGTAAGCTGAACTGAACTGTAGCTTAGTGTCCATAGACTCATGCAATTGTCGCCAAAAGTGTGATGTGAACTGGGTACCTCGATCTGACACTATTCTTTTTGGTACCCCATGCAAACACACAATCCTCTCCATATACAACTCCGCTAGTCTGGCTCCCGAGTAGGTGGTCTTTACTGGTAGGAAATGCGCCACCTTGGTCAGACGATCCACAATTACCCAGATTGAATCAAATCCCCTCTGAGTGCGAGGTAAGCCAGTGATGAAATCCATACCGACTTCTTCCCACTTCCATTCAGGTACCTTCAGGGGCTGGAGTAAACCTGCTGGCCTCTGATGTTCAGCCTTGACTCTCTGACATGTGTCACATAGAGCTACGTATGTGGCCACATCTCTCTTTAATCCGTACCACCAAAATCTCTCTTTGATATCTTGGTACATCTTGGTACTACCTGGGTGTATTGAATATGCCGATTCATGGGCTTCTCTGAGGATTGCATCTCTGATCTGCACTATATCTGGTACACAGATCCTCTTCTCATACCACAATGTTCCTTGGTCATCCACTCGAAAACCAGGGGCTTTTCCTAATGCCACTAGTTCTACGACCTCCTTGATCTTTTCATCTGTGAGCTGTCCTTTTCGGATCTCTTGTTCCAAGGTCGGTTCTACTGCCATCTCGGTGACGCTAGTCACAAATCCCAGACTCATCCTTTCAAACTCTAAACTGAGTTCTTCCGGTAAGCAATGTCCAGTGATCTTATTCACATAACTCCTTCTACTCAGAGCATCTGCCACCAGGTTGGCCTTCCCTGGATGATAATGAATCTCCAGATCGTAGTCCTTGATCAGTTCTAACCAACGACGTTGTCTCATATTCAGATCTGACTGTGTGAACACATACTTGAGACTCTTGTGGTCAGTGTAAATATCACACTTATGTCCAATCAAGTAATGCCTCCAAATTTTCAAAGCATGCACTACAGCTGCTAACTCCAGATCGTGTGTCGGGTAGTTCTGCTCATGTTTCCTCAACTGCCTCGATGCATAAGCTACTACTCTGCCTTCCTGCATGAGCACACATCCCAATCCTAAACGAGATGCATCGCAGTAGATAGAGAAGCTCTTGGTTATATCCGGCAACACTAGCACAGGTGCCGTTGTCAATCTCTTCTTCAATTCTTCAAAGCTAACTTGACATTCTTCAGTCCAGACAAACTTAGCATTTTTCTCCAATAACGCCGTCAGGGGTTTAGCAATCTTGGAGAATCCTTCAATAAACCTCCGGTAGTATCCGGCCATTCCAAGGAAACTTCTGATTTCACTCACATCCTTAGGCGGATTCCAACTCAACACATCACTAACCTTCTTCGGATCGACTGCCACTCCACCATTGGACAGTACGTGTCCCAATAATGCTACTTCCTTCAACCAAAACTCACACTTGCTCAGCTTGGCATACAACTGATGTTCACGAAGTCTTTGCATCACCAACCTCAGATGTTCTTCATGCTCTTCCTCATTCTTGGAGAAAACCAGAATATCGTCAATGAACACTACCACGAACTTGTCAAGATAGTCCATGAACACACTGTTCATCAGATACATGAAGTATGCCGGTGCATTTGTCAATCCAAAAGACATGACTGTGAACTCATATAGACCATATCGGGTGGTGAAGGCTGTTTTGGGGATGTCAGTCACTCGTATCCTCATCTGATGGTAACCGGATCGGAGATCGATCTTAGAGAACACACACGCTCCTTTCAACTGGTCGAAGAGGTCATCAATCCTTGGCAACGGGTACTTGTTCTTGATGGTCACTTCGTTCAAAGCTCGATAATCCACACACAATCTCTGGGTCCCATCTTTCTTATCCACAAACAAAACTGGTGCTCCCCAAGGGGATGAACTAGGACGAATATACCATTTTGCTAACAATGCCCTTAATTCCTCCTTAAGTTTCTCTAGTTCTTTTACTCCCATTCTATATGGCCTCTTAGCTATAGGTGCAGTACCAGGCTTAAGATCAATAACAAATTCAACTTCGCGGTCTGGGGGCATACCTGGTAACTCATCCGGAAACACGTCTGGGAATTCACACACCACTCTGATGTCTTCCAGTGCTACACCTTCGGCTTGGTAGATCTGATTGTGTCCCACGGGACTAGCTGCTTGGTACTCCACTTTCTCACCAGTCTTTGCTGTCAGCTGCACTGTTCTTTTGGAGCATTGGATCACTCCATCATATCTGGCTAACCAGCTCATACCCAGAATCAAGTCAAACCCGAGGGTTTCTAGGACTATCGGGTTCACCACAAAGTCTACCCCCCTTATTGTGATGGTGATACAGGGGCAACGTAAAGTGGCACGCTGTTCTCCCCCAGGTGAACTAACTACCATGGGGTTTCCCATAGGTTGCAAGATCATCATGTTCTTTTTCACGAAAGCAGCAGATATGAAAGCATGCGAAGCTCCAGTATCAAACAAAACAGTTGCGAGAGACGAGTTGACAGGGAACGTACCCACAACGACATCCGTCGCTCCTTCTGCGGTTTCCGCACCCATGTGGTTGACCTTTCCTCTCGCTGGGTTCTGCTGCTGGTTCCCGTTCTGGTTCTGCGATTGTCCAATCCTCGGATTGTTGTTCTGACCCATAGTGTTCTGAGCCTTGCGAGGACAAGCGCTGGCATAGTGTCCCAGCTCACCACAACCAAAACACCTCGGAGCCGTAGGTGCATTGTTGGTCGGATTGGGGCGTTGGACAGGACCATTCTGTGGCTGGTTCTGAGGACGTTGCTGAGGTAGTGCTGAGGGGTACTGGGGACGTGGCTGGTACTGGGGACGTTGCTGATACTGGTTGCGGTTTATCAAACCGGACTGTCCCTGGAAACGCGGCGGAGTCACCATCTGCTGGTTTCCTTGCTGAGGATTGAAGCGAGGGCGAACATTGCTTCCTGACGGTGCGCCTTGAAGCTTTCTCTTCTTTTCTTCCATCTCACGGCGCTTGTGCTCCAGCAGTAGTGCGCTATCCACCAGTTCTTGAAAAGTGGCGAACCTAGAGCACAGGAGCTGGTACTGGAGTGTATCATGCAAGCCATCACGGAATCGGGTCTGCTTCTTCCTATCCGTATTCACGTCCTCTGGAGCATAACGGGCTAACTCAATGAACTTGTCACGATAAGCGGTGACACTCATACCTTCTTGCTTCAATGCCAGGAACTCCTTCTTCTTCAAGGTCATCAGCGCTTCCGGCACGTGGTGAGAACGGAAGCTGTCGCGGAACTCCTGCCAAGTGATCTGATCACGATTGGGATGAGCATATTGGTACGCATCCCACCAATCCAAAGCTGCTCCCTGGAGCTGTCCACTTCCATACAACACCTTCTCCCGGTCGTTGCACTGTGCGATGTCCAGCTGTCGTTCCACTGCCTTGAGCCAGTCCTCTGCTTGCATTGGGTCGCTAGACTTGCTGAAGGTAGGAGGGCGTCCCTTCATAAACTCACCCCTTTTGTCTCGGGGTTGCACGTAGTGCTGTTGGGGCGGGTTCTGCTGATTCTGCTGCATCAGTGCTATGGTTTGCGCCATCTGCTGAGTCAGCTGAAGTTGCATTTGCATCATCTGCTCCATAGTGAGTGGCGGTGGTGGAGGTGGTGGATTCTGATTCTGATTCTGATTGCTTCCACTGCCTCCGGGGTTGCTTCTGGTGTTAACCATCTACCATATCAAGAAATCTTCCATCAGTATTCCCGCCAACTGGTATTAGATAACCCATGCTTGCAGATGGTGCATAAGAAGATAGCAGTTCTTGGAAAGATATGATAGAGAGTAAGACAGAGGAAGTGCAAAGGAGATAGCTAACCCAACTATTTATTCACTAATATTCCTTAAACCTTAGTCCTATAACTAGATGGAGATAGACTTGCGTCTATGACCATCACAATCATTACAAAGATCCAAATCAAACATAAGCATAATAACAGTAAAATCAAGCACCCAAAGACATGATTCACAGAAGACTCGACAACACTGGTTTTGAAAATCGTAACTAAATGATCTGAAACAAAATCATGGTGGTCTCCTAGTGATTTTTCAACCGTTCTAACTAGGCTGCGTTCCTACAGTCAGCACTGCTCTGATACCAATCTGTCACACCCGGATTTACACAGAAATCCGAATGCTTCTATATGTGTGCCCAGGAAGTCCACAGAACACATATAGATAACAAATATGATAAACAGAGTACATATGCTCGAATAAAATGGTTTTACATCAGAGTTTGACTAAAATAACTAAATAACACAGCGGAAGACTAATTATTAACTCTCTCTCTAAACGAAGACGAAGACGAAGACGAAATCCATAATCCACAGGGTCTCTGACTGGTTGAGCACAGCTAGTAGAATGGCAGATCTTCAGGAAATTCAATAGCAGCAGTACCATCTAATCCATCTGTTACCCATCCGGGATTTTGTTGAATGGCAAGTGTAAGTAATTGTCTTACTTAGCAAATACAACACGGGTAATGAAGGCTTAAAAGAAAGGCTTGACACGGCTGTACTGCATTAGCAATTTTAGTTGATTCATTTTATCATAAACCAAGATTACTACATATAAGTGAATCCCAGTTGCAATTCCCAATTAATGAAGTAGAGGTGGACATTAAACAATAATTAAATATCAACTTCTAATCAAAAAGGATCCAGGCCGCTCTTGACCCTGAGCAAGGCTATCATGATAGATTATACACTCTGCAGAGGTTTCGCCCTTTACCCACCAGTCGCGTAAAAGTTCAAAGGAACTTTGCACCCAACCACGCACATCAACACTTCCGAGGTGTGACTGCATAGGGACGCTACGAGGCTTTTCACAAGACACCCTAACAAAACAGTAGCCGTTATGGTACAACCTAGGCAGCATGACCCGAGGCACCGAGACTGACTTACGCCCGTGCCGCAGCACGAGGGGGTCAATGGCGTCCAATCGCAGAAAAGTAATGCAGAAACAGAATTAAATAGCGCAACGTGCAGAACCCCCGCCAAACGGAAGCTCCTACACGGGACTGTGCCTCACAAGGGCAAAGCCAACGGAAACTCCGTCCTCGGTGGATCAAACCATACTCTCACCCATGCTTCCCATAACGCCGGTGGCCCACCGGTAACCACTGTGGAATTAGAGCCGTACAAGTTACTTGTCCAAGACCAGAGCCATTATAGTTCCGGCGGTGGCGACAGGTTCCTGGGTTGCCGCTTTAAGAACCAGTCCTTACGGAGTGACACTAGGGCCAAGCACGAAGCATACGCCCTAGCTCCCTGATCCATGTTGCTAAAAAGCAAGTTTTATCATTAACATTGAAGTGAACCATTAAGTCAAGATTAACAGTTAAACATTGGTGACAGTAGCGGCGCTTAGCAAAGATCTACCCAAATGCAATAACCCAGGGTAATCAAGGTATAAGATAAACAAAACTAGGAATAACCTTAATGGGAACAATTTAGACACATGCATATGCAGTAAATAGTGTAAAGGTGTGTATAGGTAGCAAGGATTGTCCGTGCTGTACTTGCCTTCGTCCAACTGCTGCTGTTGCTCTTGCTGCTGCTGTTGGTCTTGCTCCTCGTAACCCTCGAACTCAAACGTGTACGGCTCACCGACTGGACTCATACAACAACACACAAGCATCCAAACAAGCCAGTACATGCAAACAATATTAATCTATTAGAACAGTACACCAAACAATAAAAACAGAACAAAAGAAGGCTTAGAAACTAATCTACGCTTCGCTACGAACACGTGAGCGCGAGAATCACTCAAATCGGAGTTAAAACGAAGAAGTTATGGCTTTTCTAAGGTTCAGGGACTTGCTGGCAAAGTTTTAAAAGTTCCAGGGGCTTATTTGCAAAAACTCAGGGGCTAAAACATAATTTTGTATAAAAACAGGAGGGTTTATTTGCAATTTGACAAAAACAGGACCTCGGGTACTATTTTCAAATAAGACAGGGGGTTTTCTGTAAAAATCAGGACTTAATTGTAATTATTTTTGAATAGAACAGGACTGCGGGTTAATTTTGAAAAAGGCCAGGGACTCTTTTGAAAAACGTCCAAGGCTGACTCAGTTGACCGGTACGGTCAACTTTGACTGGGCTTCGCTGACTCGATCCGGGCCGTCGAATTCGGATTGGATGGCGGGGATTAGATCGGGGAGAGGGGAGTGTCGCCGGCGGGGAAAAGCTGCGACGGCGAGCGGCGGCGCTAGCAGGTGGCGGCGGAGCTTCGCCGGCGAAGAGTGGAGCTCGGGCTATGGAGCACGGTTCGGGGCGCGGAGGGCAGCTACGGCTTCGGGGCGACGTTGCGAATTGAATGGGGGGCTCTCGTCGACGGGGACGCGACAGCGGCGGCCGGCGACGGGCCATGGCGGCGGCGGCGTTCGGGCAGCGACGGCGGAGATGATACAGCGCGCGATACGGGGCTAGACTAGGCTTGGGGGCATGCTTACCTGCTAGGGAAGCTCCTTGGCCAGCCAATTCGTCTCGAGCGACGGCGAGTCGGCGGGTCCGCGGCGACGCAGATCTCGGGCGGCGGCGATGGCGGTGGCTGCGCAGGAAGCGAGAGCGAGGGCGGGGCTTGGGGGTCGCGGGGCGGAGGAGTCGAGGGCGGCGCGTTTTATAGGCCGGCCGTGACGAGTCCGGGTCCTCGACGTGCGTGCTCGTGGCCGAGACGAACTCCAGCGTCGGGGCGGGGTCGGACTCGGGCGGAGGTGGGAGACGGGTCTGACCCGTGGGTCCCGCCTGGCAGTCGGCGTGGAGAGAGAGGGGCGCTGCGGGCCGCGTCGGGAGAGGAAAGGTAGGCGGGCGCTGCGCGGCCTGCTGGGCTTGGGCCGCGGAGCGGGCTGGCGCGGAGGCGAGCAGGCCGGCAGGCCGGGCGAAGCGGGCCGCTGGCCAGGCCGAAAGCGAAAACGCGCGAGCTGGGCCGGCGCGAGCGGAGCAGGCCAGGAGGAAGCGGGGCACTGTGCTGGGCTGGGCCGGAAACAGAGAGAGGAGGGGGATGGGCCGCTGCGAGGAGAAAAGAAAAGGGGCCAAGATTGGACGGGGAAAAGAGTTAAGGGAGGAAAAACGGACTCGGGCCGCTGCAACTTTTCTAGAGCTCCAAACGCAGCGATTCAAGTTCGAATTTAAACAGAATTTAAATTCCAATTGAACCACACACAAACAAAACTCAATGCAGTCGGCATGAATGCAACAAAAATGTTTCTATCCTTATATTAAATTTTTATTTATCAAAAATAATTTATTTTCCTTATATAAATATGAGCATAAATTAAATATAAACAATTTAATTACTAAATTTTTAAAAATAGGCATTTTTAGGGTGTTACATAAGGAAAACTCTAGAATGCACCAGGAAACATGGGCTTAAGATGAACCCGAACAAGTGTGCTTTTGGAGTTTCGGCTGGAGAGTTTCTGGGATTTTTGATACATGAAGGAGGAATAGGAGTTGGTAAGAAAAGCATGAAGGCAATTGATGAAATTGTTCCTCCAACTAATCTTAAAGAGTTACAATCGCTGCTTGGCAAGATAAATTTTGTGAGAAGGTTCATATCAAACTTGTCACAAAAGGTGTTGCCCTTTTCCTCACTGTTGAAAATAAAAAAGGATCAAAAGTTTGTATGGGGTGACGAACAACAGAAGGCTTTTGATGAAATAAAGGAGTACATGAAGAAGCCACCAGTATTGGTGCCTCCACAATTGAACAAGCCTTTCAAGTTGTACGTGGCGGCCGATGCCCAAACTATTGGATCGGCCCTCATTCAAGAATTTGAAGGGAAGGAAAGAGTAGTTGCATACCTTAGCCGAAAGTTACTAGATCCAGAGACAAGGTATTCGGCTATAGAGAAACTTTGCTTATGTGTTTACTACTCCTGTACAAAATTTCGGCACTACTTACTACATGCCGAATGCATTGTGTATTCAAAATTTGATGTGATAAAACACATGTTGTCTATGCCAATTTTGAACGGAAGGATTGGCAAATGGATTTTAGCTTTATCTGAATTTGAGTTAAGGTTTGAATCGGCAAAGGCTGTTAAGGGACAGATTATTGCCGACTTCATTACTGAACATCATGATACATCGATAAATTTGCTTAACATTGTTCCTTGGGTGTTATTCTTCGATGGATCTTCATGCAACAAAGGTGGTGGAGCAGGTATCTTATTAATTTCACCCAAAGGAGAAACATTTGAGTTTGCTGTTCCCATTCAATCTGCTGTTACTAACAATCAGGCTGAGTATGAGGCATTGCTCAAAGGGCTCCAATATTTGAAAGAAGCAAAGGCCATTGTAGTTGAAATTTTTGGAGATTCAGAATTGGTCATAAAACAATTGAATGGTGAATATGAGTGCAAAAGTGATACCTTGAGGAATTACTATGAAGAATGCAAAGAAATATTGAAGAGCTTTCGGTCAGTAATTCTACAACACATTCCTAGAGGGGATAATGGAGAGGCAAATAGATTGGCCCAAAGTGCATCAGGTTATAGAGAGTTTCAAGAAGTGTTTGCTAATGATGTATATGCTTTCGGAAGTAATCTGGCAGAAGATGATTGGAGGAAAGAAATTGCCGATTATTTGGAGAATCCATCCCAGAAAGTTTCTAGAAAGCTCAGATATAAAGCTTTAAAGTTTGTTCTTCTTGATGATAATTTGTATTATAAATCCTTGGATGGGGTACTGTTACATTGCTTAAATCATGAAGAAGCAAAGAGGCTGATGAGTGAAGTACATGATGGGTTATGTGGAGCACATCAATCGGCCTACCGAATGAAGTGGGTTATTAGAAGAACTGGATATTACTGGCCGACAATGTTGGAAGATTGCTTTGAATATTACAAGGGATGTCAAGACTGTCAGAGATTTGGAAACATTCAAAGAGTTCCAGCATCGGCTTTGAATCCCATTATCAAGCCATGGCCATTCAGAGGATGGGGAATAGATTTGATTGGCCAAATAAATCCTCCATCTAGCAAGGGGCATAAGTTTGTGCTTTTGGCAACCGATTATTTTACCAAGTGGGTTGAGGCAATTCCATTAAAGAAGGTGACGTCGGAGAATATGGTTGAATTTGTTAAAGAACATATCATTTACAGATTTGGGATTCCTCAAACAATCACCACAGATCAAGGGGCTCAATTTACATCTTCAGAGTTCAAAGATTTTGCTGAAAGTATGGGCATCAAATTGTTAAATTCTTCTCCTTATTATGCCCAAGCTAATGGTCAGGCAGAGGCTTCTAACAAGATTATGATTAAAATTATACAGAAGAAGATTGATCAGAAGCCGAGAAAGTGGCATTCGGTACTCAATGAGGCTTTATGGGCTTACCGAATGGCTCCACATGGGGCTACACAGACGTCTCCTTATGAGTTGGTGTATGGGCATCATGCTATCTTGCCATGGGAAATACAATTAGACTCAAGGAGAATAAAGTTGCAAAAGGATTTAAGTTCTAAAGATTATAATGATTTAATGATGGACGAATTAGAAGATTTGCATATGATTCGTCTCAGGGCCTTGGAAAATATCGAGAAAAATAAAATGCGAGTTGCTAAATATTACAACAAGAAGGTGCAAGTTAAGCAATTTACAGAAGGTGATCTAGTTTGGAAAGCGATATTGCCGATTGGAACCAAATATGCAGCATTCGGCAAATGGTCTCCAAATTGGGAAGGCCCTTTCAGAGTAGTTAGATGCGTGCCTGGAAATGCATATATTTTGAAGACATTATTGGGAGAAGAATTTGCTTCTGCTATAAATGGAAGATATTTGAAGAGGTATTATCCCAGTGTTGAAATCGATCGGTGATTGATATATTAAATTGCCGAACAGCCGATATTTGGGAAGAAATCGTCTTTAGAAGGAAATTGACAGAGACATTGGAGAAAAAGAAAAATGGCCAATACTGAATGTATTGCCCTTAGCACAAAGTATGTTACATCAAGAGTTCATGCAAAAGATAAGTTTTATTGCCGAAATTCCATAAATCCCTAGTACAAACTACTGAAAGAGCCTGTTCAAAACAGACTGGGGATGAATGGAATCGGCAATGGCAGCGCCATGGCCATCAAGACGATCAATGGAGGCGTCAATATCGTCGATGTCTTCTGGGTTGTTGTTGGCAAAACCAACCGGCATTCTGGAATAGTCGGTGCCGGTGTGCGTCGACATAGCGACGAGACCCGCAGCGACGCCCAGGCGAACGCCATGGGAAGCCACTTCGTCGACACGACCTGCCACCGCACCAAGGCGTGCCTCGGGTGTGTCCCCTTGGGCGTTCACCTTGTCCGCCAGCTCCTCCACCAGCGCCTTCAGTCGATCAAGTTCAGCATCACGCGCTGCAAAGTCACAAGGGGATAACAGATTAATATCATTTGGAGGACGAGAATTGAGATTGAGCAGATTGCAGAACTCACCATCAATGACTTCAAGCAGCTGCTTGCGCTCGGCCTGCCATTCGAGGTCCACAATCCCGGCTTGCTTGGAGATGATCTCCAGTTCGCGACGAGAGTCGTCGCGCTCCGCCTTGAATCGGCGAGCATCGCCGTCTGAGTAGCGGGAGTCGTCCGACGAACGAGTCCGATTGGACGAACTCGAGGAGTTGGGCGCCGCAGGAGCAGCGGCTGGAGCCGCAACTGGCGCACCAGCGCCGGCAATCCATTGGATTACCCTGAAAGAACAAAGAAGATTCGTCAAGAAAGAGAAAGGAAATCTCGAGAAGAACAGGGAGAAGCAAGCAGCCAATCACCTGCGGCGAGCGCCGGCGCGACTTCCTTCGGCCTCATCGACGGCCGGGCGCCTCCTGTTGTTGTCGGCCATTGGAAGTACCTCGGAGTTACTGTGGATGGGGAAAAGAATGACTTGAGCCGGCAAGGACTTGGAAGACGAAGAACTTGGTGAAAAACTGTGGGCTGCCTGGGTGTTTATTTATAGAACCCGCAGAGGAAATCGTGGCCAAAGATCGTGGCGCGTATTCCGAAGAGTTCGGAAGGTGGAAAGGATTTTCCAGCCGATCGGTTCTCATGTCGTTTGGGATTCTTATCGAGTCGTATTCGGCTTTGACTGGATGAGATTCGGCTATGTCATAGTTGAAGCGTTTTCGGGTCTGACGCTATTAAAACCAGCTTTGCCGAATGAGTTGTCCACAATGAAGAGAAAGCAAAGATTGGTGAAATTACAAAGTTGGTAAGACATTCGGCTAATTAAATATTCAATACAATTACACACCCAAGTACTTGGAGATTACATCTTTAGCATCAGATATCATTCTATTAATGGTCTCCAAAAGATTTTTGCCTGCTTCTTGGGTTTTTATCAGAGCAGAGAGCTTCGTTTTGAGCTGTTTATCTTCAGATAGAATTGCCGATGCTTCCTTTCGTATCCTCTCTGTCAGATCAGGGAATTCGGCTAACTTCTTCTCGTCAGCTTCGATTTCGGTTGACAGAGTCCTCAATTCGGCTTCTAGCTCAGCTTTTCTGATTTTCTTCAGATCAAGTGCTGACTGCAGTCTAGCTGACAATTCTTTATTGCTCTGAGCTTGGATATACAGATCTTTCAAGGATTGCTTAGCTATGGCTCTTCTTTGTTCTAAAGCTGGTTGTAAAGATTGACTTTTCAGAACCTGTCTGACTGCAGCAAATTTTTGATCCAATTGAGAGATTGGTTCAAAAGAAGCTTGAATATCAACAGGAAGTTTTTGTTCAATGGGCTCAAGCATATCTCTCAGAAGATCAGCATCCTTGACTTGATCCTGGATGTCTTTGTGCAGAAAGGAGAAGATTTCCTTTAGTTTTGCCTGGGTTTCTTCTGATAAAGTCTGACCAGAAGAAATTTCCTCTGCTTGTTCGGCAACAAGATCATCCAAGGGAAATGAGTAGCTGGGTGATGAAGTTATTTTCTCCTGGAAAAAGATATTGCCGAATTAATGATTATCCATTGAATAAAGAACTGGGGAGACTGGGAAATTATCTCTACCTCATTCCTGATCTCTTGGATGGAGAGAGAAGGCGGCTCAAGCTCAGGCAAAGGTTCTTGTATGTCATGCTGAGGAGAGCTTGGAAGGTTCTTTGGTGAAGATGAGGCTTCTGGCTGAGGTGCATCAGGTAGAGCTGAAGCTGGTTCTTGATGAGAAGAAGAACTCTCCAAGATTGGGTCTATTGAGATTTGCTCTGAAACTGAAAAAAGAATCAATGCCGATGGAGAAGAACTTTAAAGACAAAATAGTGAGAAATTTTACCAATCATTGAAGCATCGGCAGGATCTGTACTGATTGCTGGCTGCTGTTCTCTGGCCTGAAATCAAGAAGAAATAAAGCTGAGCAAAACACCAAAAGCATTATAGTCAAAGAAAAAAGGGTCTGACCTTGATTTTGCTACTTGTTCTTTTCTTCTTTACAACTGAAGGAGCAGTTAAAGAAAGAGTTTTCCTCTTGACAGATGATGGTCTAGTAAGTATTAGATCTGAAGAAGCTTGTCTAGCCATCAGCTGAGCCAAGTTGGCTGATAATCAGGCATTAATTCAAGGCAGAAGGGATGGATTGGCATGTTGAAGATATGATCATGGAATTCTTGCCACCAGAGAGTGAAGGAAGGATGGGCAGATATTATTAGCACAAAAGGATCAGGTGCATAAATAGTTCCACAGCATTTATAAGTAAAAATCCTTCTTGTCTCTGTGGAATCCTTGACAATCTCCCTGGGCCTGAGAAATTCATGGAGGAATAGCCTAGGGGGCACTTGGCCGCATCCCAACTGTCTAGCCATCATGTTTGGCTGGTAATATTCATAAGTGCTTTGAACCAGCCTCCCTCCACAGAATTCGGCTGGCAGGATGCAGGGCTGGATGAAGGCATTGAAAATTGCTACGGATCGTACATCAGTGCATCTAGTCTTAAAGCTGAATTCGCAAGGGAGAGTAAGATTGTCATTATCCAAATATGGGAACCAAAGAGGATGAGCAAAGCCTCTGAAGAAGAGCTCAAACAGTTCACCAATGTTCTTGTTGATAGATACAGTGGAAGCAGCTTCTCCATAGGTTTGACAACCTTTGGTTCTCCAGGCCTCTCCTTCTTTGTAATTGATTGAAGGGAAGTCTCGGCTGTTGAGGTCAATAGCAACGATTTGATGCATGTATAACTGCAGCCACATTTGGACAAACCACCAGGGACCATTTACACAGGGGATTTTCTTACTGGTATGCATCAGGTGGGTGGTTTGATTGAGCATATGATAGACGCTTCCCAGAAGGTATTTCCCAAGTGGGATGACTTTTCCAGCAGCCAGCTCTTCAGCCATCACGATGTGATTCAAGGTTGGCTCATTGGCTTTGCCACAAAAGACTGATCTGCATAGCCACATATTCAGGAAGGCCCTGTATTCGACATCGGTCAGAGGGCCATCAGACATATGATTCTGAATGTATCTCTTATATCCAACCCCTGTTTTTACTCCTGTCTGCTTGGAGGAACCTTTGTGATCATATGGGTGTACAGTTCCTGTAACATTCAGGCCGGTCATCATGTAGACATCGGCCAAAGTAGGAGACATTGGGCCATGACCAAAAAGAAAGGTATTTGTACCATTGGACCAAAAGTGGCAAGCTGCAATCAGGAGGTTCTCATTCTTTGGTGTTTCGGCTAATGACAGCTCCAGGCAATGAGAAATACACAGATGATCCCAGTTCTGTGTTTGGGGGCTTTTATCATCAGACATCCTTTTATACCAATTTCTCCAGCCGGCAATTGGGGGTAAGGGCCAGTTCTTGAAGGCGTCTTGCCACTCATGAGGTTTTGTCAGCGAAGTCTTGAAAGGAATCCTCTGAGATTCGGCCGCAATGATTTCGGAAGGGTCTGAATCCCCTACAGGGCCGAGGAAATAGGATGGAGATTTTTCCTCAACAGGGATAAGGATTTCGGCAGCCAGGGCCTATCAAGAATGGAAGGAGATGAGAAGAAATTTAAGATGCAAATCGAAAGAAGAATGCCGAATATGCTTGAGGGGATTGAAGCTTACCTGGAGGGCAAAATCTTGATTCGCCATTTGAAGATCGGAGCTTGAAAGATTCGACGAACTAGGGTTTGAGTTTGAACGCACTCTGAGGATTTGGGAGCAGAAAACGGATATCGAGCGGGCTCAGCCTGGAAATGTTGGGGATTCCTGGTCAATTCCGAGATAAAGTATCCTTTATCCCGAAATTGAAGGGGCATGTGTTGACACCAAAAATTAACACCAGGAAGAGGCTGACATGTGGGCCGGATTTGGTGGAAGGATGCCATTCGGCTAAAGGGCTTTCTCTGAAGCATTCGGCAAAGATGCTCTGCGGTCGGGAACGCGTCGCCATTCGGCTAAGGGGTTTTCTCTGAAGCATTCGGCAGAAATACTCTGCGGTCGAGAATGCGTCATCATTCGGCAGAAGCATTGTTCCGCAGGCGAAGAGTGGTAGCGTTCGGGAAGACATGATGACGTGGATCAATATAAGGAAAAGGCCGGTTCGAACAAGGAATGCAATATGGGCACGAAGATCCGTCATTTATTTTTAGAAACAAGTATTGTAGTCGTGTCCGACTAGGAGTTGTATCAAGACCTGGGTATAAATATAAACCCATGGCATCTGTAAAAAGGGAGACAATCAATCATACAACAAACCGGCCCCGTGCCAACATCGAGTCCTTTAGTCGAGTCGTCGAGTTCTTCGAGAGGAGTCATCGATCCGTCGACCTCCGTAAGTACCGGCAACCTTGTATCATGCTTAGTATCATGCGGTGGATTTAAGCTTTGATGCAAGTAGTCTTGTTACCATGCTTAGTATCATCCGGTGGATTTAAGTTGTGGTCTCAAGAAGGTTCCTCTGTTAGGTCATGAGCCATGCGGTGGGCTAAGATCTAGTATGGACCAAGTTATCGGCTCTGTTAGATTTCGGCAAGATCTAATAGATTCATTAAGTTACCCCGTGTTGCTTCATTTTTACTATGTGCTTAATTCATGCAACACACCTTTGCCCAATCTAGATCGGCTAGAATCGGCTCTACTTCACGATGTGACGACTTATCCCCTCACAGCCGAGTCCGAAACCGATCTAGGTTGCCACGTGTCGCGGGTTCGAGCTTGTCGGCATCGTGTGGATCTTGACAGAACCGGGTATCATGCGGTAGATGCAGGTTTTTGGGTCGTCTTAGAGCTAATCATCCGGTGGATTAGAATTCGATTCGATCTGATAGATTTATCTTTACCGATTAGGCTTGTTCCTTCGCCATGGACCCCGATTCGGCTAAAATAGCCGCATTCGGTAGTGCTCTCACGAGTGAACGTGTGTTCGTGGGTTTGCATTGGACAATGAATGCTTTTAGCCTTTCACAATTAGATTGTATCATGCGGTGGATTGATCTAATCTGATTGGTGGTGTGGCCTCAAACGAGTTGTATCATGCGGTGGATTAACTCGTTCGTTGCCATGCTTGACGGGTGCTGCTTTCGGCCTATGCATTCTTGTTTTCAATGTAAATTCGTGACTGTGTTGTGGGTTCGTAATTAAACATTGAATGCTTTTAGCTTTTCATGGTTAGACTGTATCATGCGGTGGATTGGTCTAATCTGATTAGTGGTGTGGTCTCAAACAAGTCGTATCATGCGGTGGATTAACTTGTTTTGTTATCATGCTTGACGGGTGCTGCTTTCGGCCTATGCATTCCTTGTTTACTGTGAATTTATGATCATGTTTCACCCTTTTATTTATCTATCATGCTCTGTTTCTCGTTAATCGGCTATGAGTATGTGTTACAATGTTCATTCGGTTGAAAGCCGATCTTTCGTCATGCTTACGTCACGCATTCGGCAGTGCGCTCCTCGTGTGCCTTGCCGATTGCCGAATAAGGCTTTAACTGCCGACAGATAGCTTGTCCGTAGCTATATGTCTCTCGAGATTTGGCTTCAACGCCGCAAATATGGAACTGTCCGGTCTCACCCGGCACGTTCCAGGTTTTGATCTAAACTTTTTTGTCCCTTTGTTAGTTTTCAGGCAAACTGACTGGCACGCTTCCGGATTCAAAAGCCCGGGCCACGTGTGAAGCCGGCTAATTCGGCTTGCTGTGTGCTTGGCGTGAGGTGCGGATTTTACGTCAACACATTCCTCATAGTAATTCCTTAAGATATCGTTTCTGCACTCATATTCGCCATTTAGTTGACTTATGACTAATTCTGAATCTCCAAAGATTTCAACTGCAATGGACTTTGCTTCTCTCAAGTATTGAAGTCCTCTGAGCAACGCTTCATACTCGGCTTGATTATTAGTGACAGTAGGTTGAATAGGAATAGCAAATTCAAATACCTCTCCTTTTGGCGAAATTAACAAAATACCTACTCCACCACCTTTGTCACATGAAGATCCATCAAAGAATAATACCCAAGGAGCAATTTCAAGCAAATTAGCTGATGAATCGCGATGCTCAGTAATGAAGTCAGCAATAATCTGCCCTTTAACAGCTTTTGCCGATTCAAACTTTAACTCAAATTCAGACAAAGCTAAAATCCATTTGCCAATCCTTCCGTTCAAAATTGGCATAGACAACATGTGCTTTATCACATCAAATTTTGAATACACAATGCATTCGGTATGTAGCAAGTAGTGCCGAAACTTTGTACAGGAGTAGTAAACACATAAACAAAGTTTCTCAGTAGCCGAATACCTCGTTTCGGGATCAAGCAATTTCCGGCTAAGACATGCAACTACCCTTTCCTTTCCCTCAAATTCTTGTATGAGGGCCGATCCAATAGTTTGGGCATCGGCCGCCACGTACAACTTAAAAGGCTTGTTTAGCTGTGGAGGTACCAATACTGGTGGTTCTTTCATGTATTCCTTGATCTCATCGAAAGCCTTTTGTTGTTCGTCACCCCATACAAACTTCTGATCCTTCTTGACTTTTAGCAGCGAAGAGAAAGGTAACACCTTTTGTGATAAATTTGATATGAATCTTCTCACGAAATTAATCTTGCCAAGTAATGACTGTAATTCCTTAAGATTAGTTGGAGGAACAACTTCATCAATGGTTTTCATACTTTTCTTGCCAACTCCTATTCCTCCTTCATGCACCAAAAATCCCAGAAATTCTCCTGCCGAAACTCCAAAAGCACATTTATTCGGGTTCATCTTGAGCCCATGCTTCCTAGTGCACTCTAGAGTTTTCCTTATGTCGGCCAAATGTGCTTCATGATCCAATGACTTAATCACAACATCATCAATATATATCTCCACAATCTTGCCGATCAACTCATGAAAAATATAATTCATGGCTCTCTGATAAGTTGCACCAGCATTCTTCAAACCAAACGTCATGACAACCCATTCAAACAACCCTATATGTCCTGGACATCTGAAAGCTGTTTTCGCTATATCTTCCAATGCCATAAAAATTTGATTGTACCCTGCATTACCATCCATGAAACTAATCACTTTATATCCAGCAGCAGCATCAACCAACGAGTCAGCAATAGGCATTGGATATCCATCCATGGGTGTAGCTCTGTTCAGATCTCTAAAGTCTATGCAAACTCTCATCTTCCCATTTTTCTTGTACACAGGAACAATATTAGAGATCCATTCTGCATATCTGCATGGCCGAATAAAATTTGCTGCTATTAATCTTTCCACTTCTTTCTTTACATCGGCCAACACTTCATCTTTGTAGATTTTCCGGGGTGGTTGCTTGTAAGGTTTATAACCAGGCTTGATCGGCAATCGATGCTCAACAATGGAACGATCTAAACCAGGCATCTCCGAATAATCCCAAGCAAAGCAATCTTTGTATTCTTTTAACAACTCAATCAACTTTTCTCTGAAAACCGAATCCAAGCTAGCACTGATGAATATCGGCCTTGGTTTGTCACCGTCTCCAATGTCTACCTCTTCTAATTTATCAGCCGACACAAATCCACGTCCTAGCTTCCCATCAGTCCCATCGATTGGATTATCCATTAAAAATTACTAAAAGAGCCGACTGCTTCGATCGGCTGTTGATCACTGCTGACTGGCTCAACAGGACCCTCTCCCCAGTCCTTACCTGAGAAGCAATCTATGCCTTGATATTCCCAGAAGGCTAGTTCCACATTAGCCATGCTAATTGAGTCATCTGCTGGGACAATTTCCACTTGATCATCTATCCACTGAATAAGCTGCTGATGCATAGTAGACGGAATACAACAATTCGCATGGATCCAATCCCTTCCAAGTAGCAAGCTGTATGCCCCTTTGCCTTCAATAACAAAGAAGGTTGTAAGCAGAATCTTAGATCCAATCATCAGATCTACATGTACACATCCTTTGGTATCCGAAGGATTTCCAGCAAAATCATTCAAAACTATGCTTGTTGGCGTTAAATCTCCAGGGCTCATGCCAAGTTTCCTGAATGTATTGTATGGCATCACATTAACAGCAGCTCCACCATCAACGAACATCTTCTTCAGTGGCTTTCCGTTGACATATCCTCTTAAGTACAGTGGCTTCATGTGCCGATTCTGGACTGGCTTCTCGAAAATAGCTTGTTTATTCAATACCAATTGTGCCATTAACCCACATTGCTCGGCTTCATCCACTTCTGACAATATCTCTTCCTGTACAATTTGATTAGCTGGAGCCATAAATTCATTCGGCAAGAAACATACCATGCATGTAGGAGCCGAATGACCCGATTCGTCGGGTTTGTCTTTTGGACGCCATATCGATCTCATCCTGGTTCCTGCTCGCTTCAACTCTTGATTCCTCAGGCGTTGGACTCTTCTCTTCTGGCTCTTTCTTAGACCAGGTGGACACCACTGTCCTTTTTGCCAGACATACTCACGATCTTCTTCTTCATGATCAATCCATCTACGATCAGCATGTCTTTTCCTTGGTTGATCATCATTCTTATATATTTTTAGACGCCGATCATCACTAGGATGTATCCTTCCAATTCTTTCGTGGACGGATCGGCGACTGGCACCATTTTGCCTATGTTCGACATATCCATTACTGCATTCAGGACAGTTATTCCATGTAGGCAGCTTTAAACCCTCGTTCCAACAGTGTCTGAAGAAGACACAATCCCAATGTGCACGTTCTCGTTCTCGGGCATATTCCTCTTGTTCTTCCTCATACCTTTTTTCTTCGCACCTCCTCTTCTCCTCCTCGTACTCACGTCTCTGGTAGTGCTCTTTTTCTTGCTGACGCTGCCACTTATTGAGGAGAATGCGCGATGTGACTCTGGGTTTAGAAGATTCCCCAATTTCAAATCGGCTATTCGGGAAGCGAGGCTTTTCCTCGCGAATCTGTTCGATCGTGATTTGCCGATTAGGATCGACTGAGCCATTCTGCTTCGCTTCCTTCGACGTCAGGACTCTCATCTTTCCCTTTTCTCCAGATTCGGCAACATTCACCATATTGATTGAGAACCCAATCATGTTCTGAGGAAACGGGTTATTGTCCAACTTCATCTTATTGTCGAATTTCAGATGCCCTTCTTGGATAGCTTTCTGAATCCTTACTCTAAAAACTCTGCATTCATTGATGGAATGAGAATTTCTATCATGGAATCCACAGTACCTTTTATCTTTCACTCCATCAGGCCGAAGCATAGAATGCCCCTCTGGTAGCTTGATCTGGCCTTCTTTTACAAGATAGTCAAACAATTTATCTGCCTTAGTTACATCAAAATCATAGGTGCCCTTATTCTGTTTAATCCACCTCTGATTCACCATGACTGGTTCTTTGCCCCACACTATCTCTGTTGCAGCTATCTCCTCACTATCTTCATACTCATCTCCTTGATCTGCTCTTTCAAGGAATTGGTTATAGATATCAGCTACATCATTATGTTTAGCAAATCTGGCATCTTTCTTGAAACCATACGCCTGGTTACTCATTAAGGCCAATCTGTGTGACAACTGGCCCAGATCATCGAACTCCATTCCAAATAGCTTTTCCCGAATGGCAGGCAGCATGCCAGCTACAGCCATACCAGCTAGCTGGTCATCAGGTATGTTCAG
This sequence comes from Echinochloa phyllopogon, assembly GCA_033239725.1. NCBI lineage: Eukaryota > Viridiplantae > Streptophyta > Magnoliopsida > Poales > Poaceae > Echinochloa > Echinochloa phyllopogon. Next base: position 48,051,761 of record BTCW01000015.1, read on the forward strand.
AGAAAAGCACATGCTCTTTGTTTCCCTAAATCTCCAGAGGAACTCCGTAGGTGTCTCATTATTTCTCTGCCTTAAGCTGGTAAAATCAACCAACTTTTTCTCGGTACTGCCAATGTAGTAATGAGCATGGAATTTCTGCTCCAGGTCTTTCCAAGTACAAATTGACTGAGCAGGCAAAGAAGCAAACCATGTAAAAGCTGGACCCGTCAGTGACAAAGGAAAGTATCTGATTCTGAAAGCTTCATCTGCTGAAGCTTCTCCAAGCTGCATCAGATATCGAGCTATATGTTCCACAGTGCTAGTATCGTCTTGTCCCGAGAATTTAGTAAACTCTGTAGGCACCTTGACTCTATTCGGCAATGATACCCTTTGGTACCATTCTGGGAAAGGAGACGAGTACATGTACCCCTGATTTTTAGGCTTCAGACCAAATTGATTTTGTAATACATCGGTCATTTTTTGCACCATGAGGTCAATATTGGTATCTTGATTCCCTGGTCTCCCAGCAGGCATCCCTGTAGTACCAACATACCCGGGATTCGGGAGAGCATCAATAGTATTGTAATCCATGAACTCTGAATATCCGTTTCCATACACATCCCTTTGTAGCCTGTTGTTCAGAGGGGATATCTTGTAAGCAGAAGCAGGTAGATTTCCCGTGGTGCCGAATGCCATATCACCATATGTACGAGGTTTCGGCAATGCATGCTGAAGCTCTTGCTGAATCGGCTGTCCACTCGTGTCTTTAGTTCCAGAAGCTTTAGTTTCTTCAGTACCTTTACCATGACGTTTTGGGACCGATGCTTGAACATTGAAATATGTTGGTCCACCAAGTTGTCCATGCGCTTGCTCAAAAGGCTTATCCACGTGTTGACCAAAGATGTTGACCAGTATGAGCCGAAAACTGTTCAGGAATGCAGCATTATGATTGGTCATTGTTTCTCCTAAAGCCTTGTACAACAAACTAGAGAACTTCTCCCTTTCTTCATCTTCAGTAAGATCAGATTGTCCCGGCAAAAGAACTCTTGGCAGATCTGACTTGAGAAACGGTGCACCACTCCTGTTCTTAGCAAAAGACAGCAAGCATTTCTTGATGAACTGATCTGCAGCAGTCTTCACCATTTGTTGATGTTCATCAGACAATTCTTCAAAAGTGACATCCAGAATGTCTTTTAATTCAGGCATCTTCGAAGCTTGTGGTCCCACCAGGCGTGCCAAAAAGTGTGTTGACGTAAAATCCGCACTTCACGCCAAGCACACAGCAAGCCGAATTAGCTAGCTTCATACGTGGCCCGAGCGTTTGAATCCGAAAGCGTGCCAGTCAATTTTCCTGAAACTGACAAAGGGAGAAAAGATGTTTAGATAACACCTGGAACGTACCGGGTGATACCAGTCAGTTCCATATTTGTGGCTACGGAGCCAGCTTCGAACGACATATAGCTACAGAGAAGCTATCTGTCAGCAGTTAAAGCATCATTCGGCAATCAGCAAAGCACGCAGGAAGCGCACTGCCGAATGCGTGACATAAGCATGACGAAAGATCGGTTTTTGACTGAATAAACATTGTAACGCATATTCATAACCGATTAACGGGGAACAGAGCATGATAGATAAATAAAAGGGCGAAAAAAACATGACCATAATTTCGTAATAAACAAGAATGCATAGATTAAAAGCACTAGTCTACCGCATGTCTAGGTACTTTTCAACCCGTCTAGTATGAGACAAGCAAGTTAATCCACCGCATGATACGACTTGCTTGGAATCACACCACCAACCAAGAATAGATCAATCCACCGCATGATACGACTCTAAACGTGGAAGGCTAAAAGCATTCTTTATTTAAAACAAAACCGTGAGCATGTTTCGCTCGTGGCGATACTGCCGAATACAGCTATATAGCCGAATCGGGTTCCATGAAGAAGGAACATGCTTCGTTGGTGATGATAGGTCTATCAGATCGAATCGAATTCTAATCTACCGGATGATTAGCTCTAAGACGACCCAAAAACCTGCATCCATCGCATGATACCCGGTTCTGTCAAGATCTACACAAGACCAACGAGCTTGGACCCGCAACACGTGGCAATCCAGATTGACTTCGAATTCGGCTATGGAAACGCAGTGCATTATGAGCTAGAACCGAATCTAATCAACCTGGACTGGGCAAAAGAGTGTTGTAATGAATTAAACATAAAGGTAAAATCCAGAGCAACACATGGTAACTTAATGGATCTATCAGATCTTGCCAAAATCCAATAAAACCGATAACTTGTTCCAAGCTAAAACTTAGCCCACCGCATGGCTCATGATCTAACAATGGAACCTTCCTGAACCAAAGCCTAAATCCACCGCATGATACTAGGCATGGTGCAGGGTTGCCGGTACTTACGGAGGTCGACGGATCGATGATTCCTCTCAAAGAACTCGACGACTCGACTAAAGGACTCGAAGTTGGCACGGGGCCAGTTTGTTGTATGATTGATTGATTGTCCTCTACAATTACCACGGGTTTATATTTATACCCAGGTTTCGACACGACTCCTAATCGATTACGATTACATTATTTATTTCCTAAAAAAGATAAACGCCGGGGCACCGTATCCGTCTTGCATTCCAAGTTAAACCAGCCTTTTCCTTATACTTGATCCACGTCATCACGCACTCCCGAATGCCTCCCGCGGAACAGTTTTCTTGCCGAATGACAATGCGTTCCCGACCGCAGAACGTCTTTACTGAATGCTCTGGGGAAAAACTCCTTTGCCGAATGATATCTTTTCAACGAATCCGGCCCACATGTCAGCCTCTTCCTGGTGCCAATTTTTGGTGTCAACAAGAATCAACTAGATAAACATTTGAAAGAGATGAGTCTTGTGATATAGCAACTTCACCTTGACCAATCACATCACCATGGTTGTTGTCACCAAACGTGATCTTTTCTATAGGCGAGTCATATTCTTTCAATTTAGCAAACATGTTCTTCTCTCCGGTCATATGATTTGAACATCCACTATCAAGCAACCATGAGGATCCACCGGAGATATATGCCTACAAAACAAGTTTAAGCTTTGAATTTAGGTACCCAAAAGAGATTGGGTCCTTGAGTGTTAGCTTTTGAAATCTTAGGCACTCAAACACTCCTCATCATCTTCTTTGCATGAGCACCCACATACTTTACCACCATCTTCCCATTGTGATCCCACACAACCGTGTAGTCAATGGTGTAGTTGGGAGATGGCTTATGCTCAATGCTCTTTTCTTCTTTCTTGATCTTGGTTGAGCTCTTGACATTGTTGGTTATTGCCTCAACCTTAGGCTTGTCTTCTATGGTGTTCACAATCACACCATGAGCAATGTTCATCAAGTCTCCAAGGTTTGCACCCTTGGTGAACATTGGTACTTCATGACCTCTCAACATTCTTGTACCATTTGCTTTTCCTCCTCTAGTGAATCCGAGCCCATCCTTGATACTAGGATATCTTCCGGCTTTATATGCCGGCTGGCTCTCAAATTCACTCTTACCTTTGGCCTTTCCTTTGCCAATTGTCTTGGTCAATTTTTGAATCTTTGCATCTTTAGCTTTGACTTTCTCTTCTAGTTTTGAAAGGTTAGTGGCACAAGCATTTATATCAAACTTATAGCATCTTGAGCAACCTTCACTAGTAGAGACATTTGAGTCAAGAATTGTCTTAGAGTTAATCTTGGTGCTTTCCCAAAGAGCGCTAAAGTTGACTTCTAGATCTTTATATTTGACCTCTAGGCTTGAATGCCTTTCTTGAAGCTCACTTTGTACATTCTTTAGGTTGGCAAGAGATTCATTTGCCAAGGACAATTCCTTAGACATCTTCTCACAAGAGTCATTGGCAAGTGACAAGTCACAAGTCAATTTCTCCACCTTGATCTTCTCCTCAACTAGAGTTTCTTCAAGAGCAAGGTTTCTCTCCTTTTCAAGGATGAGCAATTCTTCTTGCCTATCAAGAGACTCTTTCCTTTTCTCCAATTTCTCTACTAGTTTCTTAATTTGTTTGTAGCCTTCTTTGCCAAACTTGTTTATCATGTTCTTTTCATGTTCGGCTTCCTCTTCATCTAGATCATTTTCTACATTCCTAGATGTCAAGATGGTGGATGAGATAGATGGGGTGATGTTTGATACCTTAGTCCCTTTGGCCATGAGGCACATGGGAGCTTCATCATCACTATCTTGATAGTTGTTGAAGAGTCTAGATGTTGATGTAGGGACTTGAATGGCAAGAGTTGCCACTTCTTCATCATCGGAGTTATTACTCGAAGGACCAACACTAGGCCTAGAGGGGGTGAATACCTGTAAAAATTTCTGCAAAATTGCTCTGAAAACTGTCAGACGTCGGATGATCCGACGCCCCGGAAGATCCGACACTGTGTAGGATCTTCCGACGGGATAAAAACTTTACTTCGTAATTTGAGTTCTAGCACACTTTTTAAAGATTCTAGTTGAATAGAAGTGTGACAATAAGTGTATAGAGCCTTATAGATATGATCAATGCAATAGAATAACAACAAGCAAGTAGATCGGACCAAAACAAGCAAATCCAACAATAAAACAAATAAGCACAAGGAGACAATGGATTTACTTCCGAAGTTCACTCCACAAAGGAGCTACGTCTCCGTTGAGAAGCTCACAAAGAGCCGGGCTGTCACACTAGCTCCGAGTCTCTCTCAATCAGCCACAAAGGAAGATTGAATCACTTACTATTGGCTCTCACAAAGAGAGGGGCAATACAAACTTTCGGGGCTCAACCACAAAGGAATGGGAGCTCACCGGCACCTATAACCGTCTAGGAGCAAAGCTCCAAGAGTAACAAACGCGAATCGACGAATCAAAGTTGCTTCAAGTGCTTCAAGAGATGAACAAGTGAGGGCCCAAGGTTAGCACAAGCTTCACACCTTCAAACTTCTCTCTCACTCAAACCCTAGATGAATCCTTGCAAGAATCAAGCTTGGAAAGGAGTAGAGGAGTGAAATGAATGCTCAAGTGGGTGCTTGTCACAAGTTAGGTCAGTGGAGGCAGCAGCAATGAATGAGGGGGTATATATACCAACCCCCCAAAAAGTGACCGTTATGTATTCTGCGAAGGGGTATTGGATCTTCCGAAGAATAACAGATTAGTGTTAGAAAACCCCAGAAAAATTCCAGGCATCGGATCTTCCGACATAGTGTCAGATCTTCCGATGAGGGCCGGAACTTCCGGCAAATGACAGAACATAGCAAGAAAGCCCTCAGAACAGTTCCAGGCGTCGGATCTTCGGGCCCCGGAAAAAATCCAAACCGAGCTGGCCGGAACTTCCGGTCGGATCTTCCGGCCAGGGGTCGGAACATGCATGTGACACACAGAAATGCTGAAATCTGGCTATGTCCTGGAAGATCCGACATAGTGTAGGATCTCCCGATGGAAGTTCCGATGCTAGGATCGGATCTTCCGATGGGAAACAAATCGAAACCGAGGCAGCCGGAACTTCCGGTCGGATCTTCCGGCCTAAGTTCCGACCAAGCAGACAACATGTGAATGTGACTTTGTGTGTCTCTCAAGTGGATTTTCATCTCAAGCATAGCACTTAAAATAACTAGAATTTGTCGAACACGTCCCTCTTGATAGTACGGTGGTCCTATACTCAAATTCAAACCGAAAATCAAATTAAATTCTTCGATCGAGTCCACCACCATAAGAAATCGAATTGGGGACATTCTTTTCACATTTCTTTTCTTTTCTTTCATTTTATTCCTGCACAACTCATTTTATATCCAAATTTCTATTGTCATTAATCACCAAAATAGATTAAGTGCCTAGATGCACTGTAACACCCAAAAATGGCCCATTTAAAATTTTTAGTAATTAATTGGCTTTTATTTTATTTATTCATATTTAATATAAATTAAACAAATTATTTATGAATATTAAAATCAAATATAAGTATAGAAACATGTTTGTTGCATTCATGCTGCTGCACTGTGTTTTGGTTGATGGCAAAATAAGTTGGAATTTAAATTCTGTTTAAATTCGAATTTAATTTGCATTTGTTTGAGCCCTAGAAAAGTTAATTCAATCCGAGTTAACTTTTGCTCCTTGAGCTTTTCCCCTAGTCAACCCTTGCTCCCTCTACTCGTTCCCTGGCCCGGCCCAGCCCCTCCTCTTTTTCTTTTCCCGCGGGCCGCTTTTCCCTTGCGGCCCATCAGCGCCGGCCCAACCAGCGCGCCCCCCTTCCCCTCTTCCTTTCGCTGACAGCCCGGTCCCACCTGTCAGGCTCCTCTTCTACCTCCCGCCCGAGAGCTTCTCCCTCCCCGGCGCACATTGCGCCGCCTCGGTCGGCCACCCCAGCCCCTCTCTGCGCCCGTGGGCCCCGCTGGAGCCTTCCCCGCTGCTTCCCCGCGATTCCCTTCCCCTTTTGCGCGCGCGCATGCACGGCAAGCCTGCCTCCGCTTGGAAACCGGCGCTCCGGCGGCCGCCGCCCGATCTCCGCGCCACCTACCCAATGCATCACCCCCAGCCTATTTAAGCACCCCTCAAGCACCCCTTAAACCTCACCAACACACCACCCGAACTCCCCAAGGTCCCCAGTGACTCCCCGAGCTCGCCGACCGCCGCCCGAGCGATTTCGCCGGCCGCCGTCTTCGACCGACGCCTCCGACGCCCCGCTGCCAAATTGGTCTACTCAGGTGAGCTTGCCACCCCCTCCCGTTGCTCCTGCGACAAACAGCGTCCTAAACCGTGCACCAAAGCCCCACCTCCATCTTCGCCGGAGATGGCCGCCCGCCGGTCATCGTCGAGCGCCACCACCGCCGCCCGAACCTCGTTTTGAACCCCCAAGAATGCTCGCCATGTCCCACTGATCACGTAGGACCAAGCCCAATGGCCAATGGTGGCCCTTAGCCCAAGATCCACCCTGCTCCGGCGAAGAACCGCCGCGGGAACTGGCGGCGCCGCCGTCCTCCCCTGCCGCCGGTCGTCACCCCCCCTTCGGATTTGAGTCGTTGGATCTTAATCCAACGGCCCGCGTCCAACCCGAGCCCGAGTCAAACTTGGGCGTACCGGTCAGCTTTGGCCATTTTGCAAAAGAGCCCCTCCAAGATCTGAAATCAACCCGCGCTCCAGCTCTGTACAAAAATAATTCCAGTTAGATCCTGGTTTTTATGGAAAACCCCCGGAGCTTTCGAAAATTTGAACCCGCCGTCCTAGGGAGTCGTTTTTACGCATTAGACCTTCGGTTTTTATACGAAATTAGGTTTTAGTCCCTGGTTTCTTCAAAATAAGCCCCTGGAACCTCTTAAAAATTGCCAGCAGGTCCCTAGAACTTGGAAAACCCATATCTTTTTCGTTTTAGCTCCGATTAGTGTGTTTTTCACGCTCATTTGTTCATAGTGACGCATAGAATATTTCTAAAACCTTTTTATGTATTGTTTATACTGTTTGGTGTACTGTTCTAATAGAATATTATTTGTTTGCATGTATTGGTTTGCGTGCTGGCTTGTTTGGTGCTTCGTGTCCAGTCGGTGAGCCGTTAGCTTTGGAGTTCGAGCTCGGTGAGGACTTTCCGGAGCCGGACCAGTAGCAGCAGCAGCACTTCGAGGAAGGCAAGTTATAGCACGGACAATCCTTGCTACCTATACACACCTATTTACATACACTTACTTTCATATGCATGTGTCTAAATTTGATGTCCTATTAAGGTTGTACCTAGTTTGTTTACCCCTATCCTTTGATTACCTTGGGTTTTATGCATATGGGTAGATATTTGCTATGCGCAGCTACAGTCACTATTATCTAACTGTTAATGTTGACTTAATGGTTCACTTCAACATTAATGATAAAACTTGCTTTTTAGCAACATGGTTTAGGGAACTGGGCATGTGCTGTGCGCTTTGCCCCAGTGTCTCTCCGTAAGGTCCGGTTCTTAAAGCGGCAACCCAGGAGCCTGTCGCCACCGCTAGAACTATTATGGCTCTGGTCTTGGTCAAGTAACTTGTACGGCTCTAGCTTGACAGTAGTTACCGACGGGGCCGAGGGCGCTATGGAAACACTCGTGAGAGTATGGTTTGATCCACCGAGGACGGGGGTACCGTCGGCTATGTCTTGTCAGGCACAGTCCCGTGTTGGGAGTCTCTATGGTATGGAAACTCCGCACGTCGCGCTCTTTTTCTTGTTGGCATGCGTGCCCACGCTCTGGACGCCATTGACCCTCTTATCACTGCGCCATGAGAGTCAGTCAATCTCGGTGTCTTGGATCATGCTGCCTGTGTTGTACCATAGTGGCTACTGTTTTGTTAGGGTGTCTTGTGAAAAACCTCGTTGCGTCCCTATGCAGTCACACCTCGGAAGTGTTGATGTGCGTGGTTGGGTGCAAAGTTCCTTTGAACTTTTACGCGACTGGTGGGTAAAGAGCGAAACCTCTGCAGAGTGTAAAATCTATCATGATAGCCTTGCTTAAGGTCACGAGCGGCCTGGATCCTTTTTGATTAGAAGATGATGTTCGTTTATGATTAATGTCACTTATACTTATTAAATGGGGTTACAACTGGGTTTCATTCACTATTTTACCTATATAGAACGGTCGGTCTTAGCCAAGTTCAGTCTTCACTATTTTACCTATAAAAGTGTTGAGTTTTGCAAAAATAAGTGTTCAGTGTCTCCTCTACCTCAGTCAATTGCAAAGTTGTTCTAAAATTTTTTCTTTGTCTGCATTAGATGGCTCGCACGAAGCTGACCGCCCGCAAGTCCACCTGTGGCTACCTTCCGCCCCGTGTTCCGGAGATGGACTTTGGCGCCCCCTACCAGGATGCTTTCCAGGAGTGGGAAGAGATGCAAGAGGAGGAGCACCTGAGGCAAGAAGAAGAGGCGGGCCAGCAGCAGGGAGATCCCGAGGACGAGGAGATGGAGCCCGCTGAAGAGCCAGAGGAGCAGCCCGAGCCAGTTCAGCCAGGTGGCGGGAATGCTGCCGGAGACCCGGATGGTGATGGCAGCGGTGACGATGATGATGATGAAGACGGTGGTGATGATCCGTCAGATGGCGAGGGTGATGACCCTGAGGAGCCCCCAGCACCCCAACCACCTGCACCAGCAGATAGGTGGACTGTGGAGGACTTCGTCAGGGACGCTGGAGACAACTTCTACCACTGGCGCCTGAGGCAAATACTCCGCTACCACTACGGCACAGGCAACGTGGGCATGGAGTACCACAGTGAGAGGTGGACGCACCCCCACTTCCCCACCTTCTGGAACACCTCCCTGAGGATCCGTACAGCTGACCACGAAGCTAGAGCTGCCAGGACGAGGTCGATCCACTACGCCTCCAGTGAGAGATCCACTCAGGAGGCAGGGATAGCAGATGTTGCTCGCCGTGCCCTCTACTACTACAGAGACAGGTTCTGGGCAGAGATCCAGGACGGGCTAGATAGGTGGTACCCCCGCAGGAGGAGTGGGGAGACAGCTTGCACCATCGCCTCCATCGGAGACATCGACGACCCCCGACTTGCTACTACCGTGGCACTGGTGGCCACCCTCAACACTGACCTGGAGGCAGCTACTGATGAGATCGCCGCTCTGAGGGAGGAGCTGAGAGGGACTCAGCAGGAGATGGAGCAGCTGGACCAGATGTTGGGAGCACCACCGGCACTCAGCCCAGACTACCGTGCAGAGTCACCGCCTCGCAAGAGGCACCGCTTCGGATCTGCCGCCACCAGCACCACCATCCAGCAGGGTCCTTAGGAGTTTACCATGAGTCTGTAATAAGATCGATTAGTCATCGCTTTTCTTTTCAGTCGAGTCAAAAACCATTGAGTCGAGTCAGTGTGAACCTTGTCTTTCGATGTTCGGATTGATTATCATTATGCTTATGTTTGAGTTGGATTTTTGTAATGATTGTGATGGACGTAGACGCAAGTCTACTACCATCTAGATTTTGGATTAAGGCATAAGGATATTATTGATTACATAGAAGGGGTTAATTGCTTCACTTGCTCTTTATCTATCTTATGCTCTATCATAACTAGTTCAATGTTCTCAAGTACTTCGGTTCCTAAGTTACTTGGTCTTGAAGTTTATGGGGATCTCTTGTTGATAATAGATGGTGAACACAAGGAGCAACGCCGGTGCCAGTGGTCTGCCACCACCACCTCCCACCATTGAGCAGATTATGCTCACACAGACCCAGCTGATGCAACAGATGGCTCAGACAATGGCCATGATGCAGCAGAACCAGCAAAATCCACCGCAGCACAACATGCCGCCCCGTGACAGGAGGGGTGAATTTCTGAAGGGACGCCCGCCCACCTTCAACAAAGCAACTGATCCCTTGCATGCATTGGATTGGCTCAAGGCAGTGGAGCGACAACTCGACATCGCTCAGTGCAACGATCCGGAGAAGGTGCTGTACGCAGGAGGACAGCTTCAAGGACCAGCCTTGGACTGGTGGGACTCGTACCAGTACGCTCACCCTGATCGTACTCAGATCACATGGCAGGAGTTCCATGACAGCTTCCGCTCGCACCATGTGCCTGAAGCCCTGATGACGTTAAAGAAGAGGGAGTTCCTGTCACTGAAGCAGGAAGGGATGAGCGTCACAGCTTATCGTGACAAGTTCATTGAGATTGCCCGCTACGCTCCGGAAGATGTGGACACCGACAAGAAGAAGCAGTCCAGGTTCTGTGATGGCTTGCAAGATGCACTGCAGTACCAGCTGATGTGCACCAGGTTCCCCAACTTCCAGGAACTGGTGGACGGAGCCCTGATGCTAGAGCACAAGCGCCGTGAAATGGAGGAGAAGAAGCGGAAGTTTCAGGGTCAGCAGTCTGGAAGCAACAACCGCCCCCCGCTTCACTGCTCCCCAAGGCCAACAGATGGTGAGCCAACAACGCTTCCAAAGCCAGTCCGGCTCGGTCAACCGTGGCCAGAACCAGCAGCGCCCCTAGTACCATCAAGCACCGCAGCAACAGCGCTACCAGAACCAGCTGCAGAACGCCCCAGCTCAGCGCAACCAGGTGCAGCAAGGGCCGGCCCAGCGTCCCAACAACGCCAACAATGTACCGGTGGGCCCGAGGGCGTGTTTCCAATGTGGTGAGCTAGGGCACTATGCCAATGCCTGTCCCCGCAGAGTCCAGAATGCTGCAGGCCAGAACAACAACCAGAGCGTTGGACATCAGCAAGGGCAGAATGGGAACCAGCAGCAAGCTCAAGCAGGCCGAGGGCCGCAGAACCCAGTCAGGGGCAAGGTCAACCACATGGGTGCCGAGACCGCAGAAGGGGCCACTGACGTGGTCGTGGGTATGTTCCCTGTCAACTCGACTCCTGCGACTGTTTTGTTTGATTCTGGAGCTTCACATGCTTTTATATATGCTGCATTTGTGAAAAAGAACATAATGGCTCTAAGACCCATGTCAAACACCATGCTAGTTAGCTCACCAGGAGGGGAACAACGAGCCACTTTACGTTGTCCCCATGCCACCATCACTATAAGGGGAGTAGACTTTGAGGTATACCCAATAGTCCTGGAATCCATCAGATTCGATCTGATTCTGGGAATGAGCTGGTTAGCCAGATATGATGCACTGATTCAGTGTGCCAAGAGAGCCGTGCAACTGACAGCGAAGTCCGGTGAGAAGGTGGAGTATCAAGCAACCAGCCCTACAAAGCACAATCAAGCCAACCAAGCTGAGGGTGCAACCCCGGAGGACATCCGAGTGGTGTGCGAGTTTCCGGATGTGTTCCTAGATGAACTGCCAGGTATGCCCCCGGAACGCGAAGTTGAATTCGTTATTGAACTAAAACCTGGCACTGCACCTATAGCTAAAAGACCATATAGGATGGGAGTGAAGGAACTGGAGAAACTTAAGGAAGAATTAAGCTCTTTGTTAGAAAAATGGTACATTCGACCTAGTTCTTCACCATGGGGAGCACCAGTGTTGTTCGTGGACAAGAAGGATGGTTCGCAAAGGATGTGCGTGGACTATCGAGCACTTAATGAAGTGACGGTCAAGAACAAGTACCCCCTGCCGAGGATTGATGATCTGTTCGATCAATTGAAGGGAGCTTGTGTGTTCTCCAAGATAGATCTTCGATCGGGTTACCACCAGATGAGGATCCGACCATCGGACATACCCAAGACGGCTTTCACTACTCGGTACAGGTTGTACGAGTTCACGGTTATGTCATTTGGACTGACCAATGCTCCTGCATACTTCATGTACTTGATGAATAGTGTCTTCATGGACTACCTTGACAAGTTTGTGGTTGTGTTCATTGATGATATTCTAGTCTTCTCCAAGAATGAAGAGGAACATGAAAAGCATTTGAGGCTGGTGATGCAGAGACTTCGGGAACATCAGCTGTATGCCAAGTTGAGCAAGTGTGAGTTCTGGCTGAAGGAAGTGGCATTCTTGGGACACGTACTGTCCAATGGAGGAGTAGTAGTTGATCCGAAGAAGGTTAATGATGTGTTGAGCTGGAACCCGCCTCGGGATGTCAGCGAGATCAGGAGTTTCCTTGGAATGGCCGGGTACTATCGGCGTTTCATTGAAGGATTCTCCAAGATTGCTAAACCCATGACGGCGTTATTGGAGAAGAATACCAAGTTCATCTGGACAGAGGAGTGCCAAACCAGCTTCGAAGAATTGAAGAAGAGGCTAACAACAGCACCTGTACTGGTATTGCCCGACATAGCCAAGAGCTTCTCCATCTATTGCGATGCATCCCGTCTAGGACTGGGGTGTGTACTTATGCAGGAAGGGAGAGTCGTGGCATATGCATCAAGACAGTTGCGGAAGCATGAGCAGAACTATCCGACACATGATCTAGAGTTGGCATCTGTGGTGCATGCTTTGAAGATTTGGAGGCATTACCTGATCGGGCACAAGTGTGACATCTACACTGATCACAAGAGCCTGAAGTATGTCTTCACCCAGTCGGAGCTGAATATGAGGCAACGCCGATGGTTGGAGTTGATCAAGGACTATGATCTGGAGATCCATTACCACCCTGGCAAGGCTAACTTGGTGGCAGATGCTCTGAGTAGGAGAAGCTATGTGAACAAGATCACCGGCCATTGTTTGCCTGAAGAACTCAGCCGGGAATTTGAGAAGATGAGTCTAGGGTTCGTGACCAACATCACAGAGATGACGGTGGAACCGACTCTTGAACAGGAGATCCGGAAATGACAGCTTGGTGATGAAAAGATCAAGGAAATTATGGAGAATGTTGCCCTAGGAAAGGCACCTGGATTCCAAGTTGATGAACAAGGAACCCTGTGGCACGGGAAGAGGATATGTGTGCCCGATGTAGCGCAGATCAAGGACACGATCCTAAGAGAAGCGCATGATTCGGCGTACTCGATCCACCCAGGAAGCACCAAGATGTACCAAGATATCAAGGAAAGATTCTGGTGGTACGGATTGAAGCGTGATGTGGTGACACACGTGGCACTATGTGACACTTGTCAGAGAGTTAAGGCTGAACATCAGAGGCCAGCCGGATTACTCCAGCCCTTGAAGATACCTGAATGGAAATGGGAAGAAGTTGGTATGGACTTCATAATGAGTCTACCCCGCACACAGCAAGGATTTGACTCTATTTGGGTGATTGTGGACCGTTTGACCAAAGTGGCACAATTTCTTCCAGTAAAGACCACCTACACGGGAGCCAAATTAGCGGAGCTATATATGGAAAGGATTGTGTGCCTGCATGGAGTGCCAAAACGGATAGTGTCTGATCGTGGTACTCAGTTCAGTTCGCACTTCTGGCAGAAGCTGCATGAGTCCATGGATACTAAACTGCAATTCAGCTCAGCGTATCACCCACAGACGGACGGACAGACAGAGCGAACCAATCAGATTCTGGAGGACATGTTGAGAGCATGTGCTCTGCAGTATGGTGTTAGCTGGGACAAGAGTTTACCCTATGCGGAATTCTCATACAACAACAGCTACCAGAAGAGTCTGCAGATGGCACCATTCGAGGCTTTGTATGGCAGGAAATGTAGGACTCCACTATTCTGGAATCAGACCGGAGAAAGTCAAGTTTTCGGACCCGAGATACTCAGGGATTGAAGGATCGAAGTGGCGACCAGAGAGGGGAGAGTGAATGGGAGCCGATAAAATTTCTTCTCGAACCTCGGCCTATGTCCCAAAGTCACTCGCCAAAGATTCCTCACAAGCTTGTCAAGGTAGTGTAGTCACAGCGGACCTACCAACCCAAGGAACAAGCTAGAGCAAAATAACAAGCGGAAGCACAACTCAAGAACCAAAACGATTCGCAATCTGCCTGGGTCAGCTCGGACCGTCCGCACAGGAGTCGCGGACTGTCCGTGGTCACGGCGGACCGTCCGTACAATCACCTCAAATCTCCAGTAGCTCCAGGCCCTTTACGCAGACTGTCCGATCTCCTACCGCGGACCGTCCGCCAGTGTCGCGGACTGTCCGAGGGGGTCACGCGGACCGTCCGTGAAAAGACTTAGCCAAATCCAAGACGACACCGTCGAACTCTTCTGCACGGACCGTCCGCCAATCACAAGCGGACCGTCAGGCAACCTCGCGGACCGTCCGCCAACCTCGCGCGGACCGTCCGAGAAACACGACGGACGAACAGAACGAACAGCTACAGTAACCCGCGGATCTCTCCTCCCAAATCCATCACCGGATCTCCCAAACGGCTAGAGCTCTTGAGACAAAACTTTGGGGAGATGATTAGCACCCTAAGGGGAAGCTATGCCCCAAAAATCTCGGCCTCTAACTCCCTACAACTCGAGAAATCGCGGATCACACGGAAGAACACCACCACCACGAGTTCATCCAAAAATCATCGAATCGAGACCGATTCCCGGCGTTTGAGGGGGCAAGATCATACACAAAGAGGCGCAAGGCACTCACCTATGATCCCCTCAAACAAATCCGGAGCCAAACGGTATAGAAACGAAGAATCGAGCCGAGAACGAAAATAGCACAAAAAGAACTCGAGGAGAGACAAAGAGATTCAACTAGCACTTGATTTCATTCCAACAAACAAAGGTCAGATTCTATACAAGGCTAGCAACCTCCCAAACATCCTCCCGCTAAGATCGACATGAAGCACGGGCTAGCCTAGAGAAGCAAGAAAGAAATGAACTAGGGTTACAGAAAAGCTCCCTTGCCATCCCCTCCACCTCCTATTTATATTAAGTGTCCTGGTGAAGGGAAGTGACCATACTACCCCTACAACTTAACTCTACGATACACGCCCTCAAGGGCAAAACGGTAAAGTTGCAGATAACTCCTCCGGCTGGGCACGCCGTCCATCCGGCCTTGCTTCCCTTCGATGCAAGCTCCCGGATCCCGCCACACGTCCACCGCTTCGAAGCTTCCCGAACGCGCCCGGATCACCGTCTCCGTCACGTTGGGCCTTCGGGCTCGGTTTTGAGGCCCAAACCAAGAAACCCTCCTCCGATGGTTTTGTGGCCCAACCATCAAACCCCGCGTACAAGCTTCGGTCATTAGCCGCCACCTTGCACCGGGTCCAAGTCCACGACCTCGTCTTGCTCTTCTTGCACTATGTTGACTGCACTTGATCCCGTCTGGCCACCGGGTCCCTCGAACCAAGCCTACTTGTCTCTCTACTCCTCGGAGGCCACTCTGGCTAAGACCTTTCGCGCTTGTTCTTCACCTGCACCAACGCAAACCAAGTCGCACCAACACCTGCAGTACTAAGCCAAGAGTCAGTCCACACAACGTTGTCAATCACTCATCACACTGAGAAGCGACCATCCACCGGTTCTCGGATACACATGGTCCTCAGGGATGCAGAACGCCAAGTTCAAGTGATCAGGCAGAACTTAAAAGTGGCACAGTCCAGGCAGAAGAGTTATGCTGATGTCAGACGGAGGGATCTCAGTTTTACAGTTGGAGATTTCGTGTACCTCAAGGTGTCATCGATGAGGGGCGTGAAGAGGTTCAATGTCAAGGGCAAGCTAGCACCTCGATACATCGGACCCTTCCAAGTACTTGAAAGGAAAGGTGAAGTGGCATATCAATTGGTAATAAGTTGGAATTTAAATTCTGTTTAAATTCGAATTTAATTTGCATCTGTTTGAGCCCTAGAAAAGTTAATTCATGCCGAGTTCATTTTTGCTCCTTGAGCTTTTCCCCTGGTCCACCCTTGCTCCCTCTACTCTTTCCCTGGCCCGACCCAGCCCCTCCTCTTTTTCTTTTCCCGCGGGCCGCTTTTCCCTTGCGGCCCATCAGCGCCGGCCCAAGAAGCGCTCCCCCCTTCCCCTCTTCCTTTCGCTAACAGCCCGGTCCCACCTGTCAGGCTCCTCTTCTACCTCCCGCCCGAGAGCTCCTCCCTCCCCGGCGCACATTGCGCCGCCTCGGTCGGCCACCCCAGCCTCTCTCTGCGCCCGTGGGCCCCGCTGGAGCCTTCCCCACTGCTTCCCCGCGATTCCCTTCCCCTTTTGCGCGCGCGCATGCACGGCAAGCCTGCCTCCGCTTGGAAACCGGCGCTCCGGCGGCCGCCGCCTGATCTCCGCGCCACCTACCCAATGCAGCACCCCCAGCCTATTTAAGCACCCCTCAAGCACCCCTTAAACCTCACCAACACACCACCCGAACTCCCCAAGGTCCCCAGTGACTCCCCGAGCTCGCCGACCGCCGCCCGAGCGATTTCGCCGGCCGCCGTCGTCGACCGACGCCTCCGACGCCCCGCTGCCAAATTGGTCTACTCAGGTGAGCTTGCCACCCCCTCCCGTTGCTCCTGCGCCAAACAGCGTCCTAAACCGAGCACCAAAGCCCCACCTCTATCTTCGCCGGAGATGGCCGCCCGCCGGTCCTCATCGAGCGCCACCACCGCCGCCCGAACCTCGTTTTGAACCCCCCCAGAATGCTCGCCACGTCCCATTGATCACGTAGGACCAAGCCCCATGGCCAATGGTGGCCCCTAGTCCAAGATCCACCCTGCTCCGGCGAAGAACCGCCGCGGGAACTGGCGGCGCCGCCGTCCTCCCCTGCCGCCGGTCGTCTCCCCCCCCTTCGGATCTGAGTTGTTGGATCTTAATCCAACGGCCCGCGTCCAACCCGAGCCCGAGTCAAACTTGGGCGTCCCGGTCATCTTTGGCCATTTTGCAAAAGAGCCCCTCCAAGATCTGAAATCAACCCGCTCTCCAGCTCTGTACAAAAATAATTCCAGTTAGATCCTGGTTTTTATGGAAAACCACCTGAGCTTTCGAAAATTTGAACCCGCCATCCTAGGGAGTCGTTTTTACACATTAGACCTTCGGTTTTTATACGAAATTAGGTTTTAGTCCCTGGTTTCTTCAAAATAAGCCCCTGGAACCTTTTAAAAATTGCCAGCAGGTCCCTAGAACTTGGAAAACCCATATCTTTTTCGTTTTAGCTCCGATTAGTGTGTCTTTCGCGCTCATGTGTTCGTAGTGACGCATAGAATATTTCTAAAACCTTTTTATGTACTGTTTCTACTGTTTGATGTATTGTTCTAATAGAATATTATTTGTTTGCATGTATTGGTTTGTGTGCTGGCTTGTTTGGTGCTTCGTGTCCAGTCGGTGAGCCGTTAGCTTTGGAGTTCGAGCTCGGTGAGGACTTTCCGGAGTAGGACCAGTAGCAGCAGCAGCACTTCGAGGAAGGCAAGTTATAGCATGGACAATCCTTGCTACCTATACACACCTATTTACATACACTTACTTTCATATGCATGTGTCTAAATTTGATGTCTGTTGTACCTAGTTTGTTTACCCCTATCCTTTGATTACCTTGGGTTTTATGCATATGGGTAGATATTTGCTATGCGCAGCCACTGTCACTATTATCTAACTGTTAATGTTGACTTAATGGTTCACTTCAACATTAATGATAAAACTTGCTTTTTAGCAACATGGTTTAGGGAACTGGGCATGTGCTGTGCGCTTTGCCCCAGTGTCTCTCCGTAAGGTCCGGTTCTTAAAGCGGCAACCCAGGAGCCTGTCGCCACCGCTAGAACTATTATGGCTCTGGTCTTGGTCAAGTAACTTGTACGGCTCTAGCTTGACAGTAGTTACCGACGGGGCCGACGGCGCTATGGGAAACACTCGTGAGAGTATGGTTTGATCCACCGAGGACGGGGGTACCATCGGCTATGTCTTGTCAGGCACAGTCCCGTGTTGGGAGTCCCTGTGGTATGGGAACTCCGCATGTCGCGCTCTTTTTCTTGTTGGCATGCGTGCCCGCGCTCTGGACGCCATTGACCCTCTTATCGCTGCGCCCTGAGAGTCAGTCAATCTCGGTGTCTTGGATCATGCTGCCTGTGTTGTACCATAGTGGCTACTGTTTTGTTAGGGTGTCTTGTGAAAAACCTCGTAGCGTCCCTGTGCAGTCACACCTCGGAAGTGTTGATGTGCGTGGTTGGGTGCAAAGTTCCTTCGAACTTTTACGCGACTGGTGGGTAAAGGGTGAAACCTCTGCAGAGTGTAAAATCTATCATGATAGCCTTGCTCAAGGTCACGAGCGGCGTGGATTCTTTTTGAGTAGAAGATGATGTTTGTTTATGATTAATGTCACTTATACTTATTAAATGGGGTTACAACCGGGTTTCATTCAATAGCACCTTCAATAGCAAGGGTGGATGCAACTTATAAGCCCTTGTCTTCCAGTCATAGCACCTTCAGGTTAACCCTTTTACACGAAGAGAGGACGAAAGTGTAAGCAGGGTGCTATGTGTACGCGTGCACACCCCTCGGAAGGGCTGTGCGGGGCGGCTTTGGAGGGCGGGGTGTTACAAATGGTATCAGAGCCGACCCTCGCGGTTGCGCGTACAGGTCAGTGTACGGGCATAGGGCGCATGGCGCGTATGGCCCGGGTAGGGCATACGACATGGACTATGGCGCCGGCACTAGACGTACAGTCGTGCGCTGTTGACACCAAAAATTAGCACCAGGAAGAGGCTGACATGTGGGCCGGATTTGGTGGAAGGATGCCATTCGGCTAAAGGGCTTTCTCTGAAGCATTCGGCAAAGATGCTCTGCGGTCGGGAACGCGTCACCATTCGGCTAAGGGGTTTTCTCTGAAGCATTCGGCAGAGATACTCTGCGGTCGGGAATGCGTCATCATTCGGCAGAGGCATTGTTCCGCAGGCGAAGAGTGGTAGCGTTCGGGAAGACATGATGACGTGGATCAATATAAGGAAAAGGCCGGTTCGAACAAGGAATGCAATATGGACGCGAAGATTCGTCATTTATTTTTAGAAATAAGTATTGTAGTCGTGTCCGGCTAGGAGTTGTATCAAGACCTGGGTATAAATATGAACCCATGGCAGCTGTATAGAGGAGATCAGAGAATCAATAACACAACAAACCGGCCCCGTGCCAACATCGAGTCCTTTAGTCGAGTCGTCGAGTTCTTCGAGAGGAGTCATCGATCCGTCGACCTCCGTAAGTACCGGCAACCTTGTATCATGCTTAGTATCATGCGGTGGATTTAAGCTTTGATGCAAGTAGTCTTGTTACCATGCTTAGTATCATCCGGTGGATTTAAGTTGTGGTTTCAAGAAGGTTCCTCTGTTAGGTCATGAGCCATGCGGTGGGCTAAGATCTAGTATGGACCAAGTTATCGGCTCTGTTAGATTTTGGCAAGATCTAACAGATTCATTAAGTTACCCCGTGTTGCTTCGTTTTTACTATGTGCTTAATTCATGCAACACTCCTTTGCCCAATCTAGGTCGGCTAGAATCGGCTTTGCTTCACGATGCGACGACTTATCCCCTCATAGCCGAGTCCGAAACCGATCTAGGTTGCTACATGTCGCGGGTTCGAGCTTGTTGGTATTGTGTAGATCTTGACAGAACCGGGTATCATGCGGTAGATACAGGTTTTTGGATCGTCTTAGAGCTAATCATCCGGTGGATTAGAATTCGATTCGATCTGATAGATTTATCTTTACCGATTAGGCTTGTTCCTTCGCCATGGACCCCGATTCGGCTAAATAGCCGCATTCGGTAGTGCTCTCATGAGTGAACGTGTGTTCGTGGGTTTGCATTGGACAATGAATGCTTTTAGCCTTTCACGATTAGATTGTATCATGCGGTGGATTGATCTAATCTGATTGGTGGTGTGGCCTCAAACGAGTTGTATCATGCGGTGGATTAACTTGTTTGTTGCCATGCTTGACGGGTGCTGCTTTCGGCCTATGCATTCTTGTTCAATGTAAATTCATGACTGTGTTGTGGGTTCGTAATTAAACATTGAATGCTTTTAGCTTTTCACGGTTAGATTGTATCATGCGGTGGATTAATCTAATCTGATTAGTGGCGTGGTCTCAAACAAGTCGTATCATGCGGTGGATTAATTTGTTTGTTATCATGCTTGACGGGTGCTGCTTTCGGCCTATGCATTCCTTGTTTACTGCGAATTTATGATCATGTTTCACCCTTTTATTTATCTATCATGCTCTGTTTCTCGTTAATCGGCTATGAGTATCTGCTACAATGTTCATTCGGTTGAAAGCCGATCTTTCGTCATGCTTACGTCACGCATTCGGCAGTGCGCTCCTTGCGTGCCTTGCCGATTGCCGAATGAGGCTTTAACTGCCGACAGATAGCTTCTCTGTAGCTATTTGTCGTTCGAAATTGGTTCTATAGCCGCAAATATGGAACTGTCCGGTCTCACCCGACACGTTCCAGGTTTTGATCTAAACGTTTTGTCCCTTTGTTAGTTTTTCAGGCAAACTGACTGGCACGCTTCCGGATTCAAAAGCCCGGGCCACGTGTGAAGCTAGCTAATTCGGCTTGCTGTGTGCTTGGCGTGAGGTGCGGATTTTACGTCAACGCACTTTTTGGCACGCCTGGTGGGACACACACAAGTTTTCAAGATGCCTGAGTTGAGCGACATCATGGACGTTACTTTGGAAGAATTGTCTGAAGAGCATCAACAGATGGTAAAGGCTGCTGCTGACCAATTCATTAACAAATGTTTACTGTCTTTCGCCAAGAACAGGAGTGGTGCACCGTTTCTCAAGTCCGACTTGCCAAGAGTTCTCCTTCCTGGGCAGTCTGATTTTACTGAAGAAGAAGAGAGGGAGAGATTCTCGGGCTTGTTATATAAAGCTTTGGGGGAAGCAATGACCAATCACAATGCTGCGTTTTTAAACAGTTTTCGGCATATAATGATAAGCATTTTTGGTCAGCATGTGGATAAACCCTTCGAGCAGATACATGGGCAATTGGGTGGTCCAACATACTTCAATGTTCAAGCACAAGCTCAGAGGCCACATGGTAAAGGGAATGCTGATGAAACTGGAGGTTCTGGTACTAAAGATACAAATGGACAACCGATTCGGCAAGATCCTCAGCCCGCACTGCCGAAAACTCGCACATACGGTGATATGCCATTCGGTACCACAGGAAATCCGCCTGCTTCTGCTTACAAGATATCTCCCTTGAACAATAGGCTGCAAAGGGACATGTATGGAAACGGATATTCAGAGTTTATGGATTACAATGCTATCGACGCCCTCCCGAATCCTGGGTATGTTGGTACTGCAGGCATGCTTGCTGGGAGACCAGGGAATCAAGATACCAGTATTGACCTCATGGTGCAAAAAATGACCGATGTATTGCAAAATCAATTCGGTCTCAAGCCTAAAAATCAGGGGTACATGTACTCGTCTCCTTTCCCAGAATGGTACCAAAGGGTATCATTGCCGAATAGAGTCAAGGTGCCTACAGAGTTTACTAAATTCTCAGGACAAGATGATACAAGTACTGTGGAACATATAGCTCGATATTTGATGCAGCTTGGAGAAGCCTCGGCAGATGAGGCCTTTAGAATCAGATACTTTCCTTTGTCATTAACAGGTCCAGCTTTTACATGGTTTGCTTCTTTGCCTGCTCAATCGATTTGTACTTGGAAAGACCTGGAGCAGAAATTCCATGCTCATTACTACATTGGCAGTACCGAGAAAAAGTTGGTTGATCTGACCAGCTTGAGGCAGAGGAATAATGAAACACCTACGGAGTTCCTCAGGAGATTTAGGGAGACAAAAAGCATGTGCTTTTCTCTGAACATACCTGATGACCAGCTGGCTGGTATGGCTGTAGCTGGCATGTTGCCTGCCATTCGGGAGAAGCTATTCGGGATGGAGTTTGATGATCTGGGCCAGTTGTCGCACAGATTGGCCTTGATGAGTAACCAGGCATATGGTTTCAAGAAAGATGCCAGATTTGCTAAAGATAATGATGTAGCTGACATCTATAACCAATTCCTTGAAAGAGCAGATCAAGAAGATGAGTATGAAGATAGCGAGGAGATAGCCGCAGCAGAGATAGTGTGGAGCAAAGAACCAGTTACAATGGCTCAAAGATGGATCAAACAGGTGAAGGGAACATATGATTTTGATGTGACTAAGGCGGACAAATTGTTTGAGTTCCTGGTGAAAGAAGGCCGAATCAAATTGCCAGAGGGGCATTCTATGCTTCGGCCCGATGGAGTGAAAGATAAGAGGTACTGTGGGTTTCATGATAGGAATTCTCATTCCATTAATGAATGCAGAGTCTTTAGGATGAGGATTCAGAAAGCTATCCAGGAAGGACATCTGAAATTCGACAACAAGATGAAACTGGACAGTAACCCTTTCCCTCAGAATATGATCGGGTTCTCGGTTAATATGGTGAATGCTGTTCCATCTGGAGAAAAGGGAAGATTGAAAGTTTTAACCTCAAAGAAGGCAAGACAGGATGGTTCAGTTGATCCCACTCGGCAGATCACAATTGAACAGATTCGCCAGAAAGATCTTCGGTTCCCGAATAGCCGATTTGAAGTGGGAGAATCCTTTAAACCTAGAGTTACTACACGTATTCTCCTCAACAAATGGCAGCGTCAGCAAGAAAAAGAGCGTTTTCAAAGGCGTGAATACGAGGAGGAGAAAAGAAGGCGCGAAGAAGAAAGGTTTGAGGAAGAACAAGAAGAGTATGCTCGAGAGCAGGAGCGTGCGCATTGGGGGTGTGCATTCTTCAGACACTGTTGGAACGAAGGTTTGAAGCTTCCCACATGGAATAGTTGTCCTGAATGCAATAATAGGTATGATGAATATAGGCAGGGAACTGTCAATCGCCGATCTGTCCATGAAAGAATTGGCAGGGTGCATCCTAGTGATGATCGGCGTTTTAATGATCAACCAAGAAAGAGACATGCTGATTACAAGTGGGTTGATCGTGAAGAAGAAGAATATCATGCTTATGTTTGGCAAGAAGGACAATGGTGCCCACCTGGTTTGAGGAAGAGCCAGAAGAGAAGAGTACAGCGCCTGAGAAATCGGGAATTGAAGCAAGCAAAGGTCAAGGTGAAATCAATATGGCTCCCGAAAGACAGGCCTGACGAACATGGTCATTCGGCTCCTACATGTATGGTATGTTTTCTGCCGAATGAATTCATGGCTCCAGCTAAACAAATTGTACAGGAAGAGATATTGCCCGATATAGATGATGCCGAACGATTTGGGTTAATGGCACAATTGATGTTGAACAAACAAGCTGTTTTTGAGAAGCCAGCCCAGAATCGGCACATGAAGCCACTGTACTTGAAGGGATATGTTAATGGCAAACCATTGACCAAGATGTTTGTCGATGGAGGAGCTGCTGTCAATGTAATGCCATATACCACATTCAGGAAGCTTGGTATGGGCCCTAGAGATTTGACACCAACGAGCATAATTCTGAATGATTTTGCTGGAAATCCTTCGGACACCAAGGGATGCGTGCACGTTGATCTGATGATTGGGTCCAAGATTCTGCTTACGACTTTCTTTGTCATTGAGGGCAAAGGGGCATATAGCTTGCTGCTTGGAAGAGATTGGATTCATGCAAATTGTTGTATTCCATCTACTATGCATCAACAGCTTATTCAGTGGATAGATGATGAGGTGGAGATTGTCCAAGCAGATGATTCAATAAGCGTGGCAAATATGGAACCAGCTTTCTGGGAATATCAAGGCATAGATTGTTTCTCAGGCAAAGACTGGGGAGAAGGTCCTGTGGCACCAGCCAGCAGTGATCAACAGCCGATCGAAGCAGTCGGCTCTCATAGTAATTTTTGATGGAAAATCCAATTGATGGAACTGATGGAAAATTAGGACGTGGATTTGTGTCGGCCGATAAATTGGAAGAAGTGGACATTGGAGATGGTGACAAGCCAAGGCCGACATTTATCAGTGCTAACTTGGATTCAGTTTTCAAAGAAAAGTTGGTGACATTGTTAAAAGAATACAAGGACTGCTTTGCTTGGGATTATTCGGAAATGCCCGGTCTATACCGTTCTATTGTTGAGCATCGGTTGCCAATCAAACCTGGTTACAGGCCTTACAAGCAACCACCCCGAAAAATCTACAAGGAAGAAGTGTTGGCCGATGTGAAAAAGGAGATTGAAAGATTACTAGATGCAAATTTCATTCGGCCATGTAAATACGCGGATTGGATCTCTAATATCGTTCCTGTCTATAAGAAAAATGGAAAAATGAGGGTTTGCATAGATTTTAGAGATCTAAACAAGGCTACACCCATGGATGGATATCCAATGCCTATTGCTGATTCGTTGGTTGATGCTGCTGCTGGATACAAAGTGCTCAGTTTCATGGATGGTAATGCAGGATACAATCAGATTTTTATGGCATTGGAAGATATAGTAAAGACAGCTTTCAGGTGTCCTGGACACATAGGGTTGTTTGAGTGGGTTGTCATGACCTTTGGATTGAAAAATGCTGGTGCGACTTATCAAAGGGCTATGAATTATATTTTTCATGAGTTGATCGGCAAGATTGTGGAAATATATATTGATGATGTGGTGATCAAGTCATTGGATCATGAGTCCCATTTGGCCGACATAAGGAAAACTCTAGAATGCACCAGGAAACATGGGCTTAAGATGAACCCGAACAAGTGTGCTTTTGGAGTTTCGGCTGGAGAATTTCTGGGATTTTTGATACATGAAGGAGGAATAGGAGTTGGTAAGAAAAGCATGAAGGCAATTGATGAAATTGTTCCTCCAACTAATCTTAAAGAGTTGCAATCGTTGCTTGGCAAGATAAATTTTGTGAGAAGATTCATATCAAACTTGTCACAAAAGGTGTTGCCCTTTTCCTCACTGTTGAAAATAAAAAAGGATCAAAAGTTTGTATGGGGTGACGAACAACAGAAGGCTTTTGATGAAATAAAGGAGTACATGAAGAAGCCACCAGTATTGGTGCCTCCACAATTGAACAAGCCTTTCAAGTTGTACGTGGCGGCCGATGCCCAAACTATTGGATCGGCCCTCATTCAAGAATTTGAAGGGAAGGAAAGAGTAGTTGCATACCTTAGCCGAAAGTTACTAGATCCAGAGACAAGGTATTCGGCTATAGAGAAGCTTTGCTTATGTGTTTATTACTCATGTACAAAATTTCGGCACTATTTGCTAAATGCCGAATGCGTTGTACATTCAAAATTTGATGTGATTAAGCACATGTTGTCAATACCAATTTTGAATGGAAGGATTGGCAAATGGATTTTGGCCTTATCTGAATTCGAATTAAGATTTGAGTCAGCAAAGGCTGTCAAGGGGCAGATTATTGCTGACTTCATTACTGAACATCATGATACATCGATAAAATTGCTTAACATTATTCCTTGGGTATTATTCTTCGATGGATCTTCATGCAACAAAGGTGGTGGAGCAAGTATCTTATTAATTTCACCCGAAGGAGAAACATTTGAGTTTGCTGTTCCCATTCAATCTGCTGTTACTAACAATCAGGCTGAGTATGAGGCATTGCTCAAAGGGCTCCAATATTTGAAAGAAGCAGAGGCCATTGCAGTTGAAATTTTTGGAGATTCAGAATTGATCATAAAACAATTGAATGGTGAATATGAGTGCAAAAGTGATACCTTGAGGAATTACTATGAAGAATGCAAAGAAATATTGAAGAGCTTTCGGTCAGTAATTCTACAACACGTTCCTAGAGGGGATAATGGAGAGGCAAATAGATTGGCTCAAAGT
Source organism: Echinochloa phyllopogon (assembly GCA_033239725.1). Lineage (NCBI taxonomy): Eukaryota > Viridiplantae > Streptophyta > Magnoliopsida > Poales > Poaceae > Echinochloa > Echinochloa phyllopogon. Next base: position 48,077,761 of record BTCW01000015.1, read on the forward strand.
GCATCAGGTTATAGAGAGCTTCAAGAAGTGTGTGCTAATGATGTATATGCTTTCGGGAGTAATCTGGCAGAAGATGATTGGAGGAAAGAGATTGCCGATTATCTGGAGAATCCATCCCGAAAGGTTTCTAGAAAGCTCAGGTATAAAGCTTTAAAGTTTGTTCTTCTTGATGATAATTTGTATTATAAATCCTTGGATGGGGTGCTGTTACATTGCTTAAATCATGAAGAAGCAAAAAGGCTGATGAGTGAAGTACATGATGGGTTATGTGGAGCACATCAATCGGCCTACCGAATGAAGTGGGTTATTAGAAGAACTGGATATTACTGGCCGACAATGTTGGAATATTGCTTTGAATATTATAAGGGATGTCAAGACTGTCAGAGATTTGGAAACATTCAGAGAGTTCCAGCATCGGCTTTGAATCCCATTATCAAGCCATGGCCATTCAGAGGATGAATAGATTTGATTGGCCAAATAAATCCTCCATCTAGCAAGGGGCATAAGTTTGTGCTTTTGGCAACCGATTATTTTACCAAGTGGGTTGAGGCAATTCCATTAAAGAAGGTGACATCGGAAAATATGGTTGGATTTGTTAAAGAACATATCATTTACAGATTTGGGATTCCTCAGACAATCACCACAGATCAAGGGACTCAATTTACATCTTCAGAGTTCAGAGATTTTGCTGAAAGTATGGGCATCAAATTGTTAAATTCTTCTCCTTACTATGCCCAAGCTAATGGTCAGGCAGAAGCTTCTAACAAGATTATGATCAAAATCATACAGAAGAAGATTGATCAAAAGCCAAGAAGGTGGCATTCGGTACTTAATGAAGCGTTGTGGGCTTACCGAATGGCTCCTCATGGGGCTACAAAAACATCTCCTTATGAATTAGTGTATGGACACCATGCTATCTTGCCGTGGGAGATGCAATCAGATTCGAGAAGGGTTAAATTACAAAAAGATTTGTGTTCTAAAGATTACAATGATCTGATGATGGATGAATTAGAAGATTTGCATATGATTCGTCTCAGGGCCTTGGAGAATATTGAGAAGAACAAAATGCGAGTTGCTAAGTATTACAACAAGAAGGTGAAGGTTAAGCAATTTACAGAAGGTGATCTAGTTTGGAAAGCGATATTGCCGATTGGAACCAAATATGCAGCATTCGGCAAATGGTCTCCAAATTGGGAAGGTCCTTTCAGAGTAGTTAGATGCGTGCCTGGAAATGCATATATTTTGAAGACATTATTGGGAGAAGAATTTGCTTCTGCTATAAATGGAAGATATTTGAAGAGGTATTATCCCAGTATTGAAATCGATCGGTGATTGATATATTAAATTGCCGAACAGCCGATAGTTGGGAAGAAATCGTCTTTAGAAGGAAATTGACAGAGACATTGGAGAAAAAGAAAAATGGCCAGTACGGAATGTATTGCCCTTAGCACAAAATATATTACATCAGGAGTTCATGTAAGGTCACAAAAGATAAGTTTTATTGCCGAAATTCCATGAATCCCTAATACAGACTACTGGAAGAGCCTGTTCAAAACAGACTGGGGATGAATGGAATCGGCAATGGCAGCACCATGGCCATCAAGACGATCAATGGAGGCGTCAATATCATCGATGTCTTCTGGGTTGCTGTTGGCAAAACCAACCGGCATCCTGGAATAGTCAGTGCCGGTGTGCGTCGACATAGCGACGAGACCCGTAGCGACGCCCAGGCGAACGCCATGGGAAGCCACTTCGTCGACACGACCTGCCACCGCACCAAGGCGTGCCTCGGGTGTGTCCCCTTGGGCGTTCACCTTGTCCGCCAGCTCCTCCACCAGCGCCTTCAGTCGATCAAGTTCAGCATCACGCGCTGCAAAGTTACAAGGGGATAACAGATTAATATCATTTGGAGGACGAGAATTGAGATTGAGCAGATTGCAGGACTCACCATCAATGACTTCAAGCAGCTGCTTGCGCTCGTGCTGCCATTCAAGGTCAGCAATCCCGGCTTGCTTGGAGATAACCTCCAACTCGCGGCGAGTATCGTCACGCTCCGCTTTGAATCGGCGGGCGTCGCCGTCCGTGTAGCGGGAGTCATCCGATTCGAGAGATCGATTGGACGAACTCGAAGAGCTGGACGCCGCAGGAGCAGCAGCTGGAGCCGCAACTGGCGCACCAGCGCCGGCAATCCATTGGATTACCCTGAAAGAACAAAGAGATTCGTCAAGAAAAAGAAAGGAAATCTCGAGAAGAATGGAGAGAAGTAAGCAGCCAATCACCTGCGGCGAGCACCGGCGCGGCTTCCTTCGGCCTCATCGGCGGCCGGGCGCCTCCTGTTGTTGTCGGCCATTGGAAGTTCCTCGGAGTTACTGTGGATGGGGAAAAAGAATGACTTGAGCCGGCAAGAACTTGGAAGACGAAGAACTTGGTGAAAACTGTAGGCTACCTGGGTGTTTATTTATAAAACCCGCAGAGGGGATCGTGGCGCACATCCCAAAATTTCGGAAGGTGGAAAGCCCCACGAACCGAGCAGTTTCGGTGTCGTTTGGGATTCATGCCGAATCGGGTTCAGTTCTACTGAATTGGATTCGGCTGTGTTGTGTTAGGTCGTTTTTCGGGTCTAACGCTGTTACGACTAAGCTTTGCCGAATGTGTTGTTCACAATAAAGCGAGGAAGAAAGCAAAAGATCGGTGAGACTACAAAGTCGGTAAGACATTCGGCTAATTAAATATTCGATACAACTACACACCCAAGTACTTGGAGATTACATCTTTAGCATCAGATATCATTCTATTAATGGTCTCCAAAAGATTTTTGCCTGCTTCTTGGGTTTTTATCAGAGCAGAGAGCTTCGTTTTGAGCTGTTTGTCTTCAGTTAGAATTGCCGATGCTTCCTTCCGTATCCTCTCTGTCAGATCAGGGAGTTCGGCTAACTTCTTCTCGTCAGCTTCGATTTCGATTGACAGAGTCCTCAATTCGGCTTCTAGTTCAGCTTTTCTGGTCTTCTTCAGATCAAGTGCTGGCTGCAGTCTAGCTGACAATTCTTTATTACTCTGAGCTTGAATATACAGATCTTTCAAGGATTGCTTAGCTATGGATCTTCTTTGTTCTAAAGCTGGTTGTAAAGATTGACTTTTCAGAACCTGTCTGACTGCAGCAAATTGTTGATCCAATTGAGAGATTGGTTCCAAAGAAGCTTGAATATCAACAGGAAGGTTTTGTTCAATGGGCTCAAGCATATCTCTCAGAAGATCAGCATCCTTGACTTGATCCTGGATGTCTTTGTGCAGAAAGGAGAAGATTTCCTTTAGTTTTGCCTGGGTTTCTTCTGATAAAGTCTGACTAGAAGAAATTTCCTCTGCTTGTTCGGCAACGAGATCATCCAAGGGAAATGAGTAGCTGGGTGATGAAGTTATTTTCTCCTGGAAAAAGATATTGCCGAATTAATGATTATCCATTGAATAAAGAACTGGGAAGACTGAGTAATTATCTCTACCTCATTCCTGATCTCTTGGATGGAGAGAGAGGGCAGCTCAAGCTCAGGCAAAGATTCTTGTATGTCGTGCTGAGGAGAGCTTGGAAGATCTTTTGATGGGGAAGAGGCTTCTGGCTGAGGAACATCAGGTGAAGCTGAAGCTGGTTCTTGATGAGAAGAAGAACTCTCCAAGATTGGGTCCATTGAGATTTGCTCTGAAACTGAAAAAAGAATCAATGCCAATGGAGAGGAACTTTAGAGACAAAATAGTGAGAAATTTTACCAATCGCAGAAGCATCGGCAGGTTCTGTGCTAATGGCCAATTGCTGTGATTTGGCCTGAAATCATAAAGGAGTAGAAAATGAGCAGAATGAAATTAGCATTTTTTACTCGAGGAAGGAGAAATGTGACCTGTGCAATTATTTTGCTGCTTGTTCTTTTCTTCTTTACAACTGAGGGGGCAGTTAAAGAAAGGGTTTTCCTCTTGACAGATGATGGTCTAGTAAGTATTGGATCTGAAGAAGCTTGTCTAGCCATCAGCTGAGCCAAGGTAGGAGATTGGTGCCCCAAAGCAGAGATTGGGCCTGCAGTTTTGTATAAAATTACCCTGGCAAGAGGGGCAGGTGTTATGTCCTGCAAAATAATAGAGTCAGAATCGATTGGGGTTAATGTTATTAAGACAGATAAAGGAATAAGCATATTACCTCTGCAGTTGGCTGATAATCAGGCATTAATTCAAGGCAGAAGGGATGGATTGGCATGTTGAAGATATGATCATGGAATTCTTGCCACTAGAGAGTGAAGGAAGGATGGGCAGATATTATTGGCACAAAAGGATCAGGTGCATAAATAGTTCCACAGCATTTATAAGTAAAAATCCTTCTTGTCTCTGTGGGATCCTTGACAATCTCCCTAGGCCTGAGGAATTCATGGAAGAATAGCCTAGGGGGCACTTGGCCACATCCCAACTGTCTAGCCATCATGTTTGGCTGATAATATTCATAAGTGCTTTGAACCAGCCTCCCTCCACAGAATTCGGCTGGCAGGATGCAGGGCTGGATGAAGGCATTGAAAATTGCTACAGATCGTACATCAGTGCATCCAGTCTCAAAGCTGAATTCGCAAGGGAGAGTAAGATTGTCATTATCCAAATATGGGAACCAAAGAGGATGAGCAAAGCCTCTGAAGAAGAGCTCAAACAGTTCACCAATGTTCTTGTTGATAGATACAGTGGAAGCAGCTTCTCCATAGGTTTGACAACCTTTGGTTCTCCGGGCTTCTCCTTCTTTGTAATTGATTGAAGGGAAGTCTCGGCTGTTGAGGTCAATAGCAACGATTTGATGCATGTATAACTGCAGCCACATTTGGACAAACCACCAGGGACCATTTACACAGGGGATTTTCTTACTAGTATGCATCAGGTGGATGGTTTGATTGAGCATATGATAGACGCTTCCCAGGAGGTATTTCCCGAGTGGGATGACTTTTCCAGCAGCCAGCTCTTCAGCCATCACGATGTGATTCAAGGTTGGCTCATTGGCTTTGCCACAAAAGACTGATCTGCATAGCCACATATTCAGGAAGGCCCTGTATTCGACATCGGTCAGAGGGCCATCAGACATATGATTCTGAATGTATCTCTTATATCCAACCCCTGTTTTTACTCCTGTCTGCTTGGAGGAACCTTTGTGATCATATGGGTGTACAGTTCCTGTAACATTCAGGCCGGTCATCATGTAGACATCGGCCAAAGTAGGAGACATTGGGCCATGACCAAAAAGAAAGGTATTTGTACCATTGGACCAAAAGTGGCAAGCTGCAATCAGGAGGTTCTCATTCTTTGGTGTTTCGGCTAATGACAGCTCCAGGCAATGAGAAATACACAGATGATCCCAGTTCTGTGTTTGGGGGCTTTTATCATCAGACATCCTTTTATACCAATTTCTCCAGCCGGCAATTGGGGGCAAGGGCCAGTTCTTGAAGGCGTCTTGCCACTCATGAGGTTTTGTCAGCGAAATCTTGAAAGGAATCCTCTGAGATTCGGCCGCAATGATTTCGGAAGGGTCTGAATCCCCTACAGGGCCGAGGAAATAGGATGGAGCTTTTTCCTCAACAGGGATAAGGATTTCGGCAGCCAGGGCCTATCAAGAGTGGAAGGAGATGAGAAGAAATTTAAGATGCAAATCGAAAGAAGAATGCCGAATATGCTTGAGGGGATTGAAGCTTACCTGGAGGGCAAAATCTTGATTCGCCATTTGAAGATTGAATCCTGGAAGTCGATGACTTAGGGTTCGGATCCGGATGAGAGCTCTGAAGATTCAAAAGATAAAACGGATGTCGAGCGGGCTCAGCCTGGAAATGTTGGGGATTCCTGGTCAATTCCGAGATAAAAGTATCCTTTATCCCGAAATTGAAGGGGCATGTGTTGACACAAAAAATTAGCACCAGGAAGAGGCTGACATGTGGGCCGGATTTGGTGGAAGGATGCCATTCGGCTAAAGGGCTTTCTCTGAAGCATTCGGCAAAGATGCTCTGCGGTCGGGAACGCGTCACCATTCGGCTAAGGGGTTTTCTCTGAAGCATTCGGCAGAGATACTCTGCGGTCGGGAATGCGTCATCATTCGGCAGAGGCATTGTTCCGCAGGCGAAGAGTGGTAGCGTTCGGGAAGACATGATGACGTGGATCAATATAAGGAAAAGGCCGGTTCGAACAAGGAATGCAATATGGACGCGAAGATTCGTCATTTATTTTTAGAAATAAGTATTGTAGTCGTGTCCGGCTAGGAGTTGTATCAAGACCTGGGTATAAATATGAACCCATGGCAGCTGTATAGAGGAGATCAGAGAATCAATAACACAACAAACCGGCCCCGTGCCAACATCGAGTCCTTTAGTCGAGTCGTCGAGTTCTTCGAGAGGAGTCATCGATCCGTCGACCTCCGTAAGTACCGGCAACCTTGTATCATGCTTAGTATCATGCGGTGGATTTAAGCTTTGATGCAAGTAGTCTTGTTACCATGCTTAGTATCATCCGGTGGATTTAAGTTGTGGTTTCAAGAAGGTTCCTCTGTTAGGTCATGAGCCATGCGGTGGGCTAAGATCTAGTATGGACCAAGTTATCGGCTCTGTTAGATTTCGGCAAGATCTAACAGATTCATTAAGTTACCCCGTGTTGCTTCGTTTTTACTATGTGCTTAATTCATGCAACACTCCTTTGCCCAATCTAGGTCGGCTAGAATCGGCTTTGCTTCACGATGCGACGACTTATCCCCTCATAGCCGAGTCCGAAACCGATCTAGGTTGCTACGTGTCGCGGGTTCGAGCTTGTTGGTATTGTGTAGATCTTGACAGAACCGGGTATCATGCGGTAGATGCAGGTTTTTGCATCGTCTTAGAGCTAATCATCCGGTGGATTAGAATTCGATTCGATCTGATAGATTTATCTTTACCGATTAGGCTTGTTCCTTCGCCATGGACCCCGATTCGGCTAAATAGCCGCATTCGGTAGTGCTCTCATGAGTGAACGTGTGTTCGTGGGTTTGCATTGGACAATGAATGCTTTTAGCCTTTCACGATTAGATTGTATCATGCGGTGGATTGATCTAATCTGATTGGTGGTGTGGCCTCAAACGAGTTGTATCATGCGGTGGATTAACTTGTTTGTTGCCATGCTTGACGGGTGCTGCTTTCGGCCTATGCATTCTTGTTTCAATGTAAATTCATGACTGTGTTGTGGGTTTGTAATTAAACATTGAATGCTTTTAGCTTTTCACGGTTAGATTGTATCATGCGGTGGATTAATCTAATCTGATTAGTGGCGTGGTCTCAAACAAGTCGTATCATGCGGTGGATTAATTTGTTTGTTATCATGCTTGACGGGTGCTGCTTTCGGCCTATGCATTCCTTGTTTACTGCGAATTTATGATCATGTTTCACCCTTTTATTTATCTATCATGCTCTGTTTCTCGTTAATCGGCTATGAGTATCTGCTACAATGTTCATTCGGTTGAAAGCCGATCTTTCGTCATGCTTACGTCACGCATTCGGCAGTGCGCTCCTTGCGTGCCTTGCCGATTGCCGAATGAGGCTTTAACTGCCGACAGATAGCTTCTCTGTAGCTATTTGTCGTTCGAAATTGGTTCTATAGCCGCAAATATGGAACTGTCCGGTCTCACCCGACACGTTCCAGGTTTTGATCTAAACGTTTTGTCCCTTTGTTAGTTTTTCAGGCAAACTGACTGGCACGCTTCCGGATTCAAAAGCCCGGGCCACGTGTGAAGCTAGCTAATTCGGCTTGCTGTGTGCTTGGCGTGAGGTGCGGATTTTACGTCAACGCACTTTTTGGCACGCCTGGTGGGACACACACAAGTTTTCAAGATGCCTGAGTTGAGCGACATCATGGACGTTACTTTGGAAGAATTGTCTGAAGAGCATCAACAGATGGTAAAGGCTGCTGCTGACCAATTCATTAACAAATGTTTACTGTCTTTCGCCAAGAACAGGAGTGGTGCACCGTTTCTCAAGTCCGACTTGCCAAGAGTTCTCCTTCCTGGGCAGTCTGATTTTACTGAAGAAGAAGAGAGGGAGAGATTCTCGGGCTTGTTATATAAAGCTTTGGGGGAAGCAATGACCAATCACAATGCTGCGTTTTTAAACAGTTTTCGGCATATAATGATAAGCATTTTTGGTCAGCATGTGGATAAACCCTTCGAGCAGATACATGGGCAATTGGGTGGTCCAACATACTTCAATGTTCAAGCACAAGCTCAGAGGCCACATGGTAAAGGGAATGCTGATGAAACTGGAGGTTCTGGTACTAAAGATACAAATGGACAACCGATTCGGCAAGATCCTCAGCCCGCACTGCCGAAAACTCGCACATACGGTGATATGCCATTCGGTACCACAGGAAATCCGCCTGCTTCTGCTTACAAGATATCTCCCTTGAACAATAGGCTGCAAAGGGACATGTATGGAAACGGATATTCAGAGTTTATGGATTACAATGCTATCGTCGCCCTCCCGAATTCTGGGTATGTTGGTACTGCAGGCATGCTTGCTGGGAGACCAAGGAATCAAGATACCAGTATTGACCTCATGGTGCAAAAAATGACCGATGTATTGCAAAATCAATTCGGTCTGAAGCCTAAAAATCAGGGGTACATGTACTCGTCTCCTTTCCCAGAATGGTACCAAAGGGTATCATTGCCGAATAGAGTCAAGGTGCCTATAGAGTTTACTAAATTCTCAGGACAAGATGATACAAGTACTGTGGAACATATAGCTCGATATTTGATGCAGCTTGGAGAAGCCTCGGCAGATGAGGCCTTTAGAATCAGATACTTTCCTTTGTCATTAACAGGTCCAGCTTTTACATGGTTTGCTTCTTTGCCTGCTCAGTCGATTTGTACTTGGAAAGACCTGGAGCAGAAATTCCATGCTCATTACTACATTGGCAGTACCGAGAAAAAGTTGGTTGATCTGACCAGCTTGAGGCAGAGGAATAATGAAACACCTACGGAGTTCCTCAGGAGATTTAGGGAGACAAAAAGCATGTGCTTTTCTCTGAACATACCTGATGACCAGCTGGCTGGTATGGCTGTAGCTGGCATGTTGCCTGCCATTCGGGAGAAGCTATTCGGGATGGAGTTTGATGATCTGGGCCAGTTGTCGCACAGATTGGCCTTGATGAGTAACCAGGCATATGGTTTCAAGAAAGATGCCAGATTTGCTAAAGATAATGATGTAGCTGACATCTATAACCAATTCCTTGAAAGAGCAGATCAAGAAGATGAGTATGAAGATAGCGAGGAGATAGCCGCAGCAGAGATAGTGTGGAGCAAAGAACCAGTTACAATGGCTCAAAGATGGATCAAACAGGTGAAGGGAACATATGATTTTGATGTGACTAAGGCGGACAAATTGTTTGAGTTCCTGGTGAAAGAAGGCCGAATCAATCTTGCCGAATCGGTTGTCCATTTGTATCTTTAGTACCAGAACCTCCAGTTTCATCAGCATTCCCTTTACCATGTGGCCTCTGAGCTTGTGCTTGAACATTGAAGTATGTTGGACCACCCAATTGCCCATGTATCTGCTCGAAGGGTTTATCCACATGCTGACCAAAAATGCTTATCATTATATGCCGAAAACTGTTTAAAAACGCAGCATTGTGATTGGTCATTGCTTCCCCCAAAGCTTTATATAACAAGCCCGAGAATCTCTCCCTCTCTTCTTCTTCAGTAAAATCAGACTGCCCAGGAAGGAGAACTCTTGGCAAGTCGGACTTGAGAAACGGTGCACCACTCCTGTTCTTGGCGAAAGACAGTAAACATTTGTTAATGAATTGGTCAGCAGCAGCCTTTACCATCTGTTGATGCTCTTCAGACAATTCTTCCAAAGTAACGTCCATGATGTCGCTCAACTCAGGCATCTTGAAAACTTGTGTGTGTCCCACCAGGCGTGCCAAAAAGTGCGTTGACGTAAAATCCGCACCTCACGCCAAGCACACAGCAAGCCGAATTAGCTAGCTTCACACGTGGCCCGGGCTTTTGAATCCGGAAGCGTGCCAGTCAGTTTGCCTGAAAAACTAACAAAGGGACAAAACGTTTAGATCAAAACCTGGAACGTGTCGGGTGAGACCGGACAGTTCCATATTTGCGGCTATAGAACCAATTTCGAACGACAAATAGCTACAGAGAAGCTATCTGTCGGCAGTTAAAGCCTCATTCGGCAATCGGCAAGGCACGCAAGGAGCGCACTGCCGAATGCGTGACGTAAGCATGACGAAAGATCGGCTTTCAACCGAATGAACATTGTAGCAGATACTCATAGCCGATTAACGAGAAACAGAGCATGATAGATAAATAAAAGGGTGAAACATGATCATAAATTCGCAGTAAACAAGGAATGCATAGGCCGAAAGCAGCACCCGTCAAGCATGATAACAAACAAATTAATCCACCGCATGATACGACTTGTTTGAGACCACGCCACTAATCAGATTAGATTAATCCACCGCATGATACAATCTAACCGTGAAAAGCTAAAAGCATTCAATGTTTAATTACGAACCCACAACACAGTCATGAATTTACATTGAAACAAGAATGCATAGGCCGAAAGCAGCACCCGTCAAGCATGGCAACAAACAAGTTAATCCACCGCATGATACAACTCGTTTGAGGCCACACCACCAATCAGATTAGATCAATCCACCGCATGATACAATCTAATCGTGAAAGGCTAAAAGCATTCATTGTCCAATGCAAACCCACGAACACACGTTCACTCATGAGAGCACTACCGAATGCGGCTATTTAGCCGAATCGGGGTCCATGGCGAAGGAACAAGCCTAATCGGTAAAGATAAATCTATCAGATCGAATCGAATTCTAATCCACCGGATGATTAGCTCTAAGACGATGCAAAAACCTGCATCTACCGCATGATACCCGGTTCTGTCAAGATCTACACAATACCAACAAGCTCGAACCCGCGACACGTAGCAACCTAGATCGGTTTCGGACTCGGCTATGAGGGGATAAGTCGTCGCATCGTGAAGCAAAGCCGATTCTAGCCGACCTAGATTGGGCAAAGGAGTGTTGCATGAATTAAGCACATAGTAAAAACGAAGCAACACGGGGTAACTTAATGAATCTGTTAGATCTTGCCGAAATCTAACAGAGCCGATAACTTGGTCCATACTAGATCTTAGCCCACCGCATGGCTCATGACCTAACAGAGGAACCTTCTTGAAACCATAACTTAAATCCACCGGATGATACTAAGCATGGTAACAAGACTACTTGCATCAAAGCTTAAATCCACCGCATGATACTAAGCATGATACAAGGTTGCCGGTACTTACGGAGGTCGACGGATCGATGACTCCTCTCGAAGAACTCGACGACTCGACTAAAGGACTCGATGTTGGCACGGGGCCGGTTTGTTGTGTTATTGATTCTCTGATCTCCTCTATACAGCTGCCATGGGTTCATATTTATACCCAGGTCTTGATACAACTCCTAGCCGGACACGACTACAATACTTATTTCTAAAAATAAATGACGAATCTTCGCGTCCATATTGCATTCCTTGTTCGAACCGGCCTTTTCCTTATATTGATCCACGTCATCATGTCTTCCCGAACGCTACCACTCTTCGCCTGCGGAACAATGCCTCTGCCGAATGATGACGCATTCCCGACCGCAGAGTATCTCTGCCGAATGCTTCAGAGAAAACCCCTTAGCCGAATGGTGACGCGTTCCCGACCGCAGAGCATCTTTGCCGAATGCTTCAGAGAAAGCCCTTTAGCCGAATGGCATCCTTCCACCAAATCCGGCCCACATGTCAGCCTCTTCCTGGTGCTAATTTTTGGTGTCAACAGCTAAGGGGGAGCATTCCTGGACATTTGCCCGTGTGGGTGAGTTGTGCCGATGAGGACGTCGGGTTCTTTGAGGGGGTGTATGTCACACCCGGCCCAGTTTGTATGGCCCAGTAGTGGCCCGTGAGTGCAGGATGCACGTGTTTAGTGCCACATTGCTAGTTTAGCAAGGGTGGATGCAAATTATAAGCAGTTGTCTTCCAGTCATAGCACCTTCGGGTTAACCCGTTTACACGAAGCGAGGACGAAAGTGTAAGCATGGTGCTATGTGTACGCGTGCACGCCCCTCGGAAGGGCTGTGCGGGGCGGCTTTGGAGGGCGGGGTGTTACAGGAGGCCAAGGACACCGTAGGATCGTTCGCGTTCGGACTCCTATATTTCATGGTAGCCCTTCGCGTATCTCCAATATTTGATGCGCACGCTATTTTCAGCGTCGAACTCCATCGTAGAGGAGGCCAAGGACACCGTAGGATCGTTCACGCCTGAACTCCTATATTTCATGGTAGCCAAGGAACCAAGTGTTGACGTAAAATCTGCACCTCACGCCAAGCACACAGCAAGCCGAATTAGCTGGCTTCACACGTGGCCCGGGCTTTTGAATCCGGAAGCGTGCCAGTCAATTTTCCTGAAACTGACAAAGGGATGAAAGATATTTAGATAACACCTGGAACGTACCGGGCAATACCAGTCAGTTCCATATTTGCGGCTATGGAGCCAGTTTCGAACGACACATAGCTACAGAGAAGCTATCTGTCGGCAGTTAAAACCTCATTCGGCAATCGGCAAGGCACGCAGGGAGCGCACTGCCGAATGCGTGACATAAGCATGACGAAAGATCGGCTTTCAGCCGAATGAACATTGTAACGCATACTCATAGCCGATTAACGAGAAACAAAGCATGATAGATAAATAAAAGGGCGAAAGCATGACCATAAATCCGCAGTAAACAAGAATGCATAGGCCGAAAGCAGCACTCGTCAAGCATGATAACGAACAAGTTAATCCACCGCATGATACGACTTGTTCAAGACCACACCACCAATCAGATTAGATCAATCCACCGCATGATACAATCTAATCGTGAAAGGCTAAAAGCATTCATTGTCCAATGCAAACCCATGAACACGTTCACTCGTGAGAGCACAGCCGAATGCGGCTGCTTAGCCGAATCGGGGTCCGCGGCGAAGGAACAAACTTAATCGATAAAGATAAATCTATCAGATCGAATCGAATTCTAATCCACCGGATGATTAGCTCTAAGACGACCCAAAAATCTGCATCTACCGCATGATACCCGGTTCTGTCAAGATCTACACGATACCAACAAGTTCGAACCCGCGACACGTGGCAACCTAGATCGGTTTCGGACTCGGCTATGAGGGAAAAAAGTCATCGCATCGTGAAGTAGATGCCGATTCTAGCCGACCTAGATTGGGCAAAGGAGTGTTGCATGAATTAAGCACGGAGTAAAAACAAAGCAACACGGGGTAACTTAATGAATCTGTTAGATCTTGCCGAAATCTAACAGAGCCGATAACTTGGTCCATACTAGATCTTAGCCCACCGCATGGCTCATGACCTAACAGAGGAACCTTCTTGAGACCACAACTTAAATCCACCGGATGATACTAAGCATGGTAACAAGACTACCTGCATCAAAGCTTAAATCCACCGCATGATACTAAGCATGATACAAGGTTGCCGGTACTTACGGAGGTCGACGGATCGATGACTCCTCTCGAAGAACTCGACGACTCGACTAAAGGACTCGATGTTGGCACGGGGCCGGTTTGTTGTATGATTGATTGGATTCATCCCTTTTACAGATGCCATGGGTTTATATTTATACCCAGGTCTTGATACAACTCCTAGTCGGACACGACTACAATACTTGTTTCTAAAAATAAATGACGAATCTTCGTGCCCATATTGCATTCCTTGTTCGAACCGGCCTTTTCCTTATGTTTTTCCACGTCATCACGCCTTCCCGAATGCTACCGCTTTTGCCTGCGGAACTATGCCTCTGCCGAATGACGACGCGTTCCCGACCGCAGAGCGTTATTGCCGAATACTTCAGAGAAAGCCCCTTAGCCGAATGGTACCCTTCCACCAAATCCGGCCCACACGTCAGCCTCTTCCTGGTGCTAAATTTTGGTGTTAACACATGCCCCTTCATATTCGGGATAAAAGATGCTTTTATCTCGGAATTGACCAGGAATCCCCAACATCTCCAGGCTGAATCCGCTTTGACATCCGTTTTCCGCTTTCAAATCCTCAGAGTACGTTTCCAAACTCAAAACCCTAGTTCGCCGAATCTCTCAAGCTCCAATCTTCAAATGGCGAACCAGAATCAAATTCTTGTTGACACCAAAAATTAGCACCAGGAAGAGGCTGACATGTGAGCCGGATTTGGTGGAAGGATGCCATTCGGCTAAAGGGCTTTCTCTGAAGCATTCGGCAAAGATGCTCTGCGGTCGGGAACGCGTCGCCATTCGGCTAAGGGGTTTTCTCTGAAGCGTTCGGCAGAGATACTCTGCGGTCGGGAATGCGTCATCATTCGACAGAGGCATTGTTCCGCAGGCGAAGAGTGGTAGCGTTCGGGAAGACATGATGACGTGGATCAATATAAGGAAAAGGCCGGTTCGAACAAGGAACGCAATATGGGCACGAAGATTCGTCATTTATTTTTAGAAACAAGTATTATAGTCGTGTCCGACTAGGAGTTATATCAAGACCTGGGTATAAATATAAACCCATGGCAATTGTAAAAACATCGAATCAATCAACACAACAAACCGGCCCCGTGCCAACATCGAGTCCTTTAGTCGAGTCGTCGAGTTCTTCGAGAGGAGTCATCGATCCGTCGACCTCCGTAAGTACCGGCAACCTTGTATTATGCTTAGTATCATGCGGTGGATTTAAGCTTTGATGCAAGTAGTCTTGTTACCATGCTTAGTATCATCCGGTGGATTTAAGTTGTGGTCTCAAGAAGGTTCCTCTGTTAGGTCATGAGCCATGCGGTGGGCTAAGATCTAGTATGGACCAAGTTATCGGCTCTGTTAGATTTCGGCAAGATCTAACAGATTCATTAAGTTACCCCGTGTTGCCTCGTTTTTACTATGTACTTAACTCATGCAACACATCTTTGCCCAATCTAGATCGGCTAGAATCGGCTTTACTTCACGATGTGACGAGTTATCCCCTCATAGCCGAGTCCGAAACCGATTTAGGTTGCCACGTGTCGCGGGTTCGAGCTTGTCGGTATCGTGTAGATCTTGACAGAACCGGGTATCATGCGGTAGATGCAGGTTTTTGGGTCGTCTTAGAGCTAATCATCCGGTGGATTAGAATTCGATTCGATCTGATAGATTTATCTTTACCGATTAGGCTTGTTCCTTCGCCATGGACCCCGATTCGGCTAAATAGCCGCATTCGGTAGTGCTCTCACGAGTGAACGTGTGTTCGTGGGTTTGCATTGGACAATGAATGCTTTTAGCCTTTCACGATTAGATTGTATCATGCGGTGGATTGATCTAATCTGATTGGTGGTGTGGCCTCAAACGAGTTGTATCATGCGGTGGATTAACTTGTTTGTTGCCATGCTTGACGGGTGCTGCTTTCGGCCTATGCATTCTTGTTTCAATGTAAATTCATGACTGTGTTGTGGGTTCGTAATTAAACATTGAATGCTTTTAGCTTTTCACGGTTAGATTGTATCATGCGGTGGATTAATCTAATCTGATTAGTGGCGTGGTCTCAAACAAGTCGTATCATGCGGTGGATTAACTTGTTTGTTATCATGCTTGACGGGTGCTGCTTTCGGCCTATGCATTCCTTGTTTACTGCGAATTTATGATCATGTTTCACCCTTTATTTTCATACCACATATGTCCTTGTTAATCGGTCACGGATATACTTTGCTTTCTTTGCTTACTTAAAGACCGATCTTACGTCATGCTGATGTTGTGCGTTCGGCAGTATGATTCTTATATGCTTCTACCGATTGCCAAATGATGTTCTGAGTAACGACAGATAGCTTGTCCGTAGCTATATGTCTCTCGAGATTGGCTTCAATGCCGCAAATATGGAACTGTCTGGTCTCACCCGGCACGTTCCAGGTTTTGATCTAAACGTTTTTGTCCCTTTGTTAGTTTTCAGGCAAACTGACTGGCACGTTTCCGGATTCGTACGTGCGGGCTACGTGTTGAAGCCAGCTAATTCGGCTTGCTGTGTGCTTGGCGTGAGGTGCGGATTTTACGTCAACACACTTTTTGGCACGCCTGGTGGGACACACACAAGTTTTCAAGATGCCTGAGTTGAGCGACATCATGGATGTCACTTTGGAAGAGTTGTCTGAAGAGCATCAACAGATGGTAAAGGTTGCTGCTGACCAATTCATTAACAAATGTTTACTGTCTTTCGCCAAGAACAGGAGTGGTGCACCTTTTCTCAAGTCCGATCTGCCAAGAGTTCTCCTTCCTGGGCAATCTGATCTTACTGAAGAAGAAGAGAGGGAGAGATTTTCGGGCTTGTTATACAAAGCTTTGGGGGAAGCAATGACCAATCACAATGCTGCGTTCTTGAACAGCTTTCGGCATATAATGGTAAGCATTTTTGGTCAACATGTGGATAAATCCTTTGAGCAGATACATGGGCAATTGGGTGGCCCGACATACTTCAATGTTCAAGCACCAGTTCAGAAACCACATGGTAAAGGAAATGCTGATGAAACTGGAGGTTCTGGTACTAAAGATACAAATGGACAACCGATTCGGCAAGATCCTCAGCCTGCACTGCCGAAAACTCGCACATACGGTGATATGGCATTCGGCACCACAGGGAATCCGCCTGCTTCTGCTTACAAGATATCTCCCTTGAACAACAGACTGCAGAGGGATTTATATGGAAACGGATATTCAGAGTTTATGGATTACAATGCTATCGACGCTCTCCCGAATCCTGGGTATGTTGGTACTGCAGGCATGCTTGCTGGGAGACCAGGGAATCAAGATACCAGTATTGACCTCATGGTGCAAAAAATGACCGATGTATTGCAAAATCAATTCGGTCTGAAGCCTAAAAATCAGGGGTACATGTACTCGTCTCCTTTCCCGGAATGGTACCAAAGGGTATCATTGCCAAATAGAGTCAAGGTGCCTACAGAGTTTACTAAATTCTCAGGACAAGATGATACTAGCACTGTGGAACATATAGCTCGATATCTGATGCAGCTTGGAGAAGCTTCGGCAGATGAGGCTTTCAGAATGAGATACTTTCCTTTGTCACTGACGGGTCCAGCTTTTACATGGTTTGCTTCTTTGCCTGCTCAGTCGATTTGTACTTGGAAAGACCTGGAGCAGAAATTCCATGCTCATTACTACATTGGCAGTACCGAGAAAAAGTTGGTTGATTTGACCAGCTTAAGGCAGAGGAATAATGAAACACCTACGGAGTTCCTCAGGAGATTTAGGGAAACAAAAAGCATGTGCTTTTCTCTGAACATACCTGATGACCAGCTGGCTGGTATGGCTGTAGCTGGCATGCTGCCTGCCATTCGGGAGAAGCTATTCGGGATGGAGTTTGATGATCTGGGCCAGTTGTCGCACAGATTGGCCTTGATGAGTAACCAAGCATATGGTTTCAAGAAAGATGCCAGATTTGCTAAAAATAATGATGTAGCTGACATCTATAACCAATTCCTTGAAAGAGCAGATCAAGAAGATGAGTATGAAGATAGCGAGGAGATAGCCGCAGCAGAGATAGTGTGGAGCAAAGAACCAGTTACAATGGCTCAAAGATGGATCAAACAGATGAAGGGAACATATGATTTTGATGTGACTAAGGCGGACAAATTGTTTGAGTTCCTGGTGAAAGAAGGCCGAATCAAATTGCCAGAGGGGCATTCTATGCTTCGGCCCGATGGAGTGAAAGATAAGAGGTACTGTGGGTTTCATGATAGAAATTCTCATTCCATTAATGAATGCAGAGTCTTTAGGATGAGGATTCAGAAAGCTATCCAGGAAGGACATCTGAAATTCGACAACAAGATGAAACTGGACAGTAACCCTTTCCCTCAGAATATGATCGGGTTCTCGGTTAATATGGTGAATGCTGTTCCATCTGGAGAAAAGGGAGGATTGAAAGTTTTAACCTCAAAGAAGGCAAGACAGGATGGTTCAGTTGATCCCACTCGGCAGATCACAATTGAACAGATTCGCCAGAAAGATCTTCGGTTCCCGAATAGCCGATTTGAAGTGGGAGAATCCTTTAAACCTAGAGTTACTACACGTATTCTCCTCAACAAATGGCAGCGTCAGCAAGAAAAGGAGCGTTTTCAAAGGCGTGAATACGAGGAGGAGAAAAGAAGGCGCGAAGAAGAAAGGTTTGAGGAAGGACAAGAAGAGTATGCTCGAGAGCAGGAACGTGCGCATTGGGGGTGTGCATTCTTCAGACACTGTTGGAACGAAGGTTTGAAGCTTCCCACATGGAATAGTTGTCCTGAATGCAATAATAGGTATGATGAATATAGGCAGGGAACTGTCAATCGCCGATCTGTCCATGAAAGAATTGGCAGGGTGCATCCTAGTGATGATCGGCGTTTTAATGATCAACCAAGAAAGAGACATGCTGATTACAAGTGGATTGATCGTGAAGAAGAAGAAGATCATGCTTATGTTTGGCAAGAAGGACAATGGTGCCCACCTGGTTTGAGGAAGAGCCAGAAGAGAAGAGTACAGCGCCTGAGGAATCGGGAATTGAAGCAAGCAAAGGTCAAGGTGAAATCAATATGGCTCCCAAAAGACAGGCCTGACGAACATGGTCATTCGGCTCCTACATGTATGGTATGTTTTCTGCCGAATGAATTCATGGCTCCAGCTAACCAAATTGTACAGGAAGAGATATTGCCCGATATAGATGATGCCGAACGATTTGGGTTAATGGCACAATTGATGTTGAACAAACAAGCTGTTTTTGAGAAGCCAGCCCAGAATCGGCACATGAAGCCACTGTACTTGAAGGGATATGTTAATGGCAAACCATTGACCAAGATGTTTGTTGATGGAGGAGCTGCTGTCAATGTAATGCCATATACCACATTCAGGAAGCTTGGTATGAGCCCTAGAGATTTGACACCAACGAGCATAATTCTAAATGATTTTGCTGGAAATCCTTCGGACACCAAGGGATGCGTGCACGTTGATCTGATGATTGGGTCCAAGACTCTGCTTACGACTTTCTTTGTCATTGAGGGCAAAGGGGCATATAGCTTGCTGCTTGGAAGAGATTGGATTCATGCAAATTGTTGTATTCCATCTACTATGCATCAACAGCTTATTCAGTGGATAGATGATGAGGTGGAGATTGTCCAAGCAGATGATTCAATAAGCGTGGCAAATATGGAACCAGCTTTCTGGGAATACCAAGGCATAGATTGTTTCTCAGGCAAAGACTGGGGAGAAGGTCCTGTGGCACCAGCCAGCAGTGATCAGCAGCCGATCGAAGCAGTCGGCTCTCATAGTAATTTTTAATGGAAAATCCAATTGATGGAACTGATGGAAAATTAGGACGTGGATTTGTGTCGGCCGATAAATTGGAAGAAGTGGACATTGGAGATGGTGACAAGCCAAGGCCGACATTTATCAGTGCTAACTTGGATTCGGTTTTCAAAGAAAAGTTGGTGACATTGTTAAAAGAATACAAGGACTGCTTTGCTTGGGATTATTCGGAGATGCCCGGTCTAGACCGTTCTATTGTTGAACATCGGTTGCCAATCAAACCTGGTTACAGGCCTTACAAGCAACCACCCCGAAAAATCTACAAGGAAGAAGTGTTGGCCGATGTGAAAAAGGAGATTGAAAGATTACTAGATGCAAATTTCATTCGGCCATGTAAATACGCGGATTGGATCTCTAATATCGTTCCTGTCTATAAGAAAAATGGAAAAATGAGGGTTTGCATAGATTTTAGAGATCTAAACAAGGCTACACCCATGGATGGATATCCAATGCCTATTGCTGATTCGTTGGTTGATGCTGCTGCTAGATACAAAGTGCTCAGTTTCATGGATGGTAATGCAGGATACAATCAGATTTTTATGGCATTGGAAGATATAGTAAAGACAGCTTTCAGGTGTCCTGGACACATAGGGTTGTTTGAGTGGGTTGTCATGACCTTTGGATTGAAAAATGCTGGTGCAACTTATCAAAGGGCTATGAATTATATTTTTCATGAGTTGATCGGCAAGATTGTGGAAATATATATTGATGATGTGGTGATCAAGTCATTGGATCATGAGTCCCATTTGGCCGACATAAGGAAAACTCTAGAATGCACCAGGAAACATGGGCTTAAGATGAACCCGAACAAGTGTGCTTTTGGAGTTTCGGCTGGAGAGTTTCTGGGATTTTTGATACATGAAGGAGGAATAGGAGTTGGTAAGAAAAGCATGAAGGCAATTGATGAAATTGTTCCTCCAACTAATCTTAAAGAGTTACAATCGCTGCTTGGCAAGATAAATTTTGTGAGAAGATTCATATCAAACTTGTCACAAAAGGTGTTGCCCTTTTCCTCACTGTTGAAAATAAAAAAGGATCAAAAGTTTGTATGGGGTGACGAACAACAGAAGGCTTTTGATGAAATAAAGGAGTACATGAAGAAGCCACCAGTATTGGTGCCTCCACAATTGAACAAGCCTTTCAAGTTGTACGTGGCGGCCGATGCCCAAACTATTGGATCGGCCCTCATTCAAGAATTTGAAGGGAAGGAAAGAGTAGTTGCATACCTTAGCCGAAAGTTACTAGATCCAGAGACAAGGTATTCGGCTATAGAGAAGCTTTGCTTATGTGTTTATTACTCATGTACAAAATTTCGGCACTATTTGCTAAATGCCGAATGCGTTGTACATTCAAAATTTGATGTGATTAAGCACATGTTGTCAATACCAATTTTGAATGGAAGGATTGGCAAATGGATTTTGGCCTTATCTGAATTCGAATTAAGGTTTGAGTCAGCAAAGGCTGTCAAGGGGCAGATTATTGCTGACTTCATTACTGAACATCATGATACATCGATAAATTTGCTTAACATTATTCCTTGGGTATTATTCTTCGATGGATCTTCATGCAACAAAGGTGGTGGAGCAGGTATCTTATTAATTTCACCCAAAGGAGAAACATTTGAGTTTGCTGTTCCCATTCAATCTGCTGTTACTAACAATCAGGCTGAGTATGAGGCATTGCTCAAAGGGCTCCAATATTTGAAAGAAGCAAAGGCCATTGCAGTTGAAATTTTTGGAGATTCAGAATTGGTCATAAAACAATTGAATGGTGAATATGAGTGCAAAAGTGATACCTTGAGGAATTACTATGAAGAATGCAAAGAAATATTGAAGAGCTTTCGGTCAGTAATTCTACAACACGTTCCTAGAGGGGATAATGGAGAGGCAAATAGATTGGCCCAAAGTGCATCAGGTTATAGAGAGCTTCAAGAAGTGTTTGCTAATGATGTGTATGCTTTCGGGAGTAATCTGGCAGAAGATGATTGGAGGAAAGAAATTGCCGATTATTTGGAGAATCCATCCCAGAAAGTTTCGAGAAGACTCAGGTATAAAGCTATAAAGTTTGTTCTTCTTGATAAAGATTTATATTATAAATCCTTGGATGGGATATTATTACGTTGCTTAAATCAAGAAGAAGCAAAGAGGTTGATGAGTGAGGTGCATGACGGATTATGTGGAGCACATCAGTCAGCTTACCGAATGAAGTGGGTTATTAGAAGAACTGGATATTACTGGCCGACAATGTTGGAAGATTGTTTTGATTATTATAAGGGATGTCAAGACTGTCAGAAATTTGGAAACATTCAGAGAGTTCCAGCATCGGCTTTGAATCCCATTATCAAGCCATGGCCGTTCAGAGGATGGGGAATAGATTTGATTGGCCAAATAAATCCTCCATCGAGTAAGGGACATAAGTTCGTACTTTTAGCAACTGATTATTTTACTAAGTGGGTTGAGGCAGTTCCGTTGAGGAAAGTGACATCAGAAAATATGGTTGAGTTTGTCAAAGAACATATCATTTACAGATTCGGGATTCCTCAGACAATCACCACTGATCAAGGGACTCAATTTACATCTTCAGAATTCAGAGATTTTGCTGAAAGTACAGGAATAAAATTACTGAATTCTTCTCCTTATTATGCTCAAGCTAATGGTCAAGCAGAGGCTTCTAACAAAATTATGATCAAAATCATACAGAAGAAGATTGATCAAAAGCCAAGAAGGTGGCATTCGGTACTCAATGAAGCGTTGTGGGCTTACCGAATGGCTCCTCATGGGGCTACAAAAACATCTCCTTATGAATTAGTGTATGGACACCATGCTATCTTGCCGTGGGAGATGCAATCAGATTCGAGAAGGGTTAAATTACAAAAAGATTTGCGTTCTAAAGATTACAATGATCTGATGATGGATGAATTAGAAGATTTACATATGATTCGTCTCAGGGCCTTGGAGAATATTGAGAAGAACAAAATGCGAGTTGCTAAGTATTACAACAAGAAGGTGAAGGTTAAGCAATTTACAGAAGGTGATCTAGTTTGGAAAGCGATATTGCCGATTGGAACCAAATATGCAGCATTCGGCAAATGGTCTCCAAATTGGGAAGGTCCTTTCAGAGTAGTTAGATGCGTGCCTGGAAATGCATATATTTTGAAGACATTATTGGGAGAAGAATTTGCTTCTGCTATAAATGGAAGATATTTGAAGAGGTATTATCCCAGTATTGAAATCGATCGGTGATTGATATATTAAATTGCCGAACAGCCGATATTTGGGAAGAAATCGTCTTTAGAAGGAAATTGACAGAGACATTGGAGAAAAAGAAAAATGGCCAGTACTGAATGTATTGCCCTTAGCACAAAATATGTTACATCAAGAGTTCATGCAAAAGATAAGTTTTATTGCCAAAATTCCATAAATCCCTAGTACAAACTACTGAAAGAGCCTGTTCAAAACAGACTGGGGATGAATGGAATCGGCAATGGCAGCACCATGGCCATCAAGACGATCAATGGAGGCGTCAATATCATCGATGTCTTCTGGGTTGCTGTTGGCAAAACCAACCGGCATCCTGGAATAGTCAGTGCCGGTGTGCGTCGACATAGCGACGAGACCCGTAGCGACGCCCAGGCGAACGCCATGGGAAGCCACTTCGTCGACACGACCTGCCACCGCACCAAGGCGTGCCTCGGGTGTGTCCCCTTGGGCGTTCACCTTGTCCGCCAGCTCCTCCACCAGCGCCTTCAGTCGATCAAGTTCAGCATCACGCGCTGCAAAGTTACAAGGGGATAACAGATTAATATCATTTGGAGGACGAGAATTGAGATTGAGCTGATTGCAGGACTCACCATCAATGACTTCAAGCAGCTGCTTGCGCTCGTGCTGCCATTCAAGGTCAGCAATCCCGGCTTGCTTGGAGATAACCTCCAACTCGCGGCGAGTATCGTCACGCTCCGCTTTGAATCGGCGGGCGTCGCCGTCCGTGTAGCGGGAGTCATCCGATTCGAGAGATCGATTGGACGAACTCGAAGAGCTGGACGCCGCAGGAGCAGCGGCTGGAGTCGCAACTGGCGCACCAGCGGCGACAATCCATTGGATTACCCTGAGAAAACAAAGAGATTCGTCAAGAAGAGGGCAAATCTCGAGAAGAACAGAGAGAAGCAAGCAGACAATCTTTACCTCCGGCGAGCACCACCGCGACTCCCTTCGGCCTCATCGGCGGCCGGGCGCCTCCTGTTGTTGTCGGCCATTGGAAGTTTCTCGGAGTTACTATGATGGGGAAAAGAATGGCTTGGGCCGGCAAGAACTTGGAAGACGAAGAACTTGGTGAAAAACTGT
The DNA here is from genome assembly GCA_033239725.1 of Echinochloa phyllopogon. Classification (NCBI taxonomy): domain Eukaryota; kingdom Viridiplantae; phylum Streptophyta; class Magnoliopsida; order Poales; family Poaceae; genus Echinochloa; species Echinochloa phyllopogon. The sequence goes on from BTCW01000015.1 coordinate 48,101,514, forward strand.
GGGCTGCCTGGGTGTTTATTTATAGAACCCGCAGAGGAGATCGTGGCGCACATCCCAAAATTTCGGAAGGTGGAAAGCCCCACGAACCGAGCAGTTTCGGTGTCGTTTGGGATTCATGCCGAATCGGGTTCAGTTCTACTGAATTGGATTCGGCTGTGTTGTGTTAGGTCGTTTTTCGGGTCTAACGCTGTTACGACTAAGCTTTGCCGAATGTGTTGTTCACAATAAAGCGAGGAAGAAAGCAAAAGATTGGTGAGACTACAAAGTCGGTGAGACATTCGGCTAATTAAATATTCGATACAACTACACACCCAAGTACTTGGAGATTACATCTTTAGCATCAGATATCATTCTATTAATGGTCTCCAAGAGATTTTTGCCTGCTTCTTGGGTTTTTATCAGAGCAGAGAGCTTCGTTTTGAGCTGTTTATCTTCAGTTAGAATTGCCGATGCTTCCTTCCGTATCCTCTCTGTCAGATCAGGGAGTTCGGCTAACTTCTTCTCGTCAGCTTCGATTTCGATTGACAGAGTCCTCAATTCGGCTTCTAGTTCAGCTTTTCTAGTCTTCTTCAGATCAAGTGCTGGCTGCAGTCTAGCTGACAATTCTTTATTACTCTGAGCTTGAATATACAGATCTTTCAAGGATTGCTTAGCTATGGCTCTTCTTTGTTCTAAAGCTGGTTGTAAAGATTGACTTTTCAGAACCTGTCTGACTGCAGCAAATTGTTGATCCAATTGAGAGATTGGTTCCAAAGAAGCTTGAATATCAACAGGAAGGTTTTGTTCAATGGGCTCAAGCATATCTCTCAGAAGATCAGCATCCTTGACTTGATCCTGGATGTCTTTGTGCAGAAAGGAGAAGATTTCCTTTAGTTTTGCCTGGGTTTCTTCTGATAAAGTCTGACTAGAAGAAATTTCCTCTGCTTGTTCGGCAACAAGATCATCCAAGGGAAATGAGTAGCTGGGTGATGAAGTTATTTTCTCCTGGAAAAAGATATTGCCGAATTGATGATTATCCATTGAATAAAGAAATGGGGAGACTGGGTAATTATCTCTACCTCATTCCTGATCTCTTGGATGGAGAGAGAGGGCGGCTCAAGCTCAGGCAAAGATTCTTGTATGTCATGCTGAGGAGAGCTTGGAAGGTTCTTTGGTGGAGATGAGGCTTCTGGCTGAGGTACATCAGGTAGAGCTGAAGCTGGTTCTTGATGAAAAGGGGAGCTCTCCGAAATTGGATCCATTGAAGCTTGCTCTGTGACTGAAAGAAAGTTAGTGCCGATGAAAAGAGTTTTAAAGGACAAGATGGTGAGAAATTTTACTAATCACTGAAGCATCGGCAGGTCCTGTGCTAACGGCCAATTGCTGTGATTTGGCCTGAAATCATAAAGGAACAGAAATGAGAAGAATGAAATTAGCATTTTTACTCGAGGAGGGAGAAATTTGACCTGTGCAGTTATTTTGCTGCTTGTTCTTTTCTTCTTTATAGATGAAGGGGCAGTTAGAGAAGAAATTTTTCTCTTGGCAGCAGGTGGTGCAGCAAGAGTTGAATCCAGATTGGCAGACCTAGACATTATTTGAGCCAAAGAAGGAGAGTGATGCCCCAGAATAGATATTGGGCCTGCAGTGTTATATGCGATTGCTCTGGCCAGAGGGGCAGGGACTATGTCCTGCAGGATAAACAGAGTTAAAAGTCGATGAAAAAGGATGTTATTGGAAAAAAAGATGGATTATAAGCATATTTACCTCTGAATTCGGCTGATAGTCAGGCATCAAATCAAGGCAGAGAGGGTGAACTGGCACATTGAAGATATGATCATGGACTTCTTGCCACCAAAGAATAAAAGAAGGATGAGCAAGTGCTGTTGGCACAAAAGGTTCGATCTGGTAGATGGCTGCACAACACTTGTAATCAAAAATTCTTCTTGTTTCTGTGGAGTCTTTGATGATCTGCCTAGGCTTGAGGAATTCATGGAAGAATAATCTTGGGGGCACTTGGCCACATCCTAATTGCCTGGCTACTGTATTCGGCTGGTAATATTCATATGAACTTTGAACCAGCCTTCCTCCACAAAATTCGGCTGGTAAGATGCAAGGCCGAATAAAAGTGTTAAAAATTGCTGTGGACTCTGCATCTATGCATCCAGTCTCGAAGCTGAATTCACAAGGAAAAGTGAGACTGTCATTGTCCATGTATAGGAACCAGAGGGGATTGGCAAAGCCTTTGAAGAAAAGTTCAAACAGTTCTCCAATGCTCTTGTTGATAGCAATAGTGGAGGCTGCTTCCCCATAGGTTTGACAGCCTTTGGTGCTCTGGGCTTCTGCTTCCTGGTAATTGACCGAGGGGAAGTGTCGGCTGTTGAGGTCAATGGAGACAATTTGGTGCATGTACAATTGCAGCCACATCTGGACGAACCACCAGGGACCATTGACGCAAGAAATTTTCTTGTTGGTGTGCATCTGATAAATGGTTTGATGGAGCATGTGATAGACACTTCCCAAGAGATATTTCCCGAGAGGGATAAGTGTGCCTGCAGCCAGGTCTTCGGCCATTACTATGTGATTCAGAGTTGGCTCATTGGCTTTACCACAGAAAATAAATCTGCACAACCACATATTCAGAAAGGCCCTGTATTCAACGTCAGTCAGAGGACCATCATGCATGTAAGTCTGGATGTATTTCTTATAGCCGACTCCAGTCTTCACCCCTGTCTGTTTGGAAGAACCTTTGTACCTGTATGGGTGTGTTATCCCTGTAATGTTCAGGCCGGTTATCATGTAGACATCGGCCAGGGTTGGAGTCATTGGTCCGTGACCAAAGAGAAAAGCATTCATGCCATTGGACCAGAAGTGACAAGCTGCAATCAGGAGATTTTCATTCTTGGGTGTTTCGGCTAGAGATAGCTCCAAGCAATGAGAAATACGAAGACTGTCCCAATTCTGCGTCTGGGGGCTTTTATCTTCAAGAATCCTTTTGTACCAGTTTCTCCAGCCGGCGATTGGGGGCAGAGGCCAGTTCTTGAATGAATCTTGCCATTCGTGAGGTCTCGACAGTGAAGTTTTGAAAGGGATCCTCTGAGACTCGGCCGCAATAATTTCGAAGGGATCTGGATTCCCTGAGGGGCCGAGGAAGAAAGATGCGGATTGCTCCTCCGTAGGGGTCAGGATTTCAGTGGTCAGAGCCTATTGAGAACGAAAGAAGAGCGATTCGGGAATTCAAAATGCAGCTTGAAAAGAGTAATGCCGAATGTGATTGAAGAAAACGGAACTTACTTGAAGAATTTGATCCTGGTTCGCCATTTGAAGATCGGAGCTTGAAAGATTCGACGAACTAGGGTTTGAGTTTGAGAACGCACTCTGAGGATTTGGGAGCGGAAAACGGATGTCGAGCGGGCTCGGCCTGGAAATGTTGGGGATTCCTGGTCAATTCCGAGATAAAAGTATCCTTTATCCCGAAATTGAAGGGGCATGTGTTGACACCAAAAATTAGCACCAGGAAGAGGCTGACATGTGAGCCGGATTTGGTGGAAGGATGCCATTCGGCTAAAGGGCTTTCTCTGAAGCATTCGGCAAAGATGCTCTGCGGTCGGGAACGCGTCGCCATTCGGCTAAGGGGTTTTCTCTGAAGCGTTCGGCAGAGATACTCTGCGGTCGGGAATGCGTCATCATTCGGCAGAGGCATTGTTCCGCAGGCGAAGAGTGGTAGCGTTCGGGAAGACATGATGACGTGGATCAATATAAGGAAAAGGCCGGTTCGAACAAGGAACGCAATATGGGCACGAAGATTCGTCATTTATTTTTAGAAACAAGTATTATAGTCGTGTCCGACTAGGAGTTATATCAAGACCTGGGTATAAATATAAACCCATGGCAATTGTAAAAACATCGAATCAATCAACACAACAAACCGGCCCCGTGCCAACATCGAGTCCTTTAGTCGAGTCGTCGAGTTCTTCGAGAGGAGTCATCGATCCGTCGACCTCCGTAAGTACCGGCAACCTTGTATTATGCTTAGTATCATGCGGTGGATTTAAGCTTTGATGCAAGTAGTCTTGTTACCATGCTTAGTATCATCCGGTGGATTTAAGTTGTGGTCTCAAGAAGGTTCCTCTGTTAGGTCATGAGCCATGCGGTGGGCTAAGATCTAGTATGGACCAAGTTATCGGCTCTGTTAGATTTCGGCAAGATCTAACAGATTCATTAAGTTACCCCGTGTTGCCTCGTTTTTACTATGTACTTAACTCATGCAACACATCTTTGCCCAATCTAGATCGGCTAGAATCGGCTTTACTTCACGATGTGACGAGTTATCCCCTCATAGCCGAGTCCGAAACCGATTTAGGTTGCCACGTGTCGCGGGTTCGAGCTTGTCGGTATCGTGTAGATCTTGACAGAACCGGGTATCATGCGGTAGATGCAGGTTTTTGGGTCGTCTTAGAGCTAATCATCCGGTGGATTAGAATTCGATTCGATCTGATAGATTTATCTTTACCGATTAGGCTTGTTCCTTCGCCATGGACCCCGATTCGGCTAAATAGCCGCATTCGGTAGTGCTCTCACGAGTGAACGTGTGTTCGTGGGTTTGCATTGGACAATGAATGCTTTTAGCCTTTCACGATTAGATTGTATCATGCGGTGGATTGATCTAATCTGATTGGTGGTGTGGCCTCAAACGAGTTGTATCATGCGGTGGATTAACTTGTTTGTTGCCATGCTTGACGGGTGCTGCTTTCGGCCTATGCATTCTTGTTTCAATGTAAATTCATGACTGTGTTGTGGGTTCGTAATTAAACATTGAATGCTTTTAGCTTTTCACGGTTAGATTGTATCATGCGGTGGATTAATCTAATCTGATTAGTGGCGTGGTCTCAAACAAGTCGTATCATGCGGTGGATTAACTTGTTTGTTATCATGCTTGACGGGTGCTGCTTTCGGCCTATGCATTCCTTGTTTACTGCGAATTTATGATCATGTTTCACCCTTTATTTTCATACCACATATGTCCTTGTTAATCGGTCACGGATATACTTTGCTTTCTTTGCTTACTTAAAGACCGATCTTACGTCATGCTGATGTTGTGCGTTCGGCAGTATGATTCTTATATGCTTCTACCGATTGCCAAATGATGTTCTGAGTAACGACAGATAGCTTGTCCGTAGCTATATGTCTCTCGAGATTGGCTTCAATGCCGCAAATATGGAACTGTCTGGTCTCACCCGGCACGTTCCAGGTTTTGATCTAAACGTTTTTGTCCCTTTGTTAGTTTTCAGGCAAACTGACTGGCACGTTTCCGGATTCGTACGTGCGGGCTACGTGTTGAAGCCAGCTAATTCGGCTTGCTGTGTGCTTGGCGTGAGGTGCGGATTTTACGTCAACAATTCTTCAAGTAAGTTTTGTTTCCCTCAATCACATTCGGCATTATTCTTTTCGAATTGCATCTTGAATTCCCGAATCGCTCTTCTTCTATTCTCGATAGGCTCTGGCCACTGAAATCTTGATCCCTACTGAGGAGCAATCCGCATCTTTCTTCCTCGGCCCCTCAGGGAATCCAGATCCCTCCGAAATTATTGCGGCCGAGTCTCAGAGGATCCCTTTCAAAACTTCACTGACGAGACCTCACGAATGGCAAGATTCATTCAAGAACTGGCCTCTGCCCCCAATCGCCGGCTGGAGAAACTGGTACAAAAGGATTCTTGAAGATAAAAGCCCCAAGACGCAGAATTGGGACAGTCTTCGTATTTCTCATTGCTTGGAGCTATCTCTAGCCGAAACACCCAAGAATGAAAATCTCCTGATTGCAGCTTGTCACTTCTGGTCCAATGGCATGAATGCTTTTCTCTTTGGTCACGGACCAATGACTCCAACCCTGGCCGATGTCTACATGATAACCGGCCTGAACATTACAGGGATAACACACCCATACAGGTACAAAGGTTCTTCCAAACAGACAGGGGTGAAGACTGGAGTCGGTTATAAGAAATACATCCAGACTTACATGCATGATGGTCCTCTGACTGACGTTGAATACAGGGCCTTTCTGAATATGTGGTTGTGCAGATTTGTTTTCTGTGGTAAAGCCAATGAGCCAACTCTGAATCACATAGTAATGGCCGAAGACCTGGCTGCAGGCACACTTATCCCTCTCGGGAAATATCTCTTGGGAATTGTCTATCACATGCTCCATCAAACCATTTATCAGATGCACACCAACAAGAAAATTTCCTGCGTCAATGGTCCCTGGTGGTTCGTCCAGATGTGGCTGCAATTGTAGATGCACCAAATTGTCTCCATTGACCTCAACAGCCGACATTTCCCCTCGGTCAATTACCAGGAAGCAGAAGCCCAGAGCACCAAAGGCTGTCAAACCTATGGGGAAGCAGCCTCCACTATTGCTATCAACAAGAGCATTGGAGAACTGTTTGAACTTTTCTTCAAAGGCTTTGCCAATCCCCTCTGGTTCCCATACATGGACAATGACAATCTCACTCTCCCCTGTGAATTCAGCTTCGAGACCGGATGCATAGATGCAGAGTCCTCAGCAATTTTCAACACTTTTATTCGGCCTTGCATCTTACCAGCCGAATTTTGTGGAGGAAGGCTGGTTCAAAGTTCATATGAATATTACCAGCCGAATACAGTAGCCAGGCAATTAGGATGTGGGCAAGTGCCCCCAAGATTATTTCTCCATGAATTCCTCAAGCCTAGGCAGATCATCAAAGACTCCACAGAAACAAGAAGAATTTTTGACTACAAGTGTTGTGCAGCCATCTACCAGATCGAACCTTTTGTGCCAACAGCACTTGCTCATCCTTCTTTTATTCTTTGGTGGCAAGAACTCCACGATCATATCTTCAATGTGCCAGTTCACCCTCTCTGCCTTGATTTGATGCCTGACTATCAGCCGAATTCAGAGGTAAATATGCTTATAATCCATCTGTTTTTCCAATAACATCCTCTTTCATCGACTTTTAACTCTGTTATCCTGCAGGACATAGTCCCTGCCCCTCTGGCCAGAGCAATTGCATATAACACTGCAGGCCCAATATCTATTCTGGGGCATCACTCTCCTTCTTTGGCTCAAATAATGTCCAGGCCTGCCAGTCTGGATCCAATTCTTGCTGCACCACCTGCTGCCAAGAGGAAAACATCTTCTCTAACTGCCCCTTCGGCTATAAAAAAGAAAAGAACAAGCAGCAAAAGAATTGCTCAGGTCAGATATCTCCTTCCTCGAGTAAAATGCTAATTTCATTCTGCTCACTTCTACTCCTTTATGATTTCAGGCCAAATCACAACAATTGGCCATTAGCACAGAACCTGCCGATGCTTCAGGGATTGGTAAAATTTCTCACTATTTTGTCTTTAAAGTTCCTTTCCATCGGCATTGATTCTTTTTTAGTCTCAGAGCAAATCTCAATGGACCCAATCTTGGAGAACTCTTCTTTTCATCAAGAACCAGCTTCAGCTTCACCTAATGTTCCTCAGCCAGAAGCCTCTTCCCCACCAAAAGATCTTCCAAGCTCTCCTCAGCATGTCACACAAGAATCTTTGCCTGAGCTTGAGCTGCCCTCTCTCTCCATCCAAGAGATCAGGAATGAGGTAGAGATAATTACCCAGTCTTCCCAGTTCTTTATTCAATGGATCATCAATAATTCGGCAGAATCTTCTTTCAGGAGAAAACCACTTCTTCATCCAGCTATTCATTTGCTGTGGATGATCTAGTTGCCGAACAAGGAGAAGAAACTTCTTCTGGTCAAGCTTTATCAGAGGAGAACCAAGCAAAACTGAAGGAAATCCTCTCTTTTCTGCATAAGGACACTCGAGATCAAGTTACCAATGCTGATCTTTTAAGAGACTTGCTTGAATCATTTGATCAAGATCTTCCTGCCGATATCAAGACTTCTTTAGATCCAATTTCCAGATTGGATGATCATTTTATCGCAGTGAAGCAAGCTCTGAAGAATCAATCTGCTCAACCAGCCTTGGAGCAAAGGAGAACTTTGGCCAAGCAATCTGTAAAAGACCTGCATCCTCAAGCTCAAAACAGCAAGGAATTACTGACCAAATTGGAATCTGAACTTGAAATGAAGAAGGTCAGAAAAGCTGCACTTGAAGCCGAATTGAGAGATCTATTGGCCGAAATTGAAGCTGATGAGAAGAAGATAGTTGAGCTTCCCAAATTAACAGAGAAGATGCGAAAGGAAGCTTCAGCAGCTCTGAACGAAGAAAAACAACTCAAGGCAAAGCTTGCTGCTCTGGCTAAAACCCAAAAAGCTGACAAAAATCTTTTGGAGACCATTAATAGAATGATATCTGATGCCAAAGATGTAATCTCCAAGCACTTGGGTGTGTAGTTGTATCGAACATTTAATTAGCCGAATGTCTTACCAACTTTGTAGTTTCACCAATCTTTGCTTTCTTCCTCGCTTTATTGTGAACAACACATTCGGCAAAGCTTAGTCGTAACATCGTCAGACCCGAAAAACGACCTAACACAACACAGCCGAATCCAATTCAGTAGAACCGAACCCGATTCGGCATGAATCCCAAACGACACGGCAACTGCGCGGTTCGTGGGGCTTTCTACCTTCCGAAATTTTGGGATGCGCGCCACGATCTCCGACCACGATCTCCTCTGCGGGTTTTATAAACAAACACCCAGGTAGCCCATAGTTTTCACCAAGTTCTTCGTCTTCCAAGTTCTTGCCGGCCCAAGTCATTCTTTTCCCCATCCACAGTAACTCCGAGGAACTTCCAATGGCCGACAACAACAGGAGGCGCCCGGCCGCCGATGAGGCCGAAGGAAGCCGCGCCGGCGCTCGCCGCAGGTGATTGGCTGCTTACTTCTCTCTGTTCTTCTCGAGATTTCCTTTCTCTTTCTTGACGAATCTCTTTGTTCTTTCAGGGTAATCCAATGGATTGCCGGCGCTGGTGCGCCAGTTGCGGCTCCAGCCGCTGCTCCTGCGGCGTCCAGCTCTTCGAGCTCGTCCAATCGGACTCTCTCATCGGACGACTCCCGCTACTCAGACGGCGATGCTCGCCGATTCAAGGCGGAGCGCGACGACTCTCGTCGCGAACTGGAGGTCATTTCCAAGCAAGCCGGGATTGCGGACCTCGAATGGCAGGCCGAGCGCAAGCAACTGCTCGAAGTCATCGATGGTAATTTCCATAACTTGTTCAATCCTAATCCCATCTTTAGTCATTACTGATCTACCTCCATTTTGTAATCTTGCAGAACGCGATGACGAGCTCAATCGGCTGAAGGCGCTAGTGGATGAGCTGGCGAACAAAGTGAACGCCCAAGGAGACATACCCGAGGCTCGCCTTGGCGCGGTGGCAGGCCGCGTCGACGAGGTGGCTCTCCATGGCGTTCGCCTAGGCGTCGCTGTGGGTCTCGTTGCCATGTCGACACACACCGGCACTGACTATTCCAGGATGCCGGTTGGTTTCGCCAACAGCAACCCGGAAGACATCGATGACATTGATGCCTCCATTGATCGTCTCGACGGCCATGGTGCTGCCATTGCCGATTCCATTCATCCCCAGTCTGTTTTGAACAGGCTCTTCCAGTAGTTTGTACTAGGGATTCGGCAATAAAACTTATCTTTTGTGATCTTGTATGAACTCCTGATGCAATATATTTTGTACTAAGGGCAATACATTCAGTACTGGCCATTTTTCTTTTCCTCCAATGTCTCTGTCAATTTCCTTCTAAAGACGATTTCTTCCCGAATATCGGCTGTTCGGCAATTTAATATATCAATCACCGATCGATTTCAATACTGGGATAATACTTCTTCAAGTATCTCCCATTGATGGCAGCAGTAAACTCCTCTCCTAGCAAAGTTTTCAGGATATATGCATTTCCAGGCACGCATCTGATCACTCTGAAAGGGCCTTCCCAGTTTGGAGACCACTTACCGAATGCACTGTATTTAGTCCCAATCGGCAATATTGCTTTCCAAACCAAATCTCCTTCTGCAAATTGCTTGACTTTCACCTTCTTGTTGTAATATTTAGCAACTCGCATTTTATTTTTTTCAACATTTTCCAAGGCCCTGAGACGAATCATATGCAAATCTTCTAATTCGTCCATCATTAAATCTTTATAATCTTTAGAACTTAAATCCTTTTGCAACTTTATTCTCCTTGAGTCTAATTGTATCTCCCATGGCAAGATAGCATGATGCCCATACACCAACTCATAAGGAGATGTCTGTGTAGCCCCATGTGGAGCCATTCGGTAAGCCCATAAAGCCTCATTAAGTACCGAATGCCACTTTCTCGGCTTCTGATCAATCTTCTTCTGTATAATTTTAATCATAATCTTGTTAGAAGCCTCTGCCTGACCATTAGCTTGGGCATAATAAGGAGAAGAATTCAACAATTTGATGCCCATACTTTCAGCAAAATCTCTGAACTCTGAAGATGTAAATTGAGTCCCTTGATCTGTGATGATTGTTTGAGGAATTCCAAATCTGTAGATGATATGTTCTTTAACAAATTGAACCATATTCTCCGATGTCACCTTCTTTAATGGAATTGCCTCAACCCATTTGGTAAAATAATCGGTTGCCAAAAGCACAAACTTATGCCCCTTGCTAGATGGAGGATTTATTTGGCCAATCAAATCTATTCCCCATCCTCTGAATGGCCATGGCCTGATAATAGGATTCAGAACTGATGCTGGAACTCTCTGAATGTTTCCAAATCTCTGGCAATCTTGGCATCCCTTATAATATTCAAAGCAGTCTTCTAGCATTGTAGGCCAATAGTACCCAGATCTCCTAATAACCCATTTCATTCGGTAGGCCGATTGATGTGCTCCACACAATCCATCATGTACTTCACTCATCAGCCTTTTTGCTTCTTCATGATTTAAGCAATGTAACAGCACCCCATCCAAGGATTTATAATATAAATTATCATCAAGAAGAACAAACTTTAAAGCTTTATACCTGAGCTTTCTAGAAACCTTTCGGGATGGATTCTCCAGATAATCAACAATTTCTTTTTTCCAATCATCTTCTGCCAGATCACTTCCGAAAGCATATACATTATTAGCAAAAACTTCTTGAAGCTCTTTATAGCCCGAAGCACTTTGAGCCAATCTGTTTGCCTCTTCATTGTCTCTCCTAGGAATATGCTGCAGAATTACTGACTGAAATTCCTTTAAGATTTGCTTGCATTCCTCATAGTAATTCCTCAAGACATCATTTCTGCACTCATACTCGCCATTCAGTTGCCTTATGACTAATTCTGAATCTCCAAAAATTTTAACTGCAATGGCCTTTGCTTCTCTCAAGTATTGAAGTCCTCTGAGCAACGCTTCATACTCAGCTTGATTATTAGTGACAGTAGGTTGAATAGGAATAGCAAATTCAAATACCTCTCCTCTTGGCGAAATTAATAAAATACCTACTCCACCACCTTTGTCACATGAAGATCCATCGAAGAATAATACCCAAGGAGTAATTTCAAGCAAATTAGTTGATGAATCGCGATGTTCAGTAATGAAGTCAGCAATAATCTGTCCTTTAACAGCTTTTGCCGATTCAAACTTCAACTCAAATTCAGACAAAGCTAAAATTCATTTGCCAATCCTTCCGTTCAAAATCGGCATAGACAACATGTATTTTATCACATCAAACTTTGAATACACAGTGCATTCGGCATGTAGTAAGCAGTGCCGAAATTTTGTACAGGAGTAGTAAACACATAAACAAAGCTTCTCAGTAGCCGAATACCTCGTTTCGGGATCAAGCAACTTTCGGCTAAGGTATGCAACTACCCTTTCCTTTCCCTCGAATTCTTGTATGAGGGCCGATCCAATAGTTTGGGCATCGGCCGCCACGTACAACTTAAAAGGCTTGTTTAGCTGTGGAGGTACCAATACTGGTGGTTCTTTCATGTATTCCTTGATCTCATCGAAAGCCTTCTGTTGTTCGTCGCCCCATACAAACTTCTGATCCTTCTTGACCTTTAACAATGAAGAGAAAGGCAACATCTTTTGTGATAAGTTTGATATGAATCTTCTTACGAAATTGATCTTACCAAGCAGTGACTGTAATTCCTTAAGATTAGTTGGAGGAACAACTTCATCAATGGCTTTCATACTTTTCCTGCCAACTCCTATTCCTCCTTCATGCACCAGAAATACCAGAAATTCTCCTGCCGAAACTCCAAAAGCACATTTATTTGGGTTCATTTTGAGCCCATGTTTCCTAGTGCATTCTAGAGTTTTCCTTATGTCGGCCAAATGTGCTTCATGATCCAATGACTTAATCACGATATCATCGATATATATCTCCACAATCTTGCCGATCAACTCATGAAAAATATAATTCATAGCTCTCTGATAAGTTGCACCAGCATTCTTCAAACCAAACGTCATGACAACCCATTCAAACAACCCTATATGTCCTGGACATCTGAAAGCCGTTTTCGCTATATCTTCCAATGCCATAAAAATTTGATTGTACCCTGCGTTACCATCCATGAAACTAATCACTTTATATCCAGCAGCAGCATCAACCAACGAGTCAGCAACAGGCATTGGATATCCATCCATGGGTGTAGCTCTGTTCAGATCTCTAAAATCTATGCAAACTCTCATCTTCCCATTTTTCTTGTACACAGGAACAATATTAGAGATCCATTCTGCATATCTGCATGGCCGAATAAAATTTGCTGCTATTAATCTTTCCACTTCATCATCTATCCACTGAATAAGCTGTTGATGCATAGTAGATGGAATACAGCAATTCGCATGAATCCAATCCCTTCCAAGTAGCAAGCTGTATGCCCCTTTGCCTTCAATAACAAAGAAGGTTGTAAGCAGAATCTTGGACCCAATCATCAGATCTACATGTACACATCCTTTGGTGTCCGAAGGATTTCCAGCAAAATCATTCAACACTATGCTTGTTGGCGTTAAATCTCCAGGGCTCATGCCAAGTTTCCTGAATGTATTGTATGGCATCACATTAACAGCAGCTCCACCATCAACAAACATCTTCGTTAGTGGCTTCCCGTTGACATATCCTCTTAAGTACAGTGGCTTCATGTGCCGATTCTGGACTGGCTTCTCGAAAATAGCTTGTTTATTCAATACCAATTGTGCCATTAACCCATATTGTTCGGCTTCATCCACTTCTGACAATATCTCTTCCTGTACAATTTGATTAGCTGGAGCCATGAATTCATTCGGCAAGAAACATACCATGCATGTAGGAGCCGAATGACCCGATTCGTCAGGCCTGTCTTTTGGACGCCATATCGATTTCATCCTGGTTCCTGCTTGCTTCAATTCTTGATTCCTCAGGCGTTGGACTCTTCTCTTCTGGCTCCTTCTTAAACCAGGTGGACACCACTGTCCTTTCTGCCAAACATACTCACGATCTTCTTCCTCATGATCAACCCATCTATAATCAGCATGTCTTTTCATTGGTTGATCATCATTCTTATATATTTTTAGACACCGATCATCACTAGGATGTACCCTTCCAATTCTTTCGTGGACGGATCGGCGAATGGCAACATTTTGCCTATGTTCGACATACCCATTATTGCACTCAGGACAGTTATTCCACGTAGGCAGCTTTAAACCCTCGTTCCAACAGTGTCTGAAGAAAACACAATCCCAATGTGCACGTTCTTGTTCTCGGACATATTCTTCTTGTTCTTCCTCAAACCTTTCTTCTTCGCGCCTTCTTTTCTCCTCCTCGTATTCATGTCTCTGGTAGTGCTCTTTTTCTTGCTGACGCTGCCACTTATTGAGGAGAATACGCGATGTGACTCTGGGTTTAGAAGAATTCCCAATTTCAAATTGGCTATTCGGGAAGCGAGGTCTCTCCTCGCGAATCTGTTCGATCGTGATTTGCCGATTAGGATCTACTGAGCCACTCTGCTTCGCTTTCTTTGACGTCAGGACTCTCATTTTTTCCTTTTCTCCAGATTCAGCAGTACTCACCATATTGATTGAGAACCCAACCATGTTCTGAGGAAACGGGTTACTGTCCAACTTCATCTTATTGTCGAATTTCAAATGCCCTTCTTGGATAGCTTTCTGAATCCTCAGTCTAAAAACCCTGCATTCATTGATGGAATGAGAATTTCTATCATGGAATCCACAGTACCTCTTATCTTTCACTCCATCAGGCCGAAGCATAGAATGCCCCTCTGGTAGCTTGATTCGGCCTTCCTTTACAAGATAATCAAATAATTTATCTGCCTTAGTTACATCAAAATCATAGGTGCCCTTATTCTGTTTAATCCACCTCTGATTCACCATGACTGGTTCTTTACTCCACACTATCTCTGTTGCAGCTATCTCCTCGCTATCTTCATACTCATCTTCTTGATCTGCTCTTTCAAGGAATTGGTTATAGATGTCAGCTACATCATTATTTTTAGCAAATCTGGCATCTTTCTTAAAACCATATGCCTGGTTACTCATCAAGGCCAATCTGTGTGACAACTGGCCCAGATCATCAAACTCCATCCCGAATAGCTTCTCCCGAACGGCAGGCAGCATGCCAGCTACAGCCATACCAGCCAGCTGGTCATCAGGTATGTTCAGAGAAAAGCACATGCTCTTTGTTTCCCTAAATCCCCTGAGGAACTCCGTAGGTGTTTCATTATTCCTCTACCTTAAGCTGGTCAAATCAACCAACTTTTTCTCGGTACTGCCAATGTAGTAATGAGCATGGAATTTCTGCTCCAGGTCTTTCCAAGTACAAATCGACTGAGCAGGCAAAGAAGCAAACCATGTAAAAGCTGGACCCGTCAGTGACAAAGGAAAGTATCTGATTCTGAAAGCCTCATCTGCCGAAGCTTCTCCAAGCTGCATCAGATATCGAGCTATATGCTCCACAGTGCTAGTATCATCTTGTCCTGAGAATTTAGTAAACTCTGTAGGCACCTTGACTCTATTCGGCAATGATACCCTTTGGTACCATTCCGGGAAAGGAGACGAGTACATGTACCCCTGATTTTTAGGCTTCAGACCGAATTGATTTTGCAATACATCAGTCATTTTTTGCACCATGAGGTCAATACTGGTATCTTGATTCCCTGGTCTTCCAGCAAGCATGCCTGCATTGCCAACATACCCAGGATTCGGGAGAGCGTCGATAGCATTGTAATCCATAAACTCTGAATATCCGTTTTCATACATGTCCCTTTGCAGCCTGTTGTTCAGAGGGGATATCTTATAAGCAGAAGCAGGTGGATTTCCCGTGGTGCCGAATGCCATATCACCATATGTACGAGGTTTCGGCAATGCATGCTGAAGCTCTTGCTGAATCGGCTGTCCACTCGCGTCTTTGGTTCCAGAAGCTTCAGTTTCTTCAGTACCTTTACCATGACGTTTCGGAACCGATGCTTGAACATTGAAATATGTTGGTCCACCAAGTTGCCCATGCACTTGCTCAAAAGGCTTATCCACGTGCTGACCAAAGATGTTGACCAGTATGAGCCGAAAACTGTTCAGGAATGCAGCATTATGATTGGTCATTGTTTCTCCCAAAGCCTTGTACAACAAGCTAGAAAGCTTCTCCCTTTCTTCATCTTCAGTAAGATCAGATTGTCCCGGCAAAAGAACTCTTGGCAGATCTGACTTGAGAAACGGCGCACCACTCCTGTTCTTAGCAAAAGACAGCAAGCACTTCTTGATGAACTGATCTGCAGCAATCTTCACCATCTGTTGATGTTCATCAGACAATTCTTCGAAAGTGACATCCAGAATGTCTTTTAATTCAGGCATCTTCGAAATTTGTCGTGTCCCACCGGGCGTGCCAAAAAGTGTGTTGACGTAAAATCTGCACCTCACGCCAAGCACACAGCAAGCCGAATTAGCTGGCTTCACACGTGGCCCGGGCTTTTGAATCCGGAAGCGTGCCAGTCAATTTTCCTGAAACTGACAAAGGGATGAAAGATATTTAGATAACACCTGGAACGTACCGGGCAATACCAGTCAGTTCCATATTTGCGGCTATGGAGCCAGTTTCGAACGACACATAGCTATAGAGAAGCTATCTGTCGGCAGTTAAAACCTCATTCGGCAATCGGCAAGGCACGCAGGGAGCGCACTGCCGAATGCGTGACGTAAGCATGACGAAAGATCGGCTTTCAGCCGAATGAACATTGTAACGCATACTCATAGCCGATTAACGAGAAACAAAGCATGATAGATAAATAAAAGGGCGAAAGCATGACCATAAATCCGCAGTAAACAAGAATGCATAGGCCGAAAGCAGCACTCGTCAAGCATGATAACGAACAAGTTAATCCACCGCATGATACGACTTGTTCAAGACCACACCACCAATCAGATTAGATCAATCCACCGCATGATACAATCTAATCGTGAAAGGCTAAAAGCATTCATTGTCCAATGCAAACCCATGAACACGTTCACTCGTGAGAGCACAGCCGAATGCGGCTGCTTAGCCGAATCGGGGTCCGCGGCGAAGGAACAAACTTAATCGATAAAGATAAATCTATCAGATCGAATCGAATTCTAATCCACCGGATGATTAGCTCTAAGACGACCCAAAAATCTGCATCTACCGCATGATACCCGGTTCTGTCAAGATCTACACGATACCAACAAGTTCGAACCCGCGACACGTGGCAACCTAGATCGGTTTCGGACTCGGCTATGAGGGAAAAAAGTCATCGCATCGTGAAGTAGATGCCGATTCTAGCCGACCTAGATTGGGCAAAGGAGTGTTGCATGAATTAAGCACGGAGTAAAAACAAAGCAACACGGGGTAACTTAATGAATCTGTTAGATCTTGCCGAAATCTAACAGAGCCGATAACTTGGTCCATACTAGATCTTAGCCCACCGCATGGCTCATGACCTAACAGAGGAACCTTCTTGAGACCACAACTTAAATCCACCGGATGATACTAAGCATGGTAACAAGACTACCTGCATCAAAGCTTAAATCCACCGCATGATACTAAGCATGATACAAGGTTGCCGGTACTTACGGAGGTCGACGGATCGATGACTCCTCTCGAAGAACTCGACGACTCGACTAAAGGACTCGATGTTGGCACGGGGCCGGTTTGTTGTATGATTGATTGGATTCATCCCTTTTACAGATGCCATGGGTTTATATTTATACCCAGGTCTTGATACAACTCCTAGTCGGACACGACTACAATACTTGTTTCTAAAAATAAATGACGAATCTTCGTGCCCATATTGCATTCCTTGTTCGAACCGGCCTTTTCCTTATGTTTTTCCACGTCATCACGCCTTCCCGAATGCTACCGCTTTTGCCTGCGGAACTATGCCTCTGCCGAATGACGACGCGTTCCCGACCGTAGAGCGTTATTGCCGAATACTTCAGAGAAAGCCCCTTAGCCGAATGGTACCCTTCCACCAAATCCGGCCCACACGTCAGCCTCTTCCTGGTGCTAAATTTTGGTGTTAACACCAAGAGAGGTAGCCGACGGCACCGAGCCGTGCGAACGAGCGAAACGTGGGTGTTAGCACACGAAAAATGAGGCCACTTCGCTAAAACGAGCGTAATTTTCTCGTTCGGTGTCCGATTTTAATTAAATTCTTTTGGTGGAGAGCTAAAGCATAGAAAAACACCCTAAGAATGAAATTACAAAAAATAGACCATGATGGAATTTTCTAAAAAATATGAACACTTATATAGGAATGAGGTAGCCCTTCGGGTATCTCCAATATTCGACGCACACGCTATTTTCAGCGTCGAACTCCATCGTAGAGGAGGGCAAGGACACCGTAGGATCATTCACGCCCGGACTCCTATATTTCATGGTAGCCAAGGAACCAAGGGAGGTAGCCGATAGCACCGGGCCGTGCGAACGAGCGAACCGTGGGTGTTAGCACACAAAAAATGAGACCAGTTCGCTAAAATGAGCCTAATTTCCTCGTTCGGTGTTCGATTTTGATGAATTTTTTTGGGTGGAGAGCTAAAGCATAGAAAACCACCCTTAGAACAAAATTACAAAAAATAGATCATGATGGAATTTTTTAAAAAATATGAACACTTATATAGGAATGAGGTAGCCCCTCGAGTATCTCCAATATTCGACGCGCACGCTATTTTCAGCGTCGAACTCCATCGTAGAGGAGGCCAAGGACACCGTAGGATCGTTCGCGCCCGGACTCCTATATTTCATGGTAGCCAAGGAACCAAGGGTAAGCTCATCCCAGGTTACTGGCTTGGGGCAGAGGAGGCTCGACGTGGGTTCTCGACGGCGCAGCGGCTCGGGCAACGCCGGCGAGCTAGCTCCGGCGAGGAGGATGGCCGGTGGAGGTCGGGGCGGTGTTGGTGAGCAACCCTAGGTGACGAGGAGCGTGGTTGGGGGTCGGTTTGGACTGGGGTGGGGTGAGGTCAAGGAGGTTGCCAACGGTGAGCTCGAGTGTGGCGGCAGCGTCGCCTATGTGGAGCACTTGCGTGCCGTGAGGAGCTGGGCGCTACCTTTATAGGCGCTGAGGGTGAGGGGGTACAAGGGCTGCTCTCTAGGCAAAGCAAACCACCCCATTGGCGGTTCGGGGCGGTGGACCGTGCGTCGGGCTTCGATGGGCGGCGGCCATGGTGCGTCACCAAGCTTAGCTAGCCGCATGGTAGCGAGCAAGTAGCGAGCAGGGGGCATGGGAGAAGTGGTTGGCTACTGTGCAGCTGTGCGCGCAGACGTTGTCCTGTCATTGGGCGCCGATGATTTGGCGTGCAGGGGAAGGAGATTGCGGGCACGGGGATTGGGTGCTGCTGAGCCACCGTGCTGTCGCCCTGCGCCGGCCGTGCAGTCACGCAGACGCCGATCATTGGCTTGGCACGGCATGACAACATGCATCGCACGCCCCGTGGACGTGGTGTCACGCGAAGCTGCCGTCTTGAGGTCATGTTTTCTTCAAATTTTTTAACTGAGCAACAAAAATTCCAAAAGTCAAAGTTTTTGGCATTGTAGGCTTCAACTTTGCTTAAGGCCGCCATGCGAAATTCTCAATAGATTTAGAGATAAAATTGAACAAACTTTGGTGGAACACCGTCCTAAAGTTGGTTTCAAACTTATTTGAGTTTTGGCCAGTTTCATTTGAAATTTTGGATACCTTGCACTTGTTTTTAAGAAAGTGTCAAAGATCAAAGTTGCTCCATTATTGATCAAAGTTTGTAAAGTTTTAATCTTGATATACGTGCACGTCTTTTAAAAGCAAAATAAGGGGGTGTTTGGATCCTAGGAACTAAAGTTTAGTCCCTCAAATAAGTGATAATTAGGAGCATTAAACATTAACTAATTATAAAACTAATTACATATGTCATGTCTACTCCGCGAGACGAAC
Source organism: Echinochloa phyllopogon (assembly GCA_033239725.1). Lineage (NCBI taxonomy): Eukaryota > Viridiplantae > Streptophyta > Magnoliopsida > Poales > Poaceae > Echinochloa > Echinochloa phyllopogon. The sequence goes on from BTCW01000015.1 coordinate 48,120,840, forward strand.
CTAACAAGCTTAATTAACCTATAATTAGTACATAATTTTTATATAATTACTGTAGCATTACATTATCTAATCATAGACGAATTAGGCATAATAGATCCATATGGTAAATTAGCACTCGTTTATATAATTTTTTTAATTAATCTTTATTTAATATTTTTAATTAGTATTCTTAGATTTGAGGTGGCGGTCTCGCAAACCAAACCGAACCTAAGGGAGTATAATGCTAAGTTAAAGGTCAATCTAACCGGATGCAGTTAAGCATATACTCATTTCATATCTCTCGTTACGATATAGGACGGCTCATTAAGCGAATCTATTTGTTTTAGATGACTGCCAACTACCCATCAAATATGATGATGCTAATTAAACAGCCAACACGCAGAACGATGCTAATTAAACAGTATACTCCCTCCGAAGAAGTCGTGCTGGTTTGCATGCGCAATTTTGGACTGCTATGCCCTTGACGCTTCGCACACCGCGCCGCCCGTTCAGACGTACTTAATCATCGCCCACGTAACTCATATATTGACAGGCATATCTATATCCACGTGTGACAGAGGAGTACTCCAAGCGGTGGGAGCCGCCGTTACCGAGGAGCAGATATCGATGAGCCGTGTGCCCGTGTCACTTCATCTTCCGCCTGCTGCCCTCCCGAGTCCCGACTCCCGAGTATCCTCCGCTGCATTTCTTCAGTTTCTTTCACAACCCCAGGCCCCAGCCCCTGCGTTCTCTCTTCAAAATGCAGCGCCCCTCCCCTCCCAGCCTCTCCCGCAATCCTGCCTCCGTCCGCTTGCTCGGCTCGCACACTGCCGCTATGGCGCGCCACCATGGAGACGCCCTCTGGCCGGACGAAGATATGCCTCGCCCGAGGGGATCCTTGTGGAAGGCACCAGATCCGCGTTGCTGGCAGTGGGATCTTTCTAAACCCAATCCTCTTTCGAGGTGGTTTCTTGGAGATCTCCCGTTTCTTCAGTTCTCTCTGATTTAGCGGGTTTCTTAGCTTTCTTGCGGCAGGTCTCCCGTTTCTTCCGAGTGCACTGGCGCAAATTGCAATAGGGTGGACCTGCAGCAAAGAGGTAGGGCAAGAAAGCCTCCCTCCCCCCTGTATTGTGTTCTTATGTTGTTTCTCGGCGGTCATATAATCGTTTCTTGAATTGGCAGATATTGGTCAGGTGCCTTTTTCTAGTTGTAAGATCATCACGAGTTCTCGACAGCAAGGCAAGAACGAACCCGACGATGGCGGCGACTCCGAGGTAAGATTCCCTACACCTTCATTCTAATCCTCTTCTCCCCTTTCGATCCTGATTTGATTCAGCATACCTCTCTGTGATAGAATTTTGGGTGATGCAGTGCTCATCGGAAGTAGATGCTTTTCATTTATCTTGAAATTTCCATGTTGTGGAAGTGGCGTAGGTTAATTGATGACTATCGAGATCTGTTGTGATTTGCATGTGCTAATCTAGCTTACGTGCTTGCAATACCTGTTTCCAGTTGGGACAGAAAGGTATTATGGGTTATTGTTCCCTGCTTCCATGTCTTTTAAATTTCATTTTTTTGCACATTCATATGCACTCTGATTTTCCTTTTTTTTGTAATTTAAGTCAATTGAATGGGCTCACTGCCTAGAATAGAGCTAAAGGGGTGCAGTTATATAGATTGTA